>JAZGUH010000192.1:0-415195 GCA_037893225.1 Hippasteria phrygiana
CAAACATGTACCCGATATTTTGGGGTCTCGCAAAAAAATTAGAAATCGGAGAGGGGGGCATGGTTCAATAAAACAAAATAACTAACATGATCAAAGTGGGCATTTAGGGGGGTTGAGAGGTGGGTGGGACCGTGTACCCCCCCCCCCCCCCCCCCCGGACTTTTCCCTTTAATATCGTTTTGTCTTTTCTTGACATGCCCGCATATTTTTAGAAAATCAGGAAGGGAGAGCGTGGTATAGATGATAATACAGGCAGGGGAGGATCCAGGATTTTCCAAACGAAGGGCGTGAAATATACCAAGCAGCTAATGATGAAGGCAAGTTAATTGTGGCGCCTATTCCGAAGGTGTGCCTGCCCGCCCTGATAGAGGGGTCTGGGTGCATTTTCCTTCTCTCTTCCTTATCTTTTTGAATCTCTCTCCCTTTCTGTCTTTTTTCTGAAGGAAAAGAGGGGCGTGCACCCCAAACCCCCACCCCCCCCCCCCCCCAATCCGCCCATGTGACAGGTACCTAAACTGTTCACATTTGACTGCAGCGTGAGCGTGTACCTGTACCCATGGAGGAAGTACTAAGTCCTTCCTCCATGCTGTACCTCGCTAAATACAATCATGGAAGAAGGAAAATCCTTCCCCCGTGATAGAGCCTACGTGTCGCTGATTTATTGCTACATCAGTGTTGATTTCGACGGAGGAGCAAGTTCGAGCGGCGACCATTTGTCGACCACTATAGTCGATTTTGCCGGGTACCCAACATGTATTTCGTATACAAGTTGCCATGGAAAATCGACTCGTGGTTGACAAATAGAGTTTTTTTTTCGAAACGCTGGATTCGTCTCGGCTTCGGCTCGGCTTCGGCTCCGTCTCCGACTTCTGAATAACCGAGAAGCAAACCAAATTGAAATATTCTAAATTTTTGAGCATGTTCTGCTTCAGGAAATTCATTCGGTTGATTATAAAAGCAAAAATTAGAATAGTTACATTTTGTTTGCTTCTCAGTTATTCAGAAGTCGGAGACAAAGACGAAGCCTGCAGCGTTTCGAGTCGCCGCTCCAACTTGCTCCTGGCTGCACTGTTGTAGCGCCCTCTGTGGTGTAATAGCTATTGGAAGTTGCCGGCACATAATGACAAGTCACATGATAAAAACAAATTAATTAATTTACCAACTTTATGGTTTTGTTTTAATATATTATTTTACTTATTTGTCGATTAATTCATTTAGCTATTTTATTGGAAGACGGATACATTCAAATAATTTCTTTTTTTTTATATCAAATCCCATGACAAAACAGGGCTGGACTGTCCGATTTGTTGAAATCAAATATATTTAACAGCCAGTCAAAACTGACAAGCCTAAAGTATAATAAGATCAATGAAAAAAAGAGAGAAATCCGTAATTTCTGTTAGTAAATATTCGGGTTCATTGATTTCGCTCTTGGTCCAATGAATGTCAAACTTGACCATTTACATCTCTGGACCAAGCCTCATATAGGGTGTACACGTAATTTGGCCAATGGTCACTCCTACTGACCCCTACTGACCATTAGGTGATCATTGGCCAAATTATGTTTACACCCTATTTGAGGCTTGGTCTAGAGATGTACCGGTAACTGGCCAAGTTTAACATTAATTGGATTAAGAGCGAATGAATTAAACCCGAATATTTACTAACAGAAATTACGGATTTTTAGTAGTCTACTTTTGAGGCGTCAAGAAAAGTCGCAAAGTAAAACCCAAATTTCTGCAAGCAGAAAATTGACATTTAAAAAAACAGGTGTTGCTACTTCTAAAATCTAAATCTCTGCTAGCAGGAAATGGGAAAACGGGGTTGTCAACTTTTGGAGCATCATGATTTTTGTCAGTAAGAATTTGAGATTTTTAGTTGTCCACTTTTGAGGCGCCGAGACAGTCGTTAAAGTAAAATCCAAATTTCTGCTAGCAGAAAATTGAGTTTTTTTTTAAACCCGTGTTGCCATTTCAAAAAACCTAAAATTCTACTAGCAGAAAATGGGAAAATACGGTTGTCCACTTTTGACGCTCTATAGCCAAAGCCTTATGATGGACGGTTCAACCCCTGGACACGGACCGGAGATGCAGTGCTGGGTGAAATTTCTGAGGGAACCTCGTGGGGTACACACATTTTTTTCAAGGGGTACTGAAAGTACATTACATGAACTACATTTCAAGATGTCAAATGGGGGAGGGGGAACGGGAAACGGATGTCAGCTGGGTGGAACGTGCCCCCCCCCCCCCCCCCCCCCACCCCCACCCCTCCGTAGTTACGCCACTGTGTCCATAGCTTGGTGTAATAATTACGTTCTGATCAGTGGCAAATCCGGGAGCGTCGCATTTTGCTGCTGTTGTTGAGAGGCGGACAGAAAGAAAACTTTTTGGGGGTAAATTGAAAGCGCCAACACGTTGCATCTGGTACCCCCCCCCCCCCTTTTTGGAAGGAATTTTTCCGAACAAAAAAGTCACCTTTTAGAAGACTCTGCAATTTGTTTTTCTTTTTTGATCCGGAACCTGGATACGCCCCGTTTTTTAATCCAAACCTCAAGCCATTATAGTGAGGCGTGTGTTTGGAATGTGAATCCCGATTCTATTATTAAAGGAGACCTCGCTTTATTTCATCAAAGAACATTCAAGGAAGAATGAGCTGAATGTAGACTTGCCTGTCGAAACAAAAACCGGCCGAAAAAGCAATTCTCGGCATTCCTAACAAAGTCCGTTAGGTCTTCAACACGCCCAAGTTGCCGTCCAAAGCCCAACCGGCAAGCCGAACCTGCCCTCACGGATCGCGTCAGTCTTGAAAATCATCGGGGAACTGGTGGTTGTGCAGGTATCTTTCTCTTCGTTTCTTTTTAATGAAAGTGAATTAAACTGCTACAATTTCATGCTTTTTAATGATTAAATGGCACGTAGTACATGTATCAGCCATGTCAGTTTCAGTTGGCGGTCGTCATGTGCAGTCCAACAAGCTGTTCCGTAATTTTATTTTTGACCTCTAATAATAATTTACGCAAAGTAAGATACAGAAGGCATTAAATAAAAGTAGGAATTTGAGTGACTTGTAAATTCGAGAAAGCACATCCAACGTTTCAGCTGTTTTTTTTTATTGTACAGTTGGGCCTACCACAGCCAAAACTCGGATAAAATCAGCCAGTAAAATGACTTTTTCGTGTAACTTATCAGAACAATTTTGCATCCAAAAAAATTACTTGAACTTGCATTCCTTAAAAGCATGTAATTCTATTAAAAAGACGAAAAATAATGGGGAAACCGTAATGTACGTGCCGAATTTGTTGTGTGGTTATACCGTTGCGATAATTGTAACCCTATACGTCCGGAAAAGGGGAAATTAGGCTTACGAACAACTTGTTTGTCATATTTCTCAGTGTGCATTCGCTAAATAATGGATCGTTCGATCCGTTTCTCAAGTCGTATGCCCACAACAAAAATACCATCTGTTGAAGAGACAAACTTCAGATGTTTTCATTCAGGATCAATTTAAAACTGCTGATGTTAAGTTAAATGTTGGTGTCTGTTTTCAAGGTTTAATTGTTTACTGGTCACACAAGATATAAATAGGATTGTTCGTAACCCCAAGGTTCCCCTTTCTGGACCGAGA
The DNA here is from genome assembly GCA_037893225.1 of Hippasteria phrygiana. Taxonomy (NCBI): domain Eukaryota; kingdom Metazoa; phylum Echinodermata; class Asteroidea; order Valvatida; family Goniasteridae; genus Hippasteria; species Hippasteria phrygiana. The sequence goes on from JAZGUH010000192.1 coordinate 3,625, forward strand.
GTTGCGATTATCGCAATTACTTTGGTTATTGAAAATGTTCACCAAAAGACCAAAAATGCAGTTTTGGATTTTGAAAAAAAATAGTTTTTTCTCTTTTGGCAGATTCGGTAGAGGGACCGAGTTACAGATGGGGTATTTTACTGTGACTGTATACAAACGGAACATAGTTATTCACTTAAGTTTACAAAAACCTCATCAGCCCACTTACAAGAATATACAATATACGACTTTTAGTAAATTGAAAAATAATAAATATATATATTATCCAGATTGACAACATGGCCGTCAGCTGGCCAGTCATCGTGCTGCTCTTTATTCACTTGACTGCTGCTTCGTGGGAGGATGGGATGTTTTCTTCAGGGGTTGCCGCCCGGAGTACAAGGCCCACACAACACACAGGTTTGTCTACAACGATTTTGTATCCATTTTTTCATATGCAAGAGAATTTTTACAGAAGGCATCTAAAATGTACACACCCTTTGTGCAAAAGTCAGCCTGTGGAAAATGAATTTTAATTTTAAGTGGTGAACATTTTAGTCGGGAATTTACTCGTAATACATGATTTTATGAAACTTTATTGTATCAATATGTGCATTAAATACATATAAATGTTTAGAAGGGCTTTTGGAAACAGAAAAGCAGAGGTTTCTTGTTACTATAAAAACCCACACAAAAAGGCAAAACGAAACAAACTGTGGGCCACCAAAATCATAGAGAAACCTTACCAGTTACATCAAAATTCTTGTATATCATTTCAGATTTTGTTTTCAATATGAAAGTGGTTGGAGTATATGTACCATAATTATACAAACTGGGCTGAAAAGCCAATTTCATTGTTTCCTGCATACACATTTGAGACATCTGTACACAATAAGATTTATTTGTGCACGTTGATTGAATAATCATACGTCTGACATGTCCTGATTAAGTTAAGGTTTCTGAGGTTGCACTGCCATAATCCCTTTCTTTACACGAGATTCTTCATTCTTCAAATATATTAATCATTTAAATATTTAAAAAAAATTTTATTTTGTAAAAGATATGCCCCCTGCTGCCAGCATAGACGAGATTATAGCCAGAATCAAGAGATCTGCTGAAGAGGTTATGAAGCAGAAACTGCAGAGGACCAAAGAGATGTACAAGTTGGCCGATGCTGACACTCTCCACAGAACAAGGAGAGCCATTCCTGATCAGCTTTCTGAGGCATACACTCGTGAGTTTTGAGAAATCTATTTCAAATCCATGTACAGTTTCAGTCACAAGTTTATATACACCGCAGTCCTGCAAACAAATGCCCAATTCATCCTAAAGCTGAGAGTCGAATCTAAATAATTATACACATGTGGAAGAACTTTGAAACAGGTTTTATCGATATACATTGCACTGCGAATTTACAAATTGCAAGAAACGGAACAGTGCTAGGAGCAATTGACGGAACAGTTTCCATGTGTATGTAAAGTTTTGACCACAACTGTACATGACTGCATTATCAAGCCCTCTAAAACTATATTTTAGGGTTATTACTGCATATATAGGGCAAAGGATGTTAGGCCTCCCCCCAAAAAAGTTTGACTATGATTTGCCAAAAAAACAAATACTTGACTGAAAACTGGCCAGATATTGAGTACTTTGTCTACCAGTGGTGTTCGCAAAATTGATTTTAAACTCATCATTTTAAGCCGAGATTTCAGTTCCTAATGCAGTGAGTGTTTTTGACTTCACACACCCCAAGTTGCTCTGGATCCATCAGTGACTGCAGATGTGTAGAATAGATGCAAGCTTAAACATCTGCATGTACAGTTCGGTTTATAACAGTGGATCACTTATAGAGTCCAGCACAAGCAACAAAGTATTGCATAAAATTGCATGGAGTTGCTTGTTGTCGGTGTTTCATGTGTTTTTCTGGGCCCCCAGGGAATTACCTTTTTTGGCTATTCCTAATGATTTGTTATGCTCATAGCATTTTGTGCAATGTATTTTAATTTTTTCTGCAAGTTGCTATGTATACATAAGATAATGGTCAGTTGGGGTTTCAGTCCTTATCTGAGAATGTGGGCTGAATAAACATAATGCCCATTTCTAATTTTTTTTTACAAATTCACATCTTTTACAATAATGGTCCCCAGAGACTGGAACAGTTTTACATTACAATAAGTCGAAGTATAAACAAGAACAAATACATGATGTAGGAGTTAGCTGTCAAAGCAGTTGTGTACAAGTCATATCAAATCAAATAAGCAAGAGGCAATGAGCAGTGACAACGGAATGCATTTGTTGCAATTCATTTGCATAGCTTGTGACTTGACTTGAGACCAGACGTGTGACTTATTGATTACAACTGCACAATAGCAATATGATGACATTACAGCTGTTAAGAAAACTGATGCCTTATGAGATAAATAATACTTGCTAAAATGTTTATTCCACCTTGGACGATACTTTTCCATCAACACCCAAAAGTATTTTGAACACGGATCCACAGCTATGTTCGTCAAGGAACTTGAAGAACAGTCCAAGGTCCATGTGATAGTCTCGCCCACCTCGAACAGCAAACTCCTTTTCCTCAAAACCACTGAACCTTCGGAGGTCGGAGGCTGATGTCACTTGGCCTTTCCAATCACAGAGGGGCAAATCCTCCCGATGCTTGCAAGAAATCTTTTTCCAGTTCATCCTACGGAGGCGGTTCCAGAACTCCTCGGCAAAGCTTTTCTCCCCCTCGATGCAGATGATTCCTGGCTTCCCAGGAAGACAAAACCCTGTCACCTGAAGCTCCGCCCCCCAGTCCAAAATATCCCGTCTTTTAAACTTGCTGTATATGTGGTGACTGTGAATCCAAAGTCTGGTAAATGTATCGTCATCTTTTGATTTCTTGGATGTGAAATCAGGAGCACTCTTGTCTTTTAATGGGGATGAAGGTTCCACATATTTTGTAGTGTTTTCTCTGATCCATTCGATAGCTTGACCTATGCACAGCTCCCCTCGGTCTAGACTTGAGATATGCTCAGCTACATCATCATTGAGCCGTTTCTGTTGTTGGCGTGAGAACAGTGGTGCATCAGATCGGACCATAACTTCCGGGGTGTCATTTGGATATGTCTCGGGCAGAAAGCATATCACTTGCAAGTCACACTGAGGCAAAACAAAATTGAAATATACAAATTCCAATAAAGATTCATACGGTACAAATCAATTCACAAAGTAGAGCACGATTACATGTTTAAGAAGTGATCTTTTAAGGCCAGTAACTGAATTACTATTCACCCCATAGTGTCTTCATATACATGTGTATTTTACATAGCTAGGAAAGAACAAGGTATCCAATTTTGGCAGTTAACACAAAAACTACAGGGGGTGGAGAACATTCTAAAAGTGTTAAATAAAACGTCAAATGCCCTGCAGTCACAAATTCATTTTGCTTTTTTTCAATATGTGCAGTGATAAATAATTTCTGAGATTATGAAAAAGAAAGTAGTGTCGGGATACTTACTCTTCCCTACAGCAATTTTTTGGTGTGAATGTACATGAAGTACCAGCTGCCTTTTTTATTTTCACTATTAAAACTTAATGATTGTTTACTTTAATCACTGCAAATATTTTGTAAAACACAATTTGTATGCTTCCTCCATGGTATGACTGAGGAACAGTATATATTTTGTTTTTCCATATCAATTTAAATGCACTATCTACAGGATACAAAATTATTTCCCACTTGTATATACATGTAGGACATGCAGCAAAGAGAGCCCGCTTGAAAATACTAAACTTTATTTTAAAAATTAACTTGAATCGTGTTAAACAAGTTATTAAACAAGTGAATATTATTAGCATGTTAAACAAGTGAATATAAAATAAGTTAAACGGATAGATTTTGAAATCATTAACCTTTGGTTCTTCAATTTTAATCTTGATTGTGAAGGCTATTTGACGAAATTTCCCCTCTATCTCGTTACTGTCGCTGTCGACAACACTGCGGGCCTCTGAAATCACACTCGGGTCATCCACACACAACTCGTCATTTGGAAACATACTTTGAAGCATCTCCACCTCGGATAGCTGAAGCTCAATTAGTTCTCGTTTGTCCATTTTATACACTTGTAAATCTAGGACATTTTAAATGCGATAAAAGGGTGTTTTTCTGCAAAAACTTAGCCTGCGCCAACTCATCGAATTTCAACCATGGGCGGCGCCATATTGTTTAACTTCTCTAGGGCGCCACCAATAGTCAAATAGGTTATAATTACAGCAACAAACTTTGGCGCGCGGGGGGCCGGGGATATATAAACACGTTGTGAGCGATCAGATACTCTTCTCATCTCGACAGGGTCGGTAGCTTTTTAAATGTAATAAATGTTTTAAATTTTATTATCTTGCCACTAGTTGTTGGGTGTGTACAAATTGTTTGTGGGGTTGTGGATTTTTTTTTTTGGGGGGGGGGGGGGGGGGCAGACAGACTATTTTGCGAGCACAAGCATAAAAAGTTAAGAGCAGAACGCCATTAATTGGGATCCACCCAATGTTCACTACAGTCGTTGTTTGTATTCCTCAAAGGCTCCATTCCTACAATTTGGGATCCGAAGATGTTCATTAATATTAAATAATTTTTTTAATTATAGCAAAATTTTGTATATTGGTGTAGTGTTGGGCTAGCCCTACAAATAGGGCTCAGTAAATGGTTCCTTTTTAACTTCTGGCTTTTTTACTGTCATGGTGACACTGACAGTAAAGCCAGAAGTTAAAAAAGGAACCATTTACAGCCCTATTTGTAGGGCTAGTGTTGGGCAAGATCGGTCGATCGTGTTACGCTATCGGTAGATTCTGACGGATATCTTGGACTTAACTTTAAAAAAGCCTCCAGAGCCGTGATGAATTAGATTAGAAAGAAAATGTGTTCGACTGATGGCAGCGCGATCTAGCTGCCCATAGCGCCACACAATGGACCGATCACGCACATCGATGGATTGCGCCCAACACTTGTTTTTCTGTTACAACTTCAACAACTTTTTTTTCTTCTAAGTAGTACGTGCCGCGTAGTTCAGCCAATGGTAGTCCACTTATATTGGCTATATTGGCTGAAAATGGAAACCATGTGCTTCCAAGTTCCATTGTGCCCCAGTATAGACCATGTGTCCTATGTCTGTTTTTTTTTTACATCTAAACCGCCCGATATTCAAACGTGCTTTGCGGTATGTGCACATATCAGGTTCTGCATAAATTTGGTTAAGGACTGGCATCAAAGGTCACATGATTCAAATTCAGTCTGACCTGCGACATCACTCCTAAACCAAATGTTATGCAAAACATGACGTGTCGCTGTACTGTGCATACCACTGGGCACTTTTCAATATAAACACGCCCGTCTATAGATTTGTTCATAACTGTAGAACATCATTTTTTTGGTTGATTTTTTATTTTATTGATTTTATTTTTGAAATTTCTTTCACTGCAGCCTTTTATGAGTTGGCGAGCATTGAGGCTGTTCCTGGCGCAGGAATACCAGACTGCACAGTTGTCGAGTCTTTCTACCTAGACAACAATCGGTACATTGTTGCAACCAACATCAGCTCCACAGAGCAAACCGTACTCTACAGATACGATGTATGTAAAGGCCAAGTTATAAACCTACTCCTTTGGTATAAACAAAGCTTGAGAGTTCAAGACAGCGAGCCAGCTCTTTAAGAATCTGGACGGCTGTAGCCGTGTCTTTAGGCACATTCCTGCACTTACTCAATCTATATATTTTTCAACTGTATTGTTCTTGAATGCGAGTGTAATACATAGATGGAGCTTTTAAAAAAAAAAAAACCTTTCATTCACAGGAAAGGAGGGCTCCAAATGCGATGAATAGGACCACTCTATTCAGTATGGTGCCTATTGTTTGCCTTTATGCTTGACTGCACAGCCCGATTGACATACCAGCACCCCATCAATAACAGCTTGACACAAGGGGTTAAAAAAAAGACATTAAAAAGTATGCTGGACTCCAGGATAGTCTTGACTAGAGCCAGGGCTCATCTGTATTTTTCACCCTCAAAAGTGTAATTTAGTGCATTGTGCAATTCATATGGGTAGCTGATTTCATATAGGAAACGGCTTTAGGAAACACAAATTGTACTTGTGTGTATGTGGCGTCCACAAGGGAAATCAGACATAGTAATTGCAATTTACATGAAAATGGTAAAAAAGAAATCACGATTTCTGTTTTTGTAAAAATACCATAGTTTAAAGCATATTTAATTCAAAATACCTGGTTTACTTTTGTGTTGAGACCAAATGTGTACAATTTGACATTTCAGTCTGGCGTACTTCTGAAAAAATCGTGAACTACGTATTTTCCATTGTCAATGCTGAATTTATGGCTCTATTCGAAAACCAAAATATCGCATCACAGTAATTGTTTTCACTATTAAAGAGAGCTTACATTACAAATATTGTTTTATTATGGAATGGAAATCTTAATTTTCAAAATGCCCAACTTATGTCTGATTTCCCTTGCTAGTGCCACATATACAGCCAAAAGCTGGAGAATACCAAAGTGTAGATTATTACACAATTGTGTAAAGGCATTAGTGTCAAACGAGTTTGTAAACCAGAACATAGTCGTACTTTCCCAATACTTCCGAGGACAATGCATTGTGTTTCCTAATATAACCCAACCCCATAGACTAAGCATGTATTTTTTACGTCCGAGGACCGATTTTAACAAAAGACCGACTTGCGAGGACTGAAAGGTTCCTTTGTATTTTTTTTCTTCTCTTGTCCTCGGACGTATATACAGAACCTGTACAATGGCAAATGTGTCACTTTGCTACTGTTGAAATCCCTTCTCAACATTTTTGTTTTTGTTAATTTGTCAACATGTAGAATGGAACATCAACTGTGCTTCAAGTTTTGCAGACTGCTGATGTGGAAGATTTGGCAGTTTTTCAGGCAGAGGGCCAAACCATGTTGATTGTCATGGAAAGCAACACTGGTAATGACGTTTTATTAAAAAAAAATAAAACAATTTCTTTTTGAAAATTGCTCGATGTTTTCTTGCAAGAATCGGTTTCAACTTTCTCAACGATTGCCAAAAATTATTCTGATGTATCGCCTTTAACTAATACTATGTGTACACATACTACATGTACACATAATACATGGACAACGCTGTTGTGACTTTGGTGAGATCATGCTTCAAGATGAGGAAATATTCATGACAAGAAAAATGATGTCGAGTACTTGGAATTCAAATTCATAACATGGCAATAACGTTATACAGTGTGATCATAAATACCCAAGACAGTTTACCTGTTACTATGGGTTGTCGAGAGCCTGTCACGTGGGTGGTTTTAAACGGCCGATAAAACACTAACCGTGTTGCATTGCACACTTGTCAATTTCCATAATGAAATTTTTAGCACTACTTGCGTAAGGTATGAACCATTAAATAGCTAAAGAGGTGTTTTACAAAACAAGGTAAACAATTTGGGAAAAAAAATCATTTGAAATTTATGATTTTCTAAGGGTTTTGCTGAATTATACAAAAAGGTATTTTATGAACGGGAATTTTATGTGCTGGGCCGGGTTTAAACAAGTACATTTAAAACTGCATTGGGACGTTGACGCTGATAAGGACCTCAGCCGAAGGCCCAGCGCATTTATTCACTGACTCGAGTCATATAAATCCATTTTTTTTCTTTCCGTAGATACTTTGGGTCTGCCAACGGGAACAGTGATCTATCAGTTCAACAATAACACCCAGACCTTTCAGTACATCCAAAGAGTTAAAACCAGTGATCCTAAGAAAGTGGAAAAGTTCTCGTCGAATGGAAGGGATTATGTGATTTTTGCTGGTGCTTTTGTGGAAACGGTCGGTTCAGGAATAAAACGCAGAGTGTCTGCAATACACAGATGGCAAGGTATGTGCATTATAGTTTGAGACTTTGCATGGTGGAGGGTAGTCTGTTATGTCTGGTACTTGTGCTGTTTCCGTGATTAATTATGCAAGATAGTGGCCGATTGACCTCCAGATTTTGGCCAATCATTGGGCCATTGAGTGTCTTTCATTCCAGGTCGGAATCTTTCACAGCATCAACCCCATGGCCTGTATGTGCACATTCCTTTAAACTAGTTCCTGGCAAAGCAAACATTTCACACTCGCACTAAGTTTTGAAAACCTCTGCGCACGTTTGTGCACGTTATCCCTGTACATTTCCTTGAATAGACTTGTTAGTTAATGTAGGTGTAGGAAGTCATTCAAGCCTGATAGAAATATGCAGATTTTATTAGAATCATCAACGGAAAGTGATTGTACGTAGTACATTCCCAGTACAAATTTCCGAACTACAGTGATATATAACTCGCAGAGTGGTAGATTTTTTAAGACTTCAAAAGCAAAACTGCAGACTCTGTATCCAATTGGTTTAGGCTTTTATAGTTGGTACTTTGGATTTCTAGGACATAGTTCCGTGGTTGTCATTGTCGCTGGATCCAACTTGTATCTGATTTAAAGTCACAAGAATTAACCCTAACTACTCCAAGCCTTGCAAACTCCAACAGCAGGTTGTTGAATTGATAAGGAGTTTTCACACTATGTACGTTCGACCCGTGTCAAAATCTACACGGGTCCAACCCGTGTAGACTTAAACAAAAATTTCAACATGGGTCAATTACCCTCCTTTTTCACATTACTCAATGTGGTTACACGGGTCGAACTCAACCCAGAGGTTAATACGGGTCAGACCCGGGTCCAACACCGAGATTTTTTGCAGTGTGAAAAGGCTTATAGATTCAGAACCATTACTTTGCATGGAGCTACATGTATATGCCCCAATTTGTCCAAGTCCAAAAATGTGCCATAGGTATACTGCAGTGTATTTTGACATGTTGAGGACAAGCAAGGGGGTTATAATTAAGGTTAATGCCTGTATTTTAAAACTTGCGTGGGATCAGTGGATCTGCAAGATCAGAAGATCCCACTGCGCTATCATGTGAACCATCTAGTCTGTCTTTAGGTCAAACACAGGTTGATCATACAAACATCAGCTAGTGTTTTACATCTACCAGTTGTGCAGTGTAGTTTTGATAGGTAAAATTAGTGATCTATCAATCGCACAGGGCGGATTTTTCAGTTGGTAGATTGTGCAGGAATGGGTTTACACAATTGGTTGTTTTGCGGAGGAACGTTTTGCAGTTCTACTGATCACGCAGGGCTGTACTTGCAAGATTGGGTTCACGATCTGCCGATAGTGATTGGTATATGGTGCAAACTCGGCCCTCGGCAGTTGACCGAAGTATGTGCCATTGACCAATGTTTGCACAATTAGCAGATCAGATTATGTTGCGCTATAAGTAGATAGCACAGATTCACCCATCATGCTCGGCATATATCTGTGCTGTTATTCAAATTAAGATCAATTTGTGTTATTCAGGTGGACATTTGGATAAGATTTCGACATTTATTACCGGGGACTCGTTGGATGTGCATCCATTCAAGATTCATAGCAAAGTGTTCCTTGCTCTAGCCAATCGGACCGATTCTCATCTCCTGATCTTCAATTCACAGTTGGAAGCCTTCGTCAGATATCAGGTATTGATTGGATATTGATTGATATGACAGACTAGATATACAATGTAGCAGGTGTACTACCAGTCTTGCCAGCCTGCAGACTGGACTGGTTTTTATTGGCCTGGTGCACTCCTTGCCTAGCACCGAAATAGGCTGCTGGCTGGCAAGATCACACACCACCTACCAGTCGGGGGTTTACAAGAACATGACATAATTTGACGCGATGTAGAAGACGACAAAAGGTGGCGGATGATTTGACGAAGTATAAAAAGTCGGCGTAATGTTGCCGGAAATTCCCTTCCAAATGTTTTGAAAATAAAGCTTTTTCTGAACAAACTAGGGGAAAATGCAGTCTAAATATTGTGCTTCCGTTAAATGATTTTGCGTCTGAAATTCAGGCTTTTTAAACAAATGCTTGAATAACGTACATGCAGGTGCAGCCATTACATTTTGCATGGTTACCAGCAATAGATGGCGCTCTCTTGGCTAAGTGAATCCCTAAAATTTGGCCCTGAAAGTTCACTGGTGGACTATTAACCCTCCCCCCCCCCGACTCGACTCGACTCGACTCGACAGCTGGCTGCCTGACTTTGACTGTTCCTGCTAATCAATCTCTTCTTAACCCATCCCTACTATCTGTTAGGACATTGCAATCACTAACGCTGTGGACTGGGAGTATTTCTATCTTGGAGAAGGCATCGAGCAAGACCATTTCTTGGCTGTTGCTAGCGATAAGGGTGAGTGCCCAAACTACTAAACTGTTAACGCCTTGAGTACGGGTGTTATAATGGGGTGCCGGGGTGCCGTGCAGGAACGGACACAAGAGGCTTGTGCAGCCAAGCATAACACGCACAATATTCCAACAATGCAATGAGAATGCGTGTATAGACATCATCCGGCCTGGTGGGAATTTTCCATAGCGGGATTTAAGGGGTTACCTTATTGTGCTAAATAATATAGAGATGTCAATGATTGATCTACTGATCCTTGTAGATCGAGGTAAAGTTCATTTGTTAATGAAGATGTCGATAGAAACCTTTTGAAAACTTTCAAGTGGGAAATAGGACCAGGTTTAGTCTGCAAACTTTGTTCACATACCCTGTTGACAGTGGAATCAAAGGCCAAAACTGAGAAACATGCTGATCATAAAAGAACTAATTTTAAGACTAATTTTCACTTTTGGCCACTGCTGGCAGCACACACAATATATTTCATTGAATAATGAACATGCATCTTGTCCTTTTTTCCCCTTTTTTTTTTTTTTGACGTTTGCTAGAAAATGACTCAATTTTTCAAAAATAATATCAAGTGTTATATTTTTATATAAATGACCATAACTTGTCTGAAAAATGTAAAATTGACACAGCAATAAAAATGAAATTTCATGGCGCATTGTACTGTTTGTTTGTTTGTTTTTTTTGTTTTTTTTTTAAATGTTGGATGTACAAGGTTTTTAAAAATACAGCATGCAGTAATAATCTCTGCTGAGAAGTTTTTAGTCCCTTGAGGAGCAACATTTCTGAATTGGATACCGGTGAATTAGGAGTGGCAATCACTGTACACAAAGGCTAGCGAACACATATGCAGTGTAGTACTGTTCAAGCTCCTTTTTATATGCTGTGATGACGGGCTGAAGGAATGTATTTCTACTTTACTCTACTTTATCCCGCAGGTGAGCCAGGCGAGTCCCTCATCTACAAGTACCATCGCAACGAATTTGTTCCCTTCCAAAGCATCTCGACAACCGGAGCCAGACTGTGGCACGCTGTCAACAATTTGGACGGTACCTTTCGAGTCCTCGTACTCGCCAGTGATGACGGCATCAACTTTTTCCAGTATAACGGCTGGCGATTTGAAAAGTCGGCATCGCAGATTGCGGCCCAGATTGTTTCAGAGGTCAAGAGCGTGACTTCGTTCATCGAGAGTGGTCAGATGGTTCTTGTTATCGCCGATAATTCTACCTTGAGTAACAATGTGTTCAAGCTAAAGTTCCTCACGAATACTGCGGTTTGGCAGTTGCATAGAAATGCGGCATTGTCGTGTATTAGTTTGAGAGCGGAGACCAGAAGGTAAGGAATGATAAGTGATTTTTGTTTTTCAACTGCAAACACAATTTGGCTCGGTCAATTTTGACCTAGGATGTGAAAGTTGACAACAGCTTTACAAGGTCTGGTGGGTATGCTGCATAAAAGTCGAAGGTTATGTGGGAAACACTTGCTCCAGATTTAAAATGCCAAATGCCGATAGAAGAGATTCAAAATAAAGTACGCCATCATAAGTTGTTGCTCCGGACAGGCAATATAGACTTTGGGGTCAACAAATAACCAGTGTGAACTCGTGTTCATCCATGGGCGTTTCTTAGAATAATCCATTTCTTGAGCAAACAGGGATGCTGTAATCATGCTTTTTTGGGAGGGGGTACAAATGGGTGCGATTAACAGTAATCGATGTATGTTTTCATATTGCTTAAATTCTGAATTAAAATTTTTTACTATTTATTTTGAAACGGGTTAGAAATCTGAACATTTACTTGAATATTATTGTTTACCTAGGCCCCAAAATGGCACTATTACAAACACTAAAAATAAAAAATAAAAATTACTAAAAATATTGCCAATTGCAGGGGTGAGATTTGTCGGGATTTTTCCTGATTTCGGGATTTTACAATCTGGAATTCCTGAGGTGTCAACTGTAAAAGTGGATATAGACCAATAAAAACATATTTTAAGGGGGTGCTATTAGGCAAATACAAACTATATGTGTATATGAAGATTTGTCATTTTTGGCCAATCTCGCCCCGACAGTTGATCAATAGTGGCAAGGCTTTTAAAAGCAACGCCAATGAAAACTATCTTTAATCGAGAGAAAATTTGCTTGTCTACCAGACATGAAGGGCTTTGAGTATGTTGCCTGTAGTGCAAAATGACACAAGTCGCTTAATAATTCTCACTTTTTCCTGCGATGCACAGCAGTTAGTGTGGGATATGTACCACCAGTTGCAACTTTAGTGCATTCTGAATAGACCGATCCAGTGAGCGTCGCCCAATGGTGTTCTGACCAATCACATTCGTAGTTTGTCCAACATGTGACGCACGCAGCTGGAACATGCAGTGTGGCATTGGAGAGGAATATGTGTTAATTGCATATGTGCATAATGGATCGGTGTATTGCGTGAACTTGACCAGAAATAATAAATGACTGATTCAGTCTCATTGTGGCTTCCAGGTGTGTTTTTTTTTTTTTTTTTATGATTTTTCTGGACAAATATTTGCAATACTGACTTGAAATTACATGTGCACAAACCATGACATTCCTTTTAGTCAGTTTGATCACATCAATTCCCCTTCGCTTTGCTTTGATTGCAGCTTGCAGAATAGACTGAACAGCCTAGAGACTGCCTCTCAGAATCTGGTTTACGTCAACTCTTCAGAAGTTCAGGTCATCACGGGCAACAAGACCTTCCAGGATAATATCACCATGGACACGGTGGTTGCCAATGAAAGTAAGAACTGCAGAACATGGGTGTTGCCATCTTGGATTGAAGGGCGCCAATTGTCGCCCCCTAAAAAATCGTAATTAAAGTATTGAAAAAAAGTGGCCTTATGACAGTACTTTCTTTGGTCTTTTTGTCCAATACACCTTTGGATTGTTCGGTTGGATTTAGCCCCCTTGGATCCTGGCCAATAGATTTTTATGAAATGAAGTATGCAAATGAGGACATCTATGTACAACATTTTTTCTAATTAATCAAAACGTTTCGTAGTTCTGACATTATAGATGCTGTGAATTCATGGTTTCAATGTACAAGGTCACTGAAATGGTCACGGCAGTTTTCACCCACCATCGGGAAAAAGTTACATTGCGCAAGAACGATACCACCATTTTTATAAATTTGGTGCCAAATTATGGCCAACACAATAACCGAAAAAAGTCAGGAAGGATTAGTGCGAAAGGAAAAAGCAATGAGACCCCATCACCAAAAACTAGAGGGGAAGAATCTTCTCCCTCCTCCCCCCCCCCCCTCAGACAGTTAAGAGGAGGTTGAGTAGTATGCTACTGAATTTTCTTCGTGGGATACTGTAATTTGTAAAGAAATATTGCTCATTTGACGTGGCAGTAGTGAAACGGTTCTATAAAAATGAATTTAAAAAGAACCATTTAAAAAAAATTCCCATAGCCCATGCTGCCAATGGTATCATTCTTGATGCGGACGAAAAGGTGGAATACGCAGAAGTGAAAGCAAACCAGACGCAGAGCTTTACAGATCTGAGCAGCATCAAGCAACAACTAGATTGGGCCTTGAGGAAAACGGGCCCTCAACAAAGCATTAGAGGTAAGAGGAGCAGTCCTTGAGGGCCGAGTTCAGGCGGTCTGTTAACATGAGTTCCCCTGTTCTTGCACCTGAACGGCAGGAATGCGATTTGAGAATATTGTGCTCGGAACAAGATGACGCACCACCTACCAGTCGGGGGTTTACAAGAACATGACATAAATACAATTTGAAGCTTTGCATGGTGGGTGCGATATGAGAGAGACTGGGATTGCGGGTAACACCATGTGAAATCTCTTCTAGGGAGTGTGGTTCTGAAAAGAAGTTGCACACTCACCCCGGTTCTTTTCAGAATGACACTACTTCTTGGAAGAAATTTATTTCACATGGTGTTCACCGCAATTCCAGTCTCTATCAACATGACATAATTTGACGTGATGTAGAAGATGACCAAAGATGGCGGATGATTTGACAAAGCATAAAAAGTCGGCGTACAGTTGCCAAACCGCGTGAGTACGGTTATTTACAGGAGGCCCGGGGTGTCGCGCCGGCCTTTGCAGCCAAGCGAAACGGCCACAATGTGCTTGTGCAGTCAAGCGTAACATACACAATAATCCAACAATGGATTGAAACTGCACAAATAGCGGCAAATGGCGTCATCCGGCCTGGTGGCAATTTTTTGCGATGCAGCTAAATCCAGCTTGGGTAAAGAGTATTGGAGGCACTGAAGTTACGGCCACTTTGTTTTGACTGGAGGTGAGGTTGGTGCAGTAGTTGTTTTCTTGCCTTTCACCTGTCGATGGCCTGGGTTCGAATCCCACCCAGTCAATTCAAATATTATTCTAGAGTCTTTCTACCACATCTAAAAATGAATTGAATGTTTATCTTTCCTACCCTTCTCAGAGATTTCCTTACCAGAAATGAATATTAATAAATTTACTCGGTGCAAGTTATTCAAATTTCTATTTTTATCAAAAATGTGCAGTACGTTCCCTTTAGGTATTTTTAATGATCCTGAGGTTTTTTGCGATGTTCAAGAACTGTTTTGAATTGTACATTATCTTATTTTCATTATGTATTTTATTGTGCTTTATTATTTTTTGATATACATATACAGTGAAATCTCTAAGTCAAAACCGGTTAACTCGAAAACCTGGTTATCTCAAAGTAAAATTTTATTCTTCTCAAAAGAATAGCAAATCATGTACAAACATGCCCATGCTAACTTGAAATTTTGGACCAGTAACTCTGGATATTAAAGTCTAACTAAAAAATTCGCCAGGTGCAGAAATAAACTTGCATAATTAGGCTACAGAAGAAACTGGAATCCTTTTGTTAGGTTAGGGAATCTCCTAGGACCGCAATCAATAAACCTAAACTCGGGTACAGATAAGCAACAAAGAGGCTATTAGCATCCATAGTATCATTGGAGCAGCTGCCTATTCGCTCCAGTGCAACTTACAATGATCAAAGTAAACTGCTGGTGACCCGCCCAGGAAGGCCGAAGACGCAAAGTGGGCTTTATTGTCACTGCAATCCTTTGAAGAAGCGCCCACGCAACCACGCTGCAGTTGGCAATGATTCAAGTGAACTGCTGACCAATCAGTCGCACTAGTTTGCCGCAGTGATGTATTGCGGGTGGCTGGATCGTTTCAAGGCCCGCCGTGCCACACGGGATTGTTTTCTTGAGAGGGTGCATGCCATCTCGAGAGAGGGTGTGTGTTGTGACTACGGACAGAGCTGTTGATAGAGACGGAGATGACAGACAAATGGCTATGCAATGGACTGCCCAATGTTTTTGCGAAAGAGACATCTTTAACGCCGTGACTGCAGAAGACCTATGGTGCATCCGATGGCGAGACCACACAGACGTCCCGAACAAGTTCTTGGTCACCGACCCCACCATCCAGCTGCGGGGAATGGATCTTCCCCGCGGTCAATGGTGTCTTCTGAACCGGTTCCGAACTGACGCGGGGCCATGCCGTAGCAGCCTATAAAAGTGGGGCTACATCTCATCTCCACTTTGTGACTGTGGCGAACCCCAGACAATGTGCCATATGATCAATGATTGCCTACTCTCTCGCCTTACTGGTGGTATCACAGCCCTTCACTTGGACGAGGACCTAGCCAGACACTGGCTTACGGACAATACAACGAGATCGCCATAGCATACGATATCATCAACGCCGATGAAACGGGCCTGTTTATACTGTCTATTGTCGGACATTCCCTCACACTAAAGGGGGAGAACATCGCCTAAAAATGCCATGATTTCGTACTCTATTTCATGGCCGTTACATTGGATATTTGCTTGGTATTCACGTACGTAATCTTTGGGAAAAAAAGGGACCTTGGGTAACTCAAAACTCTGCTTAACTCGAAGTTGGAGCCCATTTCCCCTGAGGTTTGACTAATCGAGATTTCACTGCAGTAAATTGTAATTATGGAAACCATTTTAATCTGTTTGGTCATACCTTGGATGAAGAAATGTTAGTAAGCTGATAAATGTTTAATAAACTTTTTGTGATCGGAATTTGTCTTGTCCTCATGCAGGTCAGAAAACTTTTTCCAACATAACGGCCTCCATCATTAATACCAACACAGTCCATGTAGAAGGTGATGTCATCAATCAGAATGTGAATCTGACCGAGTTAGTCACAAACACATGGAATAAGGACCAAGACCAGGTAAATAGAAATTGGTTTACTTACTAAATATCATGGTCTCTTTTTTGCTGCACAAAATTGTTTATAGCTTGTATTAAATATCACACTTTATGTCAAATTATAGTTAAAGCAATTGGGTAGTTTTTCCACAAGCTGCATTTTTTGTACTTTACAACGCTGGTCCATATAAGTGACCCCGAACTTTCACGTCCAGGCAAAATGTTTTGATTAGTGTGGTGGTGGGGTTGGGGTAGATATCGGTGGTGGCACTTTCAATAGAAATGACACATACATCCAAACAGTATGTATACATGCATATTAGCAGTTAAATGTGTATCGACCTCCAAACGTGGATGTCCTATTGTCCCTCTTTTGTCTTTTTCGGAAGACCTCCATATGTTTTGTAAACAATCCCAATCGCGGACATCTGCTGTGAATCGCAGACGATATTGTTCCCTTTTGTTCTCCAACGGTTTGAATACCCCAACGCCCTCAAATGAAGGTGCATTTGCCAAATCTCAAAAAGAAACCCCAAATAATGCAAAACTGAACTTCTCTGAATTTTTATGGGTTGGTGCGTATATTCACCCCCACCTTCCCGTACAGGCCTTCTGAAAAAGTAGATTATAGTGCACTTCAAGACAGGGATTATATTCATGATCATCATTGCAATTTTTAATCTTGCTTCTCCCCCCCCCCCCCCCCCCCCAAAAAAAAAATAATGAACCCTTTCCTCTGTTAAATCCTCAGAGTATCGATATTGGATTTAGTATCGCTGAAAACGTGACAGTGGAAGGAGATTTGACAGTATCTGACAAGCTTGATGGCGTTGATACCTCCTCCATCGTTACTCTCTCTGGTAACCACACTATAGATGGCGACAAAACCTTCAGTGCACCCGTCCATTTTAAAGGTGTGTAGTTGTTTAAATTCGGCAGAATACCTTGTTAGCTTTCTGACTTTGAGCAATATCAAAAGGGCATTTACATGCAATGAAGTGTTCCTCTTCTGCCTGCCTTTTTGATGTCAAGCAATGCAGATATGTAGAGTTTGTCTGCCAAATAAATCCTACCCCTTCAAACACTAGACAGCTGCTTCATAAATACATAGGCCGTGTTGAAATCTTGGTCCTTTATGTTTTTACAAGACACAAGACCGCAGAGGATCATGGAAGATGTGTCGAGTGCGCATGCAAATGACTCTGCGCAGTCCAGAGACCCACGTATTTCAAACCATGAAGTTAAGGACACTCTTGAATACAGACGACGGCCATAGCTGTGGTTTGAAAAAGACCACCTTGTTATCTATATGCGCATTCCTGCACATACTCAATCCATCCATCTTTCAACTATATGTGACCCGCTCCAGAAAAAGGTGATATAAGTCGCGCTATGCATTTACGTGTAATGGCCCTTTCAACGTTGAGGGGGAAAAAGGTACCGGTATATTATGTCGCAAAATATGAAAAATGAGTTCCATGCATGTTTGGAAAGCCCGCAATGTAAGCTTTCATTTGGTACATGACAGAGCTCCAAAGCCCTTTCCGTTCTGGAGATATCGCGTTTTTGCATATTAATTAGTTCTATGGAGTTCAAATTGCACAACAGAGAAAACAGGCTTTGGAATAGCTAGTTCTTATACAATGCAATGGAACAATGCATTTTAAAAAGGTTATTGTTTCACTTTATTCACTAAAATCAACATTGTTGTGCACCAAACCTAAAACTTTATATATTTAAGATGTCATTAAAGACAAAAGATAAAAAACGAATTTTGACGAAAAATTTCGCCCTCTTAAAGTTGAAAGGGCCATTACACATAAATGCATAGCACGACTTATATCACCTTTTTCTGGAGCCGGTCACATACTCTTGAATGGGTGTAATAAATAGGTTGAGCTTTTTCAAACAAAGCTTTCATTCACAGAAAAGGGGCTCTAAGTGTGATGAATGGGACAACTCTATTCAGTGTTTGCATTTATGCTCGACTGCACAGCCCTGTTCTTGGCATACCAGCACCCCATCAATAATGACTCATATGGGTACTTAGTATGTGCAATGGTGCGGAACATTTCTAACAATGTTGATGGATCATTTTTGTTCCCAACTCAGGAGACCTGGATGTATCGCAAAATATCGATGGAGTCAGTGTAACGGCGAGTAATCTTCTGCTGACATTCGGGAGCCAGACTATCCAGACCCATCTGAATGTTAGCGGAGTAGTTACCTTCTGGAGCAATGTGGAAGTGGACGGACTCGTGGATGGGTGTGATTTGTTAACACTTGAGCAAGATGCTGTGCTGAATTCGAGTGACCACACTATTACAGGTTTGTGTGGTCGTAGCTTTCTTTTTTTCATAAGCTTTCATATAATGTAATAAATGTGATGTGATCAAGCAAAATCGGTCGGAACTCGGCAATCCTTGTTTTGAGATATGGGTCAAAATATGTTCGTAGTGGAAAAATCGAAATTGACTTATACAAAAGGGAAGGGAAAAACATTCTTCTTTCACATGAAAATATGTGATAAAAATGACTCAATGTCATATTCACATGGGGTTTTCACTAATATGGAGCTTGAAGTACGCTACAAATGAATATGTAAAAATCCCAAAATTGACCAGGGCCTACATGTACTTCGGACTGATTTTGCATGATCGCGTCACAAATGTAAACAAAGCTACCATTTACGGGCTGCTGTGGAGTAATTGAAACATAAATAAGTCTCCTGTGGTCTTTTCCAACTTATTTAGCAAACTGAGTCGTAGTTTTTGTTAATTGATATGCACATCAGTACATGTTACATAGTTCCTGGCCACTCTGGAAATCAGGGAAAACCTTTGAAATGAGAACATTTTGCCAGTCGGGGCAAAACTCCGGGCATATTTATAACCCCATTCTCGAGTGACTAGAGTAGTGTTCTCGGGTTGCCGATTTCGAATAAGTGCATGCCGGATTGTTTAGTGACGCCATTCAAGATGGCGATGGCCCATGAATGATTTTAGCGAGTCGAAACAATATTCACAGCTTCTAGGTTTGATTCTTGCAGATGAAGACGAATTGAAAACAGATGATCCGTTATTCCCATGTGCTACAACTTCTCGTATTTGAGAAAAAGCATTTCTCGACATTCAATACCTGTTCCCATGTTCAGTCTACATGAGGACGGGTTTCGAATACACCAAGGGAATTTGACAGTGACCCAGACGGGAAAGGTTTTCACCAGTTTTGCATATGTCCATCTTGTGCCATGTGTCCGAGTTTTGTGCATTGATTGGCTGTGGTGGCTTTGTAGTGTTTATGCAGTGTGGATGTTGTATACCTCTCCAGGCACTAACAGTTGGCACTGCTACACGTACCTCTAATGTAATACATGTAGTCTTAGTTACTTTGCTTCAATCAACTGTTGACTTTCCACCAACCTCATTATACAACTAAAAATATTCCTCGTGGAAATTTCTCGGGTAAATATCGGGAAACTCGGCGAATTCTGGTTTCATAGAGTGCTGGGAATCCTGTGTTTTAATCCCATTTGAGCATTATTCGTGGAGGTTTTTAGGGTTTTGGCATGTGAATCTTGATCATGAATGTGTACTGCAGCACTCTGACATCTGCAAGTATACTCTACATTCACACTATGGAAGCTTATAAGTCTCAATGCCTACCTTAAATATTTTGATGCAGGATGGGGGTACTCGTTGGTATGATTCCACATTCAGATATTCACAAATGCAGAACGAGATGGTGGCCAGCTCTCTCTTAGAACCTCCAAGATAAGGATGCTGGAATTCAATGACAGTATGTTCTAGCACTCCAGTCAGTGGAGTTAATGTCACATTCAACTTGAAAAGAAACAAAACAATTTTGTGTGGTTTTGTTTCTTAGGAAACAAGACTTTCACAGATACCCTGACGCCAGAGACTGGCATAACAATGGGCCCAGGACATACCATAGATGGCGTCGACATCGTACTACTCAATCAGACAGTGATGAAGACATCTGGTAATCAGAGACTAACAGGTAGGCGCTTGAGGATGAAAAAAATGGGGTTGAGGGTCAATTTGCAAAATGTGTAACAAATGTTTTTTCTTTAGGGTGGATTTGATGACATAAGGCAATAACAAACTGTGGCAGAAATGTTCTAAATTTTACCTTTTTAAAAAAAGATATACCGTCGGTGCTCTAGTCAAATTTCACCATGAAAACAAAATTGTTTTAATTTTAATTTGCTGCTTTTTTAAGCAATCCAAAAGTTATTCACTTTTGAATGCGACATCAAATGGAAAAATGTGACCACGTTTAGTTAGCAAATAACTACTTTACAAATGTTAAATTATTTGCGGTTTGACAGTAATTCAGCTCCAGGAGAGATGGTTTTGTGCCCAAAAGCAACCAAAAATACAAGCCTTTTTTTCAGAGGGCTCCACTGTTTATGGATAGTATAGTGGAACACCACTATACCGAACATTCGGCTATTCCGAACATTCGGCTATTCCGAACATTCGGCTATTCCGAACATTCGGCTATTCCGAACATTCGGCTATTCCGAACATTCGGCTATTCCGAACATTCGGCTATTCCGAACATTCGGCTATTCCGAACATTCGGCTATTCCGAACATTCGGCTATACCGAACATTCGGCTATACCGAACATTCGGCTATACCGAACATTCGGCTATACCGAACATTCGGCTATACCGAACATTCGGCTATACCGAACATTCGGCTATACCGAACATTCGGCTATACCGAACATTCGGCTATACCGAACATTCGGCTATACCGAACATTCGGCTATACCGAACATTCGGCTATACCGAACATTCGGCTATACCGAACATTCGGCTATACCGAACATTCGGCTATACCGAACATTCGGCTATACCGAACATTCGGCTATACCGAACATTCGGCTATACCGAACATTCGGCTATACCGAACATTCGGCTATACCGAACATTCGGCTATACCGAACATTCGGCTATACCGAACATTCGGCTATACCGAACATTCGGCTATACCGAACATTCGGCTATACCGAACATTCGGCTATACCGAACATTCGGCTATACCGAACATTCGGCTATACCGAACATTCGGCTATACCGAACATCATCCTTGGCTCCTGATTTTTGTGTAAAAAAAATACCGAACATTGTTTTAAAAAATTCCACAGATGAAAGAAAAGCAAAAATAATACCGGGTAAATCAAATGCTATTTGGGCCATTTGTAATTCCCGAACGTCAATAAAACGGCCGCTGCTTGAAATATTATGTAAATAACAAACAAAAGAGGGCGCACTTTAATTTGGGCACAAGAGGGCGCTATTTAAAAATGGCCACCAAAGCACCGGGGACCGGTCGACCGGCGGCTTAAAATCGCTATAACCAACGACCGCTATACCGAACAATTTCTGTGGATCCCGCGATGTTCGTTATAGCGGCATTCCACCTGTTGAGTTTAATCATGTTCAGCTCTAATAGTAAAAGTTTAGGCATTCTTGGCCATTTTCAGGCTAGTTTTGGCTTTAGTTAGAGGGCTATCTTAAGAAAACTCGGATGATAAGCTCCTGGTTGTATCAAGGGCATAGCAGAAACGTGTCTTGTTCAAGGACAAAAGTTGCAGGCACCTTGCACGAATTTAAACCAGCATTCTGAAGACGGTAATGTACTACTGAACCACAATATTCTGTACTAATTTATGCCCGTTTGTTTTTATTGAAAGGAAATTACAATTTCACCCAAGACGTGGATATCTCTGGCAGTCTAAGTGTAGATGGGCGTGTGGATGGCCTGAATATTCCTAGCGACATCTTGCTGGAAAATTCACCCACAAAGGCTGTTCTAGCTGAAGACTGGGTACTTGGTGACAACATCACTGTAGAAAACATCACCGTGGAGACTAGCATTGATGGTATCCTAGCAACAGGTAAACTTCCTTGCATAATACACACAAGGATTTAAACTAAACAACTTTCATAAGTGATCCAAAAATGTTTCTTTGCAAACTTGGTTTGTTAAACATTCAGTATGACTTTTCTGTTCTGTTTTTTGCAGGTGGCGGCACAGGCCTGGAGGTGCTACTGCTAAATGGCGGTAATCAAACTCTAGGTGGTGCTATTGCATTTGCCGGTGGCCTGCGGCTGGAGGGGTCCTCACAGGTCACAGGTCTTGTCGACGGTGTGGATATCCCATCCATGGTTGCGGATGCTGTATACAAGAACAAAAGTCAGCAAATAACAGGTAGTTTCGAAGCAGTGGACAACCCAAATGGGGACTATTTGAAACAAACAAGGGACCAAGTAGGAACCAGCTGGGTTGATGGGAAAGCCGTACTGGGGTCAATTGGGACCAACTTGGGCCCAATTTGGGCCCAATTTGGACAGTGATTAGGGTAGTTCTGAGCGGTACAGTGAGTACAGTAAATGCCAGGGTGCATGGTTCTGAGCAGTACAGTGAGTAAATGGCGGGGTGTTTTTTTTTTTTTTACAGTAGTATCAAAGGGTTATTCCCTCATCACACCCATAATCTTCCGTAAAATTCTATGAAGACTTTTTTTTTGAAGTTTTTTATTTTCATTCTATAGGTTCAAAGTCTTTAGCCTCTGATGTGAATTTCCAGCGGGACCTACTCGTAGGCGAATTGATTAATGGCATCAACATCACAGATTACGAGTCCAGAGCATTAAAGCTGTTTGGTGAAGGGAATACAGTTATTTTCAATGGAGATGTTGTACTGTCAGCTTCAACAACACGGGTAAGACGTATTTATTTTTGTTGCTGTTCTTGTAACTTAAAAAAAAAATAGGACGCCAAAGAATTTACACATGAATTGCTGATAGTTGACATTTGAAATATATATACTGGAATAAAACAAGTTTGTTTAACCCCTTGCGTACGGATGACGCAAATATGCGCAAAAAGAAGTGCCCCCCATGCCGGATGACGCCATTGGCCGCTGTTTGTGCAGTTTCAATCCATTGTTGGATTATTGTGTATAGGTTACACTTGACTGCACAAACACATTGTAGCGGTTCGCTTGGCTGCCAGACCCGCAGCAGCACCCAGACGTCTCCCGTAAAATACCATACTCCAGGGGTTAACCCATTGAGTACAGACGACCTGTCCGGTTGTTGTCTATATGCGCATACTCAATCCATTTGCCTATTGTGCGCATTACATGTATTGGCATACCAGCACCTCATTAACAACAGCTGCACAGAATGGGTTAAATTTAATTACTCACAAAAGACATAGCTTTCCGTGGTGCACCTGCAACCTCCTTTTACAGCTTCAAGCACCTAAGTTTGTTTCCCAGCTGAGTGTAGACCACGTACATTTTATCTAGGGACCCCCTCGCACAAGCTGAAAATACCGGACATACATTATACATATTAACAAAAGGCTTCAGTACACAAGTGATGGGGGGGGGGGGCCCTATTGTACTCTATGCATGTAGTTTCGATAAAACCTCTCTCAAATGTGACCTGCTCTACAAAAAGCATGTGAAAACATACACAGGACTGTTCTATGTGAAGCGGGCGAAAAAATCTTCATATAAGTGATTGTTTTTGGTTTCTTGGCTTGTTACATCTATATTTTCATGATTTATTTTCAGAAACATTAATACTGATGAATAAAGATGAAAAAATGAATTTGGATGATAATTTATTTCTTTGCACTTTCTGTGTTTTAAAGGCCTATATCTCTGAATGCACTTCCGTTAAATTGGAAAACACCTTTGCCTTTGAGGAAGAACTTGCTGAATTTTGAAACGTTAGGCCAGCTAATTTTTTGAAAATTGGAAAATAGGAATATACAAATTTCAAGATATCTCAAGAACGCAAAATGCCACAGAGCTTAGGACGTGACAAATCCAAGTATGTATATCTGATTTTTCAAATTTTGCGACTTAATACTCCTTTTTGAAGAGCCAGTCACAAATTGCTCTCTTTAAGAATTTTACGGTACAGTAACCCGGAGGTCGCAGGTTCAAATCCCGCTCCTGCCAGTTTCTTTGTTCACTTTGAAAAGTGTTCAAATTTACCTAGTCAGTTTCCCTTGTAGATTGCTTGACGAATTAGAAGTTAAAAAGTCATATCCTCATCGAGTGATCCCCACAATGTCGCTTCCCAGGTTGTATCGTAAAATTGGGTGTGATCCCTGGCTATACGGCATTCTTGGTTTATGACTTTTGACTAGCGCCCACTCGAACAAAGATACTGACAATTTGGGAGACCGCCAACATAGGGCAAGATAGCTCAGTTGGTAGAGCGCCGGTATGGTAACCCGGAGGTCACAG
This sequence comes from Hippasteria phrygiana, assembly GCA_037893225.1. Lineage (NCBI taxonomy): Eukaryota > Metazoa > Echinodermata > Asteroidea > Valvatida > Goniasteridae > Hippasteria > Hippasteria phrygiana. The sequence continues at coordinate 28,409 of JAZGUH010000192.1, forward strand.
GTTCGAATCCCGCTCCTGCCAGTTTCTTTGTTCACTTTGAAAATTTTATAATCGGTTAGTTCAACTTTAGTTTGTAGCTATTTCCTTTGTCTTATTTCTTCACCCCAGATGGCCGGCCCACTTGTGACTGGAGGGAACCATTCATTCCACATCGAGAGAAACCTCTTGGATCTCGTCATTCAAGGGAAAGTCGACATTATCTACGGCTGGAAATCCTTCTTGGACGTCGCCTCTAATGAGGACGTGGAGGCAACGATAGTGAATGGCATCAACATCACTCGTTATCTTGAAGAGTCTGTACGAGTCATTCCGGGCGTAGTCCTAGTCATTAACAGGAACGTGACATTCTGGGATGATGTGACAATGAATGCAAACCTGAAAATTCTGTCCAAAATCATTGATGGTAAGTTGTCTTTTTTTTTTCTGTGCATTTCACACAGCCCTTCCGGAGTGCAATAAAGAGCAACTCCAACGATTCCCAACTTTTCTTAGGTTTTGATTTAATTGAAAAGAGCTGTCAAATAAAACATACTTGTCAAGATCCCCATCTTTGACGCCGGTTTTTTATAAAAAAAAAAAAATGCCTTTTGATTTCCTTTCTTTCTACGAGCGTGACGTCAAAGCTCATTTACATTTAATGAATATTTATTTATGACGTATTACCGTTGAGCATGCAACGTGTCACATGCACATAACATCACATGTAGCTTTCTACAGTACATTTTTTTTTCCCCATTTCTCAACAGTGCCACCAGCGGCCAATTTGTAAATTGTTTTCATAAACTAGAAAGAAAATGGTAATAATTTCTCGCAAAATAACATTGAGATGCAAAACAAACATGATTTTGTAATGAATAGTTTATTATATCTTGACCACAAAAACATTTATTTAAACACTTTTCAAAACCGTTGGAGTTGCTCTTTAAATTTAGCCTTGCTTCAAAGTTTACAGAAATAAAAAAAAAAAGAAAGTGGTTCTGAAAAAAGGGTGAATGTGTAAAAAGTAATGATTGCGGTGTATTTTGTGGATTTTTTATGCAAGTTCACCCTGAACAAGGCTAAAAACCACTTGAGGTACAGATCTACAAAAAGAAAAAGCAAATATACAAGACGTAGGAATGAATATTCCTTTTGAAGCAGAAAAGTTCGTCGGAAGGGAAGCATGCAACAGGCAAAGAATTCCATAGACATACAGAACAAGGGAAAAAGCTGCTTTCTCTCTCTAGACTTGACACACAAATTATAGGGCATTCCCCTATAATTTTGTGACCGCTCCTGGCTGTGATGTCTTCAGTTGTAAAAAAAAACAACAAAGTTACTTTTAGTCGGGAACCATGTACAAAACACACGGTACATAGATATCCCTGCAGTGTGACAATATACATGCACTGTTACATCATAGGTGACCGACTTAACAAAAAAGCGCCATGGCACACCGCAGTGATATGAAAGGGTGTGACAAGCAGTGTTTTTGTGTGGGTTGGGGCATGTCCTATGATTTGTTCTCTGCCCCGAGTGTCAAATTTCAGAACTACTATAACATTCGATTTCTGTGAATCTTTCATTAGCTGATAGGAAACAGTGTATGCAGCAAGTCTTCTATTCATCTTTCACCGACCCAGAGTTCTTACTTCTGTGTTAGATAAGGCAAACTTTTTGTGTTGACTTTGTTTGAAACTCTGCTCTCAACGATAGGAGGCATCCCCTCCTGATGTTTCCCTCATAGGTAGAGGTTCCTGTCCCTCTTATCACCCCCAAGGTTGCCAGAATAATTCAGTCTTGGCTCGAGTCACTGGCCCTGATGGAATTCCTATATACAGACATGCAACTTTTCCTATGATCAGCTGATTTCCTCGTTTTTCACTTCACACATATGCCATTGAAAATTGAAAAACACTGTACAAAGTCTTGTAAAGATTGGAATTGCCTCGTTTTTTGTTAATTCCAAGTTGCATGCCTGTATATAGCTGACAACTTTCCAAATGGTTACAATATTTAGTGAAAAAATAAGTCGCATCATTCGATTGCTTAATAAATCCCTTGCATGGAGGCTTCTCCCTTTTTTATAACTGAAATAATAGTTAAATAATTAGATGGTAAATGCTGGCACTCGCGTACCTTATAGTGAGCGATGCCTATTTTAAAATTTGCAATTAACTTTTAATTCAGATACACACTTTGATTTAAACTAAATTTGGTAGAGCATTTTTTTTTTCCCCCTCATTTCAACCATCAGGCATATACATTCCTGACATTGTGACGCTAACCAATGATTCCAGCGTGGCATTATTGACGACGTTCACCAGCGGCCTGACTTCAGAAGATCTGTATATCCACAAGTTGAACATATCTGCTGGGCTGAATGGATACGATGTAGAGACAATAGACGGAGACACACTCAAGACCAGCGCAAATGGTACAGTCCTGGGTCCAAATCCATAGGGTTGCTGAGCGCACGATTTTCTGCTCGTGGAACCTCCGTCCATTCCTTAGACTGTAAGCTTCATGCGCTGGAAAGAGCTTGCTAACTTCAGAGGAAGAATTTGTCTAAAATAGTGAGGCAAAAGTAGAAATCTCTATGATAGCGTGCAGACGTTAGCATGACTTGACTGTGAAATAGCATTTCAGCTGCTGTAGTTATCACAGCTTTTCTGCTGCAACCCTGTGAACTGGGGCCCAGTCCACAGCAATTCAAATTTTAAAGAAATAAGATTTTTTTTTTTGTAGATTACTTCCATCCCCCCCCCACAACTGAGAACTAAGGAGTTGGAGCAAAGAGCTATATTAACCCTAACCCCTTGGATAACTTTACTAGAAAGTATCGTGATGAATCTGCCAAAATCCACCTATTTTGTCATGCACAAAAAGTTGGTTTTGGTGACTGCTCAATATGGAGGTATCCTGAATCCATCAAAATCCTGCAGTACCGCTAGGCTTTACAAGCCTCAATCCATCAAAATCCCCCAGTTTTCAATATGGAGGCATCTTGAATCCGCCAAAACAGGGGCATGGATTTTGATGGATTCAGGTATAAATTCCTTTTGAGCACTGACCCCTCTTTCCCTCCAGCAGACGTATTCAAGCCATCCTATGTGCAGCCATAATTGGAGCATATATTGTTTGCAGGTTGCGTGCATGATGCATGCATGCATGAACAACTTAAATCGCTGAAAGTGGCATCACATGGCCATTCTGCGTGCGTCTGTCCATGTCTGTAAGCATTGAGAATTGTCAACCGAAAGTGCGTTGCTTTATTCGCGTTTTTATAACTGGAACGAGCATTTAGTTGGTTCGTTTGTCTAACTCGGCCTGGACCATAGTTGAGGCCAACAATGCTGTGTTCTTTAATTAAAGCATGAAAATTGGTGCAAACAGATTATTCAAATAGCCGAAGTGAAGTTGGCGACTTGCCAACTTTGTTCTTGATTGTTGAAAATATATGAATTCAGCATAACCACAGAACCCGGACTTGAATTATGTTTCCTTCACGAACTTGTAGGATTTTTCCCATTTCTGTTTTGGTCTGAATTTTGTTTATGAATAAACGACAGGAATTAATCCAAATAAGTTTTCTCTGTATACAGGAACCCAGACAGTGAGTGGCAAAAAGATTTTCCTGAATGGGCTGTCCGTCAACGGTGACCTTATCGTCACGGGCAACACCAGCGGAGTTGACCTCTCGGCCGTTGCAGATGATGCAGTATACACCAATCACACACGGACTCGAATCACAGCGGAGAAAACCTTCGGGTTTGTGTATGTGACAAATCTCAATGCCTTGGGTGAGTTTATGGAGTGCGGCATACACCAATAGGACAGGCTTTTTAATCATAAGGCGTGTCCGGTTGGCCTACTTTCGATTCCCACCAGGGCCAACATGTGGATTTGGTTTTCAGTCCCTGCGGCTTTTGAGCTACAGTGCGATATGCGCTTTTGCGGAATCCTTTCATTTCCAGAAAGAATTCCAATAAATAGATAACTTGACACCGTGAACCCCTTAGATTGGATTTTCTATTCAAAGTGAACATTTTTTTTACCAGCCTTGTTAGTCGGCTACATACAGATAAATAGAGAAAGTAACATTTTAAAGACTAACAATAATGAAAATTATGGCATAAGCTTTCCTAGCTACAACTACATCAGATGCATTCAAGTCGGTTAATATAGTCTGGGAGAAGAGTACAAAGAGATTAGGATGATGTACTTTTAACAATGGCCATCCAAAATCACATTCTGCTCTATTCAAAATCACATGAAGGCTGAAAACTATTGTCCCACCGTGACAAAGCATACATTGTGACTGCTCGGTTTAACAGCTTAATCCTCGATCCTGATTCTGGGTTCTGGATGCGATTTTGGACCATCATTGTTGAAATCACATCCGGACGTCCAGTTTGAATAGAAATCAAATCCTAGGGTTTCAGTGTGAACGTGAAACTCATTTGTGTAAGTGGTAATTTGTTTAAATATCAGTCAATAATTTGATTTCTGCTCTATCTATGCACTTGACCTATTGCTGTAGAATCGAACAGGCAGGCAACTTTTCCTCGGATCTGCCGATTTCCGCATTTTTCACTTCACACTTGAGCCATTGAAATTGAAAAACACTGTACAGTCTATTGGAATTTCCTCATTTTTTGATAATTCCAAGTTGCATGCCTGATCGAAATCATGCAAGCACAGAATCCTGCGGACAGTTTGTGAAATAAAGCCTGTGAAACATTTTTTTATCAAATTAATTAAATTTTAAACTATGTGAAATCCGAGACCAAGTTGTCTGTAAAGGAGCATGGTTAACTAGCAAACGCGGTCGTTGGGGAATTCTGCTGATTTAACTGTTTGCAAACTGTTTTCCATTCAATTAGATCATATCGATGGAGTCCACCTGCCGTCATTCAGCCGGCGAGTTGTCATACAAATGATTCCCCAGACAATAGGGGGCGATGTGAACTTCACTCAAGATGTTCACTTTGACGACAACGTCACAGTTGCAAAAACGGTCAACGGTCACTCTGTGACTACCAGACTGCTTGGAGTGCTCAACATCCTAAACAGTTCTTATGATGGTAAGACCATTCTGCATTCTTCCTTCTGTAAACTCCAGCTGTCTAAATCATTGACACATCCAGGTGTTCTGTACTCTCAAGTCTCTTGAGGGCATGTAAAAAAAAGTTAAATGACATTCCCACCGCTACCCCGCCATTTTGAGTCCACATGTACTGACTAGCAGAGGCGTACCAACAGATTGTTGTTTTTTTTTTGTTTTTTTTCTCAAACAAACCAACCACAAGGGAAACTAGGTAAATTTGAATACAATTTTAAAGTGAAACAAAAAAAAACTGGCAGGAGCGGTATTTGAACCTGCAACCTCCAGAATACCACGCTGGCACTCTACCTACTGAGCTATCTTGCCCTATGTTGGCGGTCTCCCAAATTGTCAGTATCTTTGTTTGGGAGCGCTAATCGGAAGTCATGAACCCATAATGCCGTATAGCCAGGGATCACGCCCAATTTTACGATACAACCTTCTGACTAGCGCCCCCCGAACAAAGATACTGAAAATTTGGGTGACCACCAACATCGGGCAAGATAGCAGAGTTGATTGAGCACCGGTATGGTATTCCTGAGGTCGCAGGTTCAAATCCTGCTCCTGCCAGTTTTCTTTGTTCACGTTGAAATTTTAAAGATTGTGAGGTGTGTTCCCTCATGTCCAGATGAAAGGGGAAGGGGAAGGGGAAGGTGAAAGTGGAATATTCAGGGTGAGGGGAATCGGTCGTGTACCCTCAGAAGGGGCCCCTCTAAACACCCACCTCCTCCCCGGGTTGTAATTTCGTATCTTTTCTAGTCTTGCAGTTCATGAGTTGATCTATATGAAATTATGGATCGATAGATGCTAATAGTATAATACAGGTCTGAAATGTCAAATGAAATAGCACCACCAATGTCATTCCAGCCCTACCCTACCCTACCCCTACTCCTCTACCCCTACCTCCACCCTACCTCAACCCCCTATCCCTGCTGCAAAGCCCAACTCCCAACCCCAACCACCTGTCTCCATCCCACCCACCCACCGTGTGTAAACACCTGCAGTCGGGGACCTCCTGTTCATATTTTAACTTTTTGGCAAGTGCCCTCATTGGTTTTGTACACTATTTTCAAACGGGGACCTTATTGTCCTCTATTGTTAAAGGTCCCCTATTGAATGCACAAACAAACTCACCCACCCACCCACCCATGCGCTCACAAAATTGTTTTAGATTTGGAAAATGTTTCAGGGCAACTCTTTAAGACAATTTAAAAGAAAAGTTCAACAAATTTGGTGAGCCTCCTTCAGAGCATATGATGCATGATATAGGGCAGAGGGAACCCCCACCCTCCCCTCTTTTGTGTTGGTCATTGTGTTCCCGGAATCTCAGGAATTCTTTTCAGATGTCTAGGTGGATGTGTTAGGTAACAAGTCTTGATAGTGTATAGGGTATAAAGACAAAAGGGGGTACCCCTCTGCCCCATATCATGCTGGGTATACTACAGAGAGATCCTAGGTGGCATTGACAGAATCACAAGATTTTTTCCTGGTAACCCCCTTCACCCCCCCCCCCCCCCCCCCCCCATGAAAAAATTTCTTTCTACTGTAGCTTAGTCCCCTCATGTAGATTGGAAACCCGCTGTCATGTTGCCTTCATCAGTAGTGGACTGTTATCATTCGTTTCAGTGGAGCTTGTGTTTTCCAACGTTATTTCCGGAGACGACGTGACTGTGGATGGACGGATTGATGGCCATCTGATGAGCAGCTTTGTTCTGAAAACATCCGAGGTTGGTACAGAAATTATATTCCCAAGTTAGCTTTTGCATGAACATCCTGGTCACCAATTTGTACATGCACCAGAAATTTGGGAGTCCAAAATTTGTGATGCAAAATGAAGTATTCCGATGAAAAATTTGAGCGGCGTGCGTGCAAGTTTATAATTTTGCATACTGCACGCACACACATCTGACGACGTAGAAATCACAATCATGCAACTTGACTCCCAAAATGGCTGTGGCTCTCTGCGAGGACCAGTAAGTGAATATTTGAAGGATTGAGTTATTAATTAGCAATTGTGAACGGTTAATCCTTACCTAATTATATCCTACAAGATCCATCCCGAGTAGGTTTGATGAGAGCATTTGTTCTAGCTGTTGGTTTTTGTTCGTCAGCAAGGCCCTGTACAATTACAGGCTTTGGATTTTTCCTGGATTTAGCAGGGTGCTTTGAGAATATTGGGTAGTGCTTTGGCTTAGGTTAATGGGCCATATTATTGCGTGAACAAGTGTGCTGTGACCACCTCATTTAGAGGGAACAAACATATTAAATAATAATGTATAGATTTTATAAAGTGAACATATCCACCATGTTCACAGCACCCAAGGTGCTCTATTATTACCCCTGCTCATCAGGCCTATCAATCATTCCTGAAACCTCAGCTCCCTGGGGAATATGCAGCACTGGCTGCAAGTTAAGCGCGCATGGACTAATCAAATTGAACACATAACCATATAAACTGCCCCCACAGGTACCCATTTACTAGTGGGTGGAGAGAAGCAATTTGTGACCATGTCTTGCTCAAGGACACAAGCACCATGACCCCCCCCCCCCCCCCCCCCCCCTGGCCAGGCTGGAACCCACAATCTAGCATTTGAGAATTTTGTTCCCCCAATAAACAACCTGCATGCTTTGTTTTAACAGTTCCAAATCATAACTGGTGACAAGCGCTATATAGGATCCTTGGTAGTCAACGATACAGTGACTGCTTTGCTGATCAATGGCGTCTCCATCGACAATCTCAACGGACTCGCTGTACGTCACAACGAAGATGAGAATATCAACGGAAGTAAGACTTTTGCTTGTAAGTATTCGTGATATCCTTGGCTTTGAATTTGGGAGCTGAAATGTTTTTCCCTTGGATTGCCAAATACACACTTTCGGTTCTGGATGTTTAGAGGCCTGCAGGAGATACATATGCAGAATGACCATGCTGTGACCTATGGGCGGCCATCGGAGCAAATATAAATAGAAATTCCAGTTTGAATCGATGCAAATGGCAAATTAAAATAACGCCAGATTTAAATATCACGAATTAAAATAAATGCCACAAATAAATGACACATGAAAACAGAATTTTCGGGTCGGTGAACTAGACTATTTCCAACGATGGTCGGAGAAACCATCGCTTGGAAATTAATACAAAAATCCACTTGACAATAAAGGCACATGCTTGAAACTTATTTACCTTCAAGTATCATTTCATATTTCAGTAGATTTTGTTTTTTTGGACGTTTGCAAATGATGTATACCACGTGTACATGGGGGAAATTTTCAATCCAAACGTGGATATAAAAGCTGTAATGCTTTATTTAGAAAAAAATTGTATTTTTTTCTTAGGATGGATGGATGGATGGATGGATGGATGGATGGATGGATGAATAAATAAATGAATGAATGAATAAATTTCACCACATTGTAAAGTACATAAAAATATAATAAAAATAAATAACCATTATGGCAAACAATACAATGGGTAGGATACCCTTGAGCAAATAATTGCTATCAAAGCCGGTCTCCTTGGGAGGTCAGTATAAATGAAATTACATTAATTAATTAATCATTAACCCCTTGCGTACAGATGACGGAATTTGGCGCAAAAAAAGTGCCACCAGGCCGGATGATGCCATTGGCCGCTGCTTGTGCAGTTTCAATCCATTTTTTGATTATTGTGTATAGGTTACGCTTGACTGCACAAACACATTGTAGCGGTTCGCTAGGCTGCCAGAGCCGCCGCGGCGGCACCCCGACGTCTCCCGTAAAATACCGTACTCGAGGGGTTAATAAGGAAAGCAACAGACATCCAAATGATTACACAAACATTCAACAAAACATAAAATAACACTGGTGCATATCCGACAATGCTGGAATGGGGAGGAGTATAAGAATAAATGATAGATACAATAACAGGCTCAATAAATTAGAGGAATTTCTTCAGTAATTTTGTTTTAATCGTTTGTTGCTTTTATGTTGTCTGTTCCAATAGGATACTCCAAGAAAATTTACAGCTGATCTTCCTATGTTTCCTGAAATGTTAAGCTTTGATCATGTGAAGTGCTTTATTTTTTTCAGGTGGGATTTCTCTGAAGCAGAACTTTACAGTAACAACCTTAGTGGATACTGTGGATGTCCCATCGCTGGAAGCAAACTCCATGATAACCAGCAGTGATACAAAGACGGAAAATGTCTTCCTTAGCAACGGCACCCTCAGCGACATCATTGTATTTGGTGTAAGATGGTCATTCTCATAGTTTGAATAAGTATTGCAGACATCAAGGATGAATGCGAGATTTTAATATATAATTAAGATCGACTTATTTTTGTGTTTTTAAACTTGCGAAAGAAAAAAAACAATGGGTATACCCTGCCCACTCTCTTTGTGAGGTATTGAATTGAACCAGGTAAACTCATTATTACTTATTATTATACTATTGTAGGTGGCTATTTATAGGCCCTTCTGAAGTTTACGATTGCCCACCTCCAAGTTGATTTCACGTATTTAATTTGGCGAACACACCGACAGGACTGGGCCTGTACGAGAAGTTACCAACGCTCAAATCTTTTTTTTGGACGAATACTACCGGTGCACAAGTTCACGCAATATACAATTCAAAACTGCCCTCGGTTCTATTAAATATCTTAAATATACTGTAAATGTTCTTACACTCTATGAGATCCATACACAGCTCCATGAATATTGGACCAGAAAATCAAAAGAAAGACGAGGGTTAAAAAAAACTTTAGTCCTCCACGGTCCCGTCAATTTACTTGTCTCATGTGCCATCCCGTTATAATAACCGCAACTCCTTTCAACAATAGAGCACGCTATAACTGTTCTGAGGCATTGCTTTGGCACTAACAACTATCATAACGTGTACAGGTGGAATTCTAAATCAAAGCAGCACCACACGCAACATACTTTACCAACAGAGTGCACCCCTTTCGCTCAATACGCCACAGTGCAGTCACTTTGCATATCAGTGGCATAGCATATTGCTACAGTGCAGGGTCTGCACTGTTCTCAACATACCATGTTGCCTGCAAGCTTCACATATTGTGCAATAACCTGTAGCCTATAATCGACCTGCAATATAATTAATGAACAATAATCAATCACTGGCTTGTCGTGTTTGGCCGTGGGGCTCGAGTTTCTGCTTGTTCCCACCAATATACTCCAGCTGTTCCTGTATGCGGCATGAAGGGCTATGCCAGTGGCTTTTTTCCTCGTTCTGTATCTCTATGGAATTCTTTACCTGGTGCATGTTTCCCTTCATCTTACAATTTTTCTGCTTTAAGAGGAATATAAATTCCTCTTGCATCCTCTGGCAACTAATTTACCTCTTTCATCTTTTGATTTCCCCCCCCCTTTTTGGCTCCATACCTTAAGTGGCTTTTAGCTTTGTTTTGCTGTGAACTTGCATAAAAAACTTATAAATCTTATAATTAGTTTTACATGACAAAAACACAGAAATAGATCAACATATTAATTTTTGTATGCATTCATCAGTTTCAGAAACCCTGCCAAACACAGCACAGTGCATGTGTGATGACAGCTCCACTTGGCTGGACTCAAGTCAATGTGACAAAGTATGCAATCTGATGCATGGTTCTAGCCAAAATACCTTAGAGGGTTAGGGTTAATAATAAAAGGCATTCTTTCCTATGATTTCGTTCAACTTTTAAATATTCTGTACATTTTTCAGAACCTGACACACAATGGGACTGTGGATGGTGTGGACCCCGAGGAACTAGCGTGGACCTACATGAGCCTGAGCATTCCGCAGACCGTCGAGGGCAACAAGACCTTCCAGGGGACAATGACGATCGCGAGTCCTGCCACACTAGCGGCTGATTCTATCCAGCTGGGGGGAGAGCTGAACGGAGTTGACCTGGAGGAGTTTGCTGCATCGGTGTGGGTCGGAGGTCGGGGCGATGAGGTCAATGGGAACAAGACATTCACAGCAAATGCTACCATAAGTAAGTGTATTTGATTTGTGTAACTCAAATTTGATTGTAAGACTTTGTACCCTGTAATTAAAGGGCCTCAAATAAGGCAAATGCTTTATTTTTTGCCATAGTTTCACTTTTTCTAATGTTAATGCTATGAAGTCGAGGAAAATACTATAAAATAGCTTTGAAATATTTGAATTTAGAAACATTCTATATTGAAATCACTCAAGACTAAAAACCACTCAAGTGTTACAGGTAGCGTACATGATTGGTCATTGTTGCAATTTTCAGAAATGGGCGGATTTGGGGTAAGTATTTTAAAGGAAATATCGTCTCACTGACCTGTTTAAAGTTTTGCATTGTTGGATAGCGGAAAAAACGAGAGAAAAAAGGCACCCATTTTCAACCATCGGGTGGATGATAGCCTTTAGTCAAGGCGCACGTGGCTACCTGGACACGTGATGTGTCCGAATGCCGGCATGTCCGGGGCGCGCCACTCGTCCAGGTAGCCACGCCCACCTTGACTAAAGGCTACAGGGCAAATTTCCAACGATTTCCAGCTGGAAATCGTTTGGAAACTATATAAATTTCCACTTTTCTTGACAGCACACCTGACAGCACACCATACAGGATTGAGACTATTAACTTAGTCTAGTAAGGTATTTCGTAATAATTCAGAAATAAAAATTGGAGGATTATTAATCGTGTACACTACCTTTTATGATCAGAGGTGGTAGGGTTGGCGACATTTTGAATTGCCAACCCTACCACCCTTATGGTTTTCCTGGGCCCAGATCTAAATACAAGATAATTTGTCAACAGATTCCACATAAATTTATCCAATTTTCACACCTTATAGACCCAGGCGGGATAACTCCCATAAATACATAAGAATGGAATATTTCGATGAATTTTTGTTTGAGTAAGTTATCAACACCGAGGACAGAACATACGTCATGTCTCCCTGCCAACAAAAAAATACCGCTTTCTGCTCATGACATCATCGGCAGCCGCAAAACATAGTCTGCCTCGCTCCTGCACACAAGTACACTGCGAGTTTTGCACACACGAGTTTTGTTACTGGCTACATTGCATGTACACTGGAATTTTGAGTGGAAGTTTCGTGACGCACATCACCCACACTGTATTTTAAACAAATTTCAATCAACATATGTGCTTGTTTGGAATATTTGTCACAATGCACGCCTAGCATAGGATGCGCAGTTGTGTCATTTATCTCTAAATGGAGATCGATTCTCAAAATGTTGGTAAATTATTTGTTTTTATCTTGACCATCTCACAGCCAATTCTCTGACTGTTGGTGGCACGATCAACGGATTAGATGTCGGTAACAATACAATGGTCACCAACCAAGCCAACATAGTCACTGGCAGCAAAACCTTCACCGGTAGCCCGCTGACGGTTGACGCTGCGATCAACATGATGGATCTCATGGAAGTGGACGGAGTAGACCTGTCCGAATTCAAGCGGAATGCAGTCACAATCCTGAACGACTACAACATTACACTGCCTACTTTCTTCGCTGGGATCTGCTTACAAAGCAATCTTGTGTGAGTAATGTATGTCCCTGTCAAACATATGAAGCCCCTTCAGACATCAATGATCTTAAATTATTTTATTTAGCCAAGAACAACAAAGAATACATGTACAAGACAGAAAATTATAAATAATGAAGATAAAACGCAGGACATAAAACGGTGATCACATTTGCAAAGGCTAGCAAAAGCAAAATAAAACTCACTATCGTCCTACCTGCTGACCCACAATTTTCAATATTAAAATTAATATTGGATAATAAAAAAGTATTTCACGAAGAATGGATAGATAATTTAGAATAAGAATATACACTGCTTAAAGGCAGTAGACACAATTTGCTTTTGCTGTAATTTTCAGAAATAAATGGATTTGGGGGTTAGTATTTTATAGTGTGCTAGCAAATACTGTAACACTGACCTGTTTAAAGTTTTGTTAGCATAGATGCTAGGAAAACAGATTCTAGTAGTCTGGTTCACTGTCCATACCTTAGACAAAATGGGGCAATTTATAGACGTCGGGGAATTATCAATTTCAACTTTTCTTGAAAATGACAGCACACCAAAGTTCCATGATTTCACAGGATGCATGAGACTGCTATTTACTTAGTCTAGTACGGTATTTCATAATAATTCAATAGTGTTTTTTTGACGTTTGCAAATGGTGTATACTACTTTTTTTTTTAAGGAACGAAATTGATTAAAATTTAACTATAGACACAAATCAGTGTACTTAAGTTGAAAATAAAACGGAATAACACGTGTAGCCTTTCTGCAAACCCGAAATACCCAACATCAAAATATGTTGATTTGTATTTATTTGTATTTAATTCTTTCTGGTAATGAAACCAAGGATTCCTCAAAAGTGCCCTAAGCACTGTAGCTCGAAAGCCTGAAGAAACCTGTAGAGAGAAGACAATGAGAAGAAGTTACAGTTTTAGAGGTGGGAGGAAAACCCCAGAAGAATATTCTGGGGGAAACCCACGGAATCGGGTAGGGACTGAAAACCCAATCCACATGCGGGCCACAGCGGTGAAAGGCGGGGACAGTAACCACTGCGCCAACCTGATTCCCCTTGAGATGTGTGTACAGACTTCCTTGGATGCATTTATGCTAAAGGAAACTGTCTTGATCTGTTTCAGCGTGGATGGTGAAATCGACGGTGTCAATGTCTCGGTAGACAACTTGTTGCTGACATCTCGGCCTCAAAATGTCACTGGAGTCAAGACATTTTCTCTGGACGTGAGCGTTGCAATTAACATCATCATCAACGCTTTGCTGAATGGTGTGGATTTAGTGGATTTATTCCAGAATACAGTAAGGAGACCTCTTCACATATTTTCGTATGGTCAAGTCAAAAATAACATTTTGTGTCTCTTCCTGCTTGCCTTTGTAGAGGTTGCAGGCTTCCTATTTCTTGCCTCTCATTTGTGAGATTATTGGGATTTTTATATTTCTATTTGAAACACATTGAGGTTTCCTTCAGTTGTGCTTTGCACTTTAAACTCCAGAACTCTGACTTATTTATTACAACTCTACACGAGTTGTTAAGAGACTAGTATACCAGAGTGAAAAATAACATTGGATGGTTGACATTAGGGAAATGTTTTTGCATCTCCCCAATGGCCATCTATACCCTTTCCAGAAATATTTAGGGTTTCAAGTATAGAATTGTTGGGAATGCTCTCAAAATTGAGTTTTAAGTTCATTGATCAGTTATGTGAACTGACACATTTAAATGAGGGGATAATTACTCCATCGTAAATCTGAATTACAAGTGGAAACAACCATTTCTTTTCACTGGGAAGCCGGCGGTGGGATTTTAAACATTTTTACATCTGAAAAACCCTTACATTATAGCAAAACAAGCATAGTGTTGGTAGGGTGTTATGTTATCTTGTGCTGAATATAAGGCCTCTACACTGTAAAAAAAAAAAAGTTGATCAAAATGGGTCGATATTTTGCCCAATGTTGGGCAACATATCAACCCACAACCTTGGGCAAATTCTTCCCAATAACTGGTCCATTTTTACCTGAATTAACCAACAATGTGGTTAATACCAATGTTCGGTAAATAACAGTTGCCCAACGTTTTTCAGTGTATAGTTTACATGTTTTGCTGACTTTGAGCTCAGTTCTCTCAAAGCAAAAAGTTATGAGAAATATTGCTTGGACAATGATAGCACTTTCTCACTGAGAGCCTCACTTTTAACCCAGAAATACACAGGCGGGGCATATGTGATACGATCAAGCAAAATCAGTCGGAACTTAGCAATCCTTGTTTTGAGATAAGGGACAAAATATGTTCGTAGTGGACAAATCAAAATTGACTTATACAAAAACAGAAGGGAAAAACATTCTTCTTTCACATGAAAATATGACGTATTATAAATGTGCTAAAAATGACTCAATTAAAGTACTGTAACTTTAACATTTTCTCAGTTTCTTTTTAATGTGCTGGTGTTCAACTTTTTAACCAAAGGTTGTATTCACATGGGGTTTTCACTAATATGGGGCTTGAAGTACGCTACAAATGAATATGTAAAAATCCCAAAATTGACAATGGCCTACTTCAGATGGATTTTCCTTGATCGCATCGCATATGTGAAATTTGTCGACCTCAAATTAAACCCAACATGAACTTTCAGGAAATATTTCTATTTGCTGATTTTTAATACATTGCACCCATTTTGTGGTGCCAAGTCACATATTAGAATAAGGACGAAAAGTCTATGGGAATGTCTCCCAAATGCACCATTCTACTTTATTTATTTATATTCTGTTTTTCAAAATCTTACAGCTTCTAATAAGTCCAAACCAGACGATATTCGGCAACTACACCTTCAACACTGAGATGATCTTAGGCAATGCCACAACAATGGCCAATGTTGACGGACTACGTATCCCGGCGCTGTACGGTCTGGTTTACACCTACCCTTCATTCCGGGAGTTTAATAGGAGTCTGCAGGAGAGATGCGAGATGCTGACGAAGATGCACGAAGCCCAAGAAAGTAAGTTAAGTGCAGTGAGCTGTGAAATGACGAGTGATAAATTGCAATGTGTAGTGGAGCCTGCTGGGCATCCATGTTTGTGCACAAACCTGTGGGAAATCTCAAAATTTTGTACGGCAGTTTGCACGTGCATTTTTATACTGATTTTCATGCATTGAAGAACACGTTATTAATCTTTCAAATGACATTCTCAAACAAATTTACCATCAATAATGAACAGATTTTCATATTTCGAGTAAGGTTCCTCATTCCCACAGTATATCAATCTTTGTCTGTAGCACATAAAGCATATTTTGAGAAGACCAAATAGTGTACAGCATAAGTGCTTTTTGTTTTAAAAATGTTTTTCTTCCATAATTAGTTTAGTAGAGGGAATTCTATTAACCCCTTGAGTACGGTTATTTACAGGAGGCGCCGGGCTGGCTCTGGCAGCCAAGCGAAACGGCCACAATGTGCTTGTGTAGTCAGGAATAACATACACAATAATCCAACAATGGATTGAAACTGCACAAATAGCGGCAAGTGGCGTAATCCGGCCTGGTGCCACTGTTCTATTTGTGCCATTTTGCGTTAAATTGTAAACCAACCAAGAACCCCAAAACAAAGGATGTTAGTACTTTGATGGCTGTCTCCATACTCGCATTAGATGCGGCTGTCCTGCTCATGCATCTGGAGATAGCTCAGGTCATTGACACGGTGGGCTACCTCTCCTGGCATGCCTTCAACTACAACGACACCCAGTGGCTAGTGGCAGCACAGCGGACGACCTATCCACCCACTTCATGCGTTGGCTCTAATATCTATCAGTGGAACGAAACTACCGAGAAGTACAAGTTTTTACAGGTATGTTTGTGGTTGCAAAGTGGGGTATGGCTATTTACAAAGAAGTCCATTTATTTATATTATTATTTATTTTTTTTTTTTTTAAAGAAAAATGTAAGCTTTTTGTAAATGTGTCCCGAAGTTGTTGTGGCCCAGCAAAATAATTTGGAAGGGGAAGTTCTAGTTTTTTTTCATTGGTCAGTTTGCAGCGGTCAGACCATGGACATGGAACCTAATTAGTGGAGTTCTTGCTGCAATGAATGTTTATGAAGACCTCTGGCTTAGAACACTTTACCATTGTACACTGAGATGGATTCGCCTGTATAGAATGAACTCGTTATCTCGTCCAGCTGGGTGTTAATGATGGTATCGCCAAAAAAAAGTGGTACCGCAATTGATAACATGTTCACAGTATGAAATGACCCCTTATATTTCTATGATAGTCCCACGTAGGGACTTCTGGAGTTTCAGAGCTGTGCTATAACAACTGTGCATACTCAAGAGATAACCACTCGTTACTAAACCTGTCCTTAGTTTTCCTGGGCCCAGATCTAAAATAGAGGATAATTCTACAGATGCCAGACATTTTCCCAATTTTCAGACCTATAGACCCAGGTTGGTAATAACTTCCATTGTCGGTGAGACCAACTCACTTCAAGTTCCCCTCCTCCTTTCAAGTTATCAAACAGTCTGTAGTTGCTTTCTTTTTCAGTCATCATTTCTTCTCTGTTCTCCTCGCAGACTTTGCGTCCCAAATCAACAGTGGACGTTGACTCATTTGTAGTCGATGGCCGATTGTTCCTGGTCCTTGCTGGCAAATATAACGACACTGGGGAGTGTGACAACTTCCCACGGTTGGGTGAAGGGGATGACGATGATGGTATAGTTACACAAAATCGAAGTAAGTTTACTGAGCTCCTCTGTGAAAAATAAATCTATCGCACATTTGAGAACGAAGGGACCTGATCGTTAATTGGGTATTAACAAAATTCACTTGACAGTGCTTGTGGTCTGAATCTTTTATATAATTTATCAGCAATTTTAGGCAAAAATAATTTTTATCTCTACCTGCTTCCTTTTTTGGCTTTTCCGAAATTTTTCGGAAAAGCCATTGTTTTTGTTCTGATTTTTTTTTTTCTTCTTCTTGTTCTATCAAAAATGCCATAGACAAAGCACACGTTTTATTCTCGCCGCCACTTTTGCCATTAAACAGACTTCAATCTTAATGAGAGTTTGCATAGACTTGGACCCTATACCGAAGTAGTGCCTATTACTCTGACGTCATGATGACGTCATCACGTGGCACGTGACGTCATCTTAAAAGTGCGTTTTTGAAGGGCCCATATCTAGAGAACCGTACGTCCGATTGAGCTCAAACTTGGTTTGTTGGTGGACCGGCTTGTGTTATAGATGAAAATCGACGTGACGTCATAATGACGTCATCATGCGATTTTGCAGTAATTTTTAAAGTTTTGAACCCTTAAGCCATATCTCATCAACTGAACGTGCTAATTTCGAAATTCTTTTTGTAATAGGTTTGTTAGATCATAGATACTCACATATAAATGTGAAAAATGTATGACGTCATCAATAATGTGCTTTTTTGAAACACATATAAGAGTAGGTCCGATCGTCACAAAAATTGGTGGGTAGGCAGATATTGTCACTAGCATGCAAAATCCGAAGTGACGTCATGATGACGTCATCGGCTGATTTTCTATGATTTTTTAAATGTTTCAAATTTCATTATACACTCAAAAACTTACACTGTCATTGATCAGATTGACTACAAACTCGATCCAGGCCAAGACCACGTTGCAAATGTTTGCTTCGACAAGTACAGTTGTGATGACATCATCGTGGGTCACGTGACGTCATCTTAAAGGTGCACACTTTAAGGTCCTATATCTAGAGAACCGTACGTCCGATTGGGTGCAGTCTTAATGCTGATAGGCCAGGATTTGTTACAGATAAAAAAAAATTGATGTGACGTCATGATGACGTCATGATGACGTCATCTAGAGGTCATTAAATTCAAGTCAAAATTTGGTATATTTAGCAATCTCTTATAACAAAAACCTTCGGAAATGTTATACGCTGTATTTTTGTGTACCTAATTCCAAGTTCTTATGATCATAGCTCACTCCAGCGTCAAAATATACCCATTTCAATATTTAGCCCCCAAACAATATAACAAAGGAATTCTGGGAAGGCAGTGTAACCGTGGGTGTCACGTTGCACGTTTCTACAATCCACCGTAAACGTGTGTGGTGTTGCGCTGTACGAGCAAATACAAAGTGATACACGCAGCTCTGCAGCGTGTACCAATGGTGTAAGGTGGCTCAGAAGGGACATCGCAAATCGTGCGATATCAAAAATCCTATAGGCAATGCACGTTTCATTCTCGCCGGCGCTTTTGCCAGTAAACAGATCTTTCATCTTGATGAAAGTTTGCGTAGACTACTGAGACCCTGTGCTGAAATCGTGCATATTGCTCTGACGTCATGATGACGTCATCACGTGTCACATGACGTCATCTTAAAGGTGCATTTTTGAAGGGCCTATATTTAGAGAACCGTAGGTCTGATTAGATCAAACGTGGTAGGAACAACCAATAATGCGGAAAAGCCATATGCTCTGTTCAAACAGACATATAGCTCTCGTTTAGGTCTGTATTTGTTTTCTCATAAAAATAAGTGGAATCACATGAACAGTTTGTAATGTTGTCCAGTCACATTATTTAGGGAAATCTTTTCATGCATAATGTACAAAATCTGCAAAAAACAATTACTGCAAGAAATTTCAGTGGTGTATAAAAAGGGCATGGTTAATGGCGATAGGTCAGTACGCTGTAGGCGTGGGCGACTAGTGAATTTCAATAGTTGCGGCCACTATTGAAAAAGTCGCAACTAGTTGACGAGTCGCAACTAGTAACCATTGTTTATTCATCCATTAATACTGGTATGTACAATGCAACAATAATAGCGTACGTGTGGGTCTGCGCTTGAATTGGGGCAGTGTCACACTTTCGTGTTTAACCTGATACTTTTCTAAACGAATTATGAACATTTGAGTCAGTTTTGTAAGATCAAATGGCTATTTATTTCTACATTATCATCATTAAATGATTCACGAATCATTGCGAAGAATGCTATAAATGGTTGCTTACATGGACAAGCTGTCCTTGCAGGAACAAGACGGCTTGCTTAGCAGTTTCGCATGCCCCGCCATGCCGACCGCAAACGAGCGCCCTTACCATTCAGCCACCTATTGTTAACATGTCGGATGTATATGCACAAAGCGACTGTTGTGAATGAATCTCCATGGGACTGGCCGCATGCCTGCCTGGCCTAATGAATTCAGATCATTCCATTTTGTGGGGGGGTAGTAGCCCAAAAGAAAAAAAGTATATTCTTTGAATAAAAGAAATATCGTGCCTGTTTTTGTTTTGACGGACAACTGTCTGCTTGATGATACCTTTGAAATTCGTATGGAGAACTATTTAAAAAGCAACCCCGGGAAGTCGTTGCATGACATTACATGCTGTGGAATTCACCTGAATGCAATGGGATCCACTATTAACATCAGAGGTAAACATACATATTTTGTAAAACAAAATTGAGACGAGTTGAGAGGTTGGATCACGGTGTATTGTGTAAAAAAACAATCCATGCTTCACAATGAATTGGAACAGGCGGGGTTCACCCCGAACATGAATGTCTGCAAATCAGGGTTGCGTTTTGGCGGTCCGGGGCGTCCCTTTTTATTTCTAAGGGTTGCTCGGTTGAAGAAAAAAAATCTGGGATAAAGGACTTGTTGAACACGTCTATTAGCGGCCCAGTTTTTCTGCTGCAAAGATCTCCTAACAAGTGACAATTGACTTATCGCGGTCGAATCGCGCCAATGCAGCTTAAGAATTATTGTCCAATCACATCAATTATAATTCCATAAAATCTGAGACAAACAAAAATTACCACACAAAATTCCCATAGGGTTGTCTAAGGGGCGTGGTTAACTCGTAAACGGCGATAGGTCAATTGGATGGACACATCATGCACATGGAGGTTTATTTCTTCGATGTAACAAACTCTGTAGACCTGTGGTGTGTACAGTACATTTACGTCTATGTATGTGTATAATATAACCGCATCGGCCTTGTAGCCACGTGCGTCAATGCAATGTACATGTACATCCATACAGTGTAGTGTCTTGTGATTGCGCTTGCTAATTGCCAGTGCGTGCGGTGTATTGCGACTAGTCGAGTTACTTCGGAACTGCATCACAGTGCGCTGTGCGGCGACTATTAATAGTCCTGCGGCCATGTGGTTAAAACTGTAATTGCGGCTCGCGGAACTGCGAGTCGCGACATGCTCAACACTAGTCACCGAATAACGACTAGTCGACTATCTGAAAATTGATAGTCGCGACAACCAATGTCTTTAAATAGTGTCGACTAGTCGCACTAGTCACCCACGCCTACTACACTGATCCATAAAGCCTAACCCATTCACATATTAACCAATGACAGTCGCATGTTGGACTTATGTCAGATTAGTTACAGCCATGATTGGTCAATAGGCTTGGGTATAAATGCATCTGTCTATTGAGACCGATCTTAAGTTTGGCCAGCCCACCACGGCAAGCTCGGTGGTCAAGTGGTTAAGACGTCCACATGGGTAAGCAGGAGATTGTTGGTTCGTTTCCCCGCCCGAGTAAGCCTGTGAATTTTTCTCACAGCCTCCTCGGAAAGCACCGAGCATACAATGCTTCATACACCACATTGGTAAAGAGCAAAATTCTCTCCTAATTTCGATCTTGAATTGTCGTGGACAACTTCTCCAAAGCAGGATTCAATTTCGTAGATTAACTTTTTTGGTGTCTTTCTCTTCCAGCCGTAATTCCCAGTAGTTACTATGGCGACAGCACCACCAAGGTCCTAGTATGGGTACCAAGCTCCGACACCTTCTTTTTATACCAAGACCTGTCTTGCATCTCCCCTTCCGACGTGGAAGTCTTTGTGGACCCGTTATCCAACCAAACCTGCATAGCCATAGCCAACGAGATCTACGTGGACAATGCATTGAATTTCGTGACGGTCCTGCCTTCGTACGTTTACTGCCTGGAAAGTCTGGCCAATGGCTTCTACTTGAAGGATGCTTTTACTACGGCTGGTGCCACCAAGGTTTGCACTTCATACTTTGCGGTTGTTTTGCAGGAAAGTAATTCCTGCTCCCAAATATGTAGTTATGGGGAGTGGTAGTTTGTACAGATATGGTGCTTTATATTGGCCCTCATGTACGCAAGGGTTATAATTGTTTGTTTGTTTTTTTGTTTTTTGAGTTTGCTGCTGTTTTCTTGTTAATGTATTCGAATCATGGAGAATTATTCTGTTGAAGGCACATTTCGTCACCATTTTCACAAACTGACACTCGCGCGCACCTGGGTGTCAGTTCGTGAAACCATGTACTGAGTAAATTTTGGTTTCACGAACTGACTCGCTAGAGAAGAATCTTTGTTTTCACGAATTGACACGCAAGCATGGAGCGGAAATACCATTCCAAGAAAAACGCTTTAAAAGCTTCGACACGAATGTACTCAATCTGTATACTTGTGGGGTTACAGAACCATTGAACTTAAAACCTCTAAACTCGTGAAATTAAGAATGGTTTCAGTTCGTGAAAATGAAAATGTGGTTAGCGCGCTGCTGTACTTGGGTGTCAGTTCGTGAAAACGAAAATTACTCGGTTCTGTAAAATATGCACGCGTGCGGGCACTCGCGTGCTAGATTTGTTATGGCAAGCTTTTGCAGCGGTTTGGAACATCGCAATGCATTATGGGCACATCAGTATAAACACCCTTACTGGTATCGTCCACTACCGGTGCCCATAATCAAAGTAGGAACAATCATAGAGGGAATGATGGGAGCCAGTCTACTTCAATGCTGGAGTTTTTGTAAGTCGTGTTTTCTATTCTGGTTCATTTTTAAGTACATGCTAGGAATGGTAAAACTAGTCATTCCATTGTGCATCTGTGCTTCTACATTAGGGGTGAAATCTAAGTTGATTCTATGTGTTGTTTATTGGCAACAGCCTTTCAAAGCAGTCACCAATTTCTCAACTTTAGGCAACTGCGTAACTCCACTTCATGGGCTTGTTTGTTTGACACGGGTTCAAATCTCGTTCAGTGATCCGTGCATTGGTTCACACACCAGATTCCGCCTCGTGGATGGAGTGAACCAGTGGTGGGGTCACCGATGAGATCCAGATTTGTGTGAAACAAACGGGCTCTGTGCAACATTTCAGTTCGTAAAATGCGTAACATTATCAAAAGTTACTCTGGGCATAAGTTGCCGACTTGTGCAACAAGTTCGCATTATTTTTGTTGGTCCACTCGGCCCATGAAGGGCTAAGTGCGAGTAATTGAAGGGTCATTTGTCGCCCCATTTTATTTCAGTTCTCTAGATTGTTCCCGAGTGTAGCAAATAAGCATCCACTGCAGGTTTCAATGGAAGGGAATTCCGGGATTGACCACCTGTTTTTGGAGTAAAGAACATCAATTTTTGAAATGGCCCTCCAGAATGTTATGCTTGAACAGTGGTAAAACCTGTGATCATTCTCGCCAAGGACACGACATTCCATAAATATAAAAAATACTGTGCAGCAGTGGTTCGTGAGATTCATTGCAAGAACATTACGCAGCTGTGCAACATTTGTGGTGTAAATCCTATGCCATGGCACAAGTTGAAATTGGCTGCAGAAAGAACACAATGTTCTGCATTGTCTTCTCAAAAGATGAGAAATGCTTTTTATGCTCATTTCCATTCATATAAAGATAAAGCACTTCTTCAAAGATGGCTTGCTTCACTTGGCCGTTGCCAATCGCTTAGACAACACTGCGCAGTCCTTCACCGCGGAATCGGCTATCCTACAGCAAACGAGCAAGGGTAATTTCAGCCAAGTGGTAACCGTGGAAGGCACGGCCGCCTGCGATGTTCTCCCCATCATGATCGAGGGCAACTGGTACATTATCCTTGCCAGCGAATTCACAGGGACGCTCAATGCGCCAGATTACAACGTGCCTGTAGCAGTTTACAGGTAAGATTCAGATTTGTCATTCCTGTACTGCTTCATCTCCGCGTGCCAGAAAAACTGCCTATTCACTCCCAGTCGGATTTCACGAGCTGGATACCCCTTGCTGCAGTCCGAGCCATTGTTACTATTTTATCCACTATTTTGAGAAGAGATATTTCGATTGTAATTTGTAAAGATTAATGTCAAAAGGGGAGCTGGTACATTTTATACAGCAAAACCTGTTAAAAAATTGTTTGCCCGTCCAAACATAGTTGATACCTCTCATTCTTTTCAAAACCATACTTTTCTATTCAGAGTTAAACCGGGTTCCCGTCAATCTACCGCTACTTTACTGTAAGGAAGGGACAGAGAAGGGGGACAGTAAACTTTGGCCCCGCCACAGTAGTTTTACAGGGATACCAATTACTTCATACATTAATGGAAATGGCACTAGCCACACACGGCAAACTTAACCGTCCGTCCGTGTAAACAAATGTCCAAACCTGCAACTATAAGATTATGCAAAGTAATGTTTGGCAGTGAGTTGCGGTATTAACTTACCACGAGGAAAAGTCCAATGGAAACATGGCTTTTACTCACTGCGAATGGTGTCCACATACTTCTCTCAATTCAATTGACAAAGGGTATGGGAATTGGTTTAGCGACTAGCCTGGCATACAAACAGAAGTCGGAACTGCTGTGGGCTAGTTCAACTTATTCTTAGGTTGCTTGGTGAGCTAGTGAAATTCACAGCAACATACATATGGAGCTGTTTCAGGAATAAATTAGCTGTAAGGCCTAATAAGTTACTGTAACGTACTGTTTTTGTCATGTTGTGCAGGTATTCCGGCACCAGCACATTGTTCCTGGAACAGAAGATTGATGCATTCGGCGCCAGGTCTCTGGCTTCCTTCAGCACACGGGATCAGTTCTTTGTGCTCATCGTCGACCAGATTGCTACTACGGTGTACAAATTTCGGGGCATTGATCTTTTCGTGAAGATTCACACACTGACTACGAACGGTGAGTGCCAAGCTGCACGAAAACATCAATATCGTGGATTGCATGTGATATTTTTTTTATATCGTAGAGAGCCGTCGGCCAATGGTTACCGTGTCTGACTCGTAAGCAGTGGTATGTGGGTTCGAACCGCACCTGGGACATGGTGCTTGTGTGCTTGGGCAAGACACTTTAGCTTTTGCCGGTACAAAACCTTGCCCACATTCAGAGTGCTCGACATAGAGTACCGAAGTCTGACGTCAGTTGGCATGACAACTGGTTCCAAACAAATGTAAATTTTGACTGTGGCTTTAACAGCCAGTCATGCAAACACATAAGTATTCTGGTTCCAAACATTGCATTGACGTCACCACTTTGGTGCTCTATTGAACTAGGGGGAAAGGGGGTTGTGTAATCGTGTGCAAAGTTTCAACAAGTTTCTAACAGACAGGTGCATTGTCCTGGTTTTTTTTCCATGAACAGGTGCAACTAGTCTACATGTTTTCCCAGTGGGTGACACGGGACTTATGCAGGCAGCAGTAGCTGCATATGATGAGGAAGAGTCTTTCTTTCAAAATCAACCCATCCATGCCCTCCCTGCACCGTCGCTGATTCTAAACTTTGTGCAGATTGGTAAGTGTAACCCTGTCCTGGTGTCAAAGCCCCCCCCCCCCCCCCCCCCCCCCCCCCCCCCCCCCCGGACCTAAACACCAATTGCATCCTCACCTGTCCACCTACTTGAACATCAAGTCATCCATGCCTTCCCTAAACTGTCAATCAGAGATGTAGTAGTCCATCGCAAGTCCCTGCAAGTCCATCACAAGCCCTCCAGTCCTAATCCCAATACAAGCTATTCAAATGAGCTTTGACAAAGGCATTCCTTTGTCATTGTTCATCTAGTTTCTTGTGACCGGCTTTATGAAAGGACTTCTGACTGGACTTGCGAAAGTACTTGTGAAAGGACTTGCAGGGACTTGACTACAACTCTGCTGTCAATGATTCTAAACATTGTGCTGATTGTTCATGAGATGGAATTTGCATCGAGATGATGTAAATTCAACATTGGGTTTTGCCCTTTACCAATGTGTTGTTTTTTTGTTTGTTTTTTAAAACATTGTATACTTGATTTTTTCCCGAGAGATTTGGGAAAAAAATCACTCGAGTGGGACTCGAACCCACGACCTCCTGCTTTCTAGTGCAGATGTCTTGGTTGATTGTGCCGATTGGTAAGAGTAACCAAACTGTCTTAAACCCCCCCCCCCCAACCCCAGCTTATCCCCCCAACCCCAGCTTATCCCCCCAACCCCAGCTTATCCCCCCAACCCCAGCTTATCCCCCCCTTTACACTCCAAACCCCTTACATGGAGATCAAGTCATCCATGTAGTCTTTCTACTATTTTCCAACGTTGTGCTGATTGGTAAGTCCTGCAGTGTAACCCCTCCCTGTATTTAAGCCCATCCCACGTCAACGCCCAGGTAATTCCTCCCCCCATAATATTCTTTTTTAAAACATTTCCAACGCCTCCCTTTCTTTCCTTTCTCCCTCCACCCAAACCTTAGTATGTCACTGGTAAGGGCTGTGGTGTCTCCCCCCCACTTTGGGTCTTGTCTGCATTCATAGGAAGTGGACTCTAGCATACGTAAAATAGACACATTTTTTGTAAATGGGATCGTTTTCAATTGGTCACATAACATGTACAAAGGCCGAGCGGTCCTTACGTCGCGTGGCGAATGGCCAACAACGCGTTGCTTCGGCACACTATGCGTATGCCCGTTTTCGGATTGTTAACCCATTTTACACACAACGCAGAATACTACAATAGTCAATCGAGGGCAGTATTTAAACAAATCCGTTATTTTTTCCAATGATTGTTCGGCTAAACACTCGTTTGAAAATGATATAAATTTCCACTTTTCTTGAAAACAGCACACCTGATGCCATCATTTCACAGGATGAGTGAGACTACTATTAACTAGTTAGGTATTTCGTATTAATTCAGTAAACAAAAATTTGGAGGATTACCAATCATGTACACTACGTTTAATGGTCTTAGATGCACGTCTGGACTGGCCAAGTGTTAACCATTATTATATTAAAAACATTGTTTGGACTCCGACATCAAATGTATGTTCCAGCCAGATTGGAGGTCTTTGTTTTCGTTTTGTACTCCTGGTGGATGAAAATCCACATTTGCAGTATTTTGGCATCTGATTTGGATCTGTACTTGACTACTGGTTTGTCGTAAGTCCCAAAGACCACACCCCCTTTCTGATAGGATTTTCACAATTTCTTTCAATTTCGCAGGTAATAGACTTCCCTCTATGAGCTGCGATGACTAATCGTTGCCATGGTGCTGCTATGTGACTGAATCACCAAGGAACACGACGTGGTATGTCGGATACAGAATATCTATTTATTTATTTACATAAGGATCTTTATATATATTAATTTACTTCTAGATGTATTTATTTTGTGAATGAAACACTTTGGACTGCCACGAGACTAGAAAGATGGTCAAACGAGAGGATTCTTTCAGTATTGACAATCACGGCTGCGACTGGTCCGAAAAGAGTCATACATTTTTTGAGGGATGTGTGGCTGTGATTTTGGCTTTTTATAATTAAGGATGGGTCTATTTGAAATTGACCTCCCTTGAAGAACACATCCATGTGATTCCACTATTTCTAAGCATGTATGCCTTCAATCCATTAAGA
Organism: Hippasteria phrygiana; assembly: GCA_037893225.1. Lineage (NCBI taxonomy): Eukaryota > Metazoa > Echinodermata > Asteroidea > Valvatida > Goniasteridae > Hippasteria > Hippasteria phrygiana. The sequence continues at coordinate 55,611 of JAZGUH010000192.1, forward strand.
AACCCATATTTTTTTTAAAACCCCACCTCATTTCTGTCAACATATACACATAAATACAATCAAGTCATGCACCTTTGATAATCGTGAAGCAAGAATGTGCCGGAAAAAAACTTAATTTTGACAATGATTTAATCAACCATAATGTGCTGTCACAACTTTTTCATAGTTGCAAACCTTTCCGAAGTAATAACCCATCCTTTTAGTCTTTGTGAGAATGAAGTATTTGTGATAAATAATGTTTCACAACTCTATCAACAAATGCAACTGAAAATTGTAGGATATTTTACAGATAATTTGACTTTACAGGTAATTTGCCATCGTGACCCTGTATCCATAGTTGCAGTAGACTGACCCATTACCCAATCTCTTGAAGTAATGACCAGCCACTTCTGCTGCGCCACATGTACACACACACGCGCTTCGGGCTTTTTAATGGTCAATATGACAAGGGCTTAGTAGATAGGTCTGTTGGGTTAATCTACACGGTGCAGTCCGTCTTCCGTAAAGACTGTTTGGCTGTGAGGGTTTGTTCAAGTGAGAAGTTTTGATTCTATACAACATATTATCTTAAGTAGCAGAACCATGATATATATATATACTAAAGTAAAGAATTTTTTTCTAACGAACTAAGCCAATAGTAATTATATCGTGCAGGCCACGTGCTATTTACAAAAATATCGGGTTCTGCAGTGCAATAAGTAAATTGAATATGAACAAATCAAGATTAACGTATTGACCAATTACACCTGCGACTATGGTCCGACAAGAGTCCGACATTCTTGATAGATAGGTATTTGTATAACTAAGTGTAAATCTACATAAGGCAAAATGCAAGTCTAATACCCGTTTAAACTTGGCAATAAAAAAAGGAGACATTCAGACATTTTCACTTTTAATATATTTTTTTTTTGGAATAAAAAACTAAACATCAGTCTACTTATAAAACTTCAAATAAAGACATGTTTTGATGGCAGTTCCAAAACTTGTGGTCTTTTCTTTTATTTGATTGTTCTGTTTTGTGTTTTGTACAAAATCAGCAGAGCTGCCAATCAGTACAATTTTCTATATTTCAGACAGAAATTTACAAAAAATACTGATGAAGCATGAATTTTTGTTGATAAATAAGGATTTTCTAAAATCCAACCATAATGTTCTGTCGTGTATATTATGCTATTATACGGTGAGTGTACTGGCTTATTACGATCCCAACCAAATGAATGCAACTTTAGCATTGAAAATAAAAAAATATGGAGATGGTCCGTCCAACGCGGTGTTTGTTAAACTCAACAGGCACGCATAGCATGAGCTCAGAAAAAAAATCTGGTTTTCGGGTAAATTTTTAACTGAAAGAAAAATATGGATTTTCTGAGCAAAATACTGATTTTTTGCTTTCTGAATATACTGAAATGAGTTTGATAAGGTTGGCAGCTCTGAATCGGTGTTTGTATGTTGCTCTCCCCGTGGTGTTTTGTCTTGTTCATTCAATTTTAGAAATTTGTTAGTGTAGGTATGTGTATACTTGTAATTAGAGTCGATGTCTTTCTTTGTTTTGTTAGGAAACAATTTAAAACGGGTGCCCTATTTCTGACCAACCCCAAAACACTCTAAAAGTTTACCCCCTCGCCCCAAAAAAAGAGCGAGAAAGAAAGATGTAAACAAAACGGAAAGACGTAAAAAAAAAAAAACAGACTGGGAGAATGAAAAAGAAACAAATCAGGCAATAATCGAGGGGACCTTCCACAAATGCACTGAAAATAGTCTAACTAGGTAATTTGAATAAATTTTCAAAGTGAACAAAGAAAATTGGCAGGAGCGGAATACCATACCAGTGCTCTTCCAAACCAACTGAGCTGTCTTGCTCTATGTTGGCAGTCTCCTAAACTGGCACTTTGTTTGAGAGAGGGGGGGGGGGTGGGTGGGGGGTAAGGGGTAAGGGGTAAGGGGGCGGGCAAGTCAGAAGTTATAAACCCATAATGCCGTACAGCCAGGGATCACGCCCCAACTTTATGTTACAACCTAGAAAGCGACATTGTGGGATCACTCAATGAGGATACAACTTTTTAACTTGTATCATCAAACCACGAGAGAAACCGACTAGGTAATATTTGAATAAATCAAACGGCCCTTATTTCCCGTCGGGTATTTTTTTTTTTCATGCATTACAAAATGGATATGGAAAAAAGGCAAAAAGGTATTTGTTTGCAGTCTTCCCTGTGATCTAACTTTCTTCAACCGACCAACCCGTTTCAGTTGAAACAAAAAAGAGAAACGGTATTTTAAGAGACCAACTCTTTAACCATAACTTCAGCAATGTGAAGGTATTGTAGGTGGCCAGTGTTGATGTCAACGCTAACATAGTGAGCCAGGGCAGGGGGGTCACAGATAAACTCGAGCCATTCTTCAGATATGGCTTCTGCCATTGTGACGGCAGCTCCACATATGGTGTTGTTCATGACATCGGAGCCAAGACCAACACGTACTGTGGCACCTTCTAGGCGTTTACCTGTTGGTTAAAAACAAGAGGTACTTGACATATGTAAATGAGATTTTTATCTCAAATATTTCTCCCCCCCCCCCCCCCCCCCCCCAAAAAAAGCCTTTTCTTTCTTTGTGATGAATGAAATTGCAACTTGGAATCTAGAGCATTTCACAAGATTTACGAAAATGATTTGTTTCAAATTTAGGCTCAAGCAGAAATTAGTTGAATTCTTTTTAGCCTCCCCTCCGCCTAATTGTTTTGGTTCTAGGATAGCACTCACCACAGCAGTGGTCACCTCTATTGACCACAGTAATGCGGCCCAGGCAATGCTCTCCTCCCAAGTCAACACGCCACCAAGGGTTTAACTCTTGGCCTGTTGAAAAATGACAACTGTACCATCTAAGAAGGGCTGTAGTCCAGTCCCAATCGGTCCGATGTAAAAACGGTGAAAAAGAGGACTTCAGTCCACTGGGAGTACAAAACTTTTTAAAAAGAAGCTAAAATCTTGCCCTAGCTCCAACGTATACTTGAAGCTGAATTCTAAAGTATTTTTAATAACATTATGATCCTGGAGTCATGCCTGCACTCGGCAAGTCCAGACTCGGCATGATTTTAAATCCATTATATTAACCCTAACCTCACCTATTACTACAAAATACTACTAGTAGTAAACTGTTGTATGCAGCACTCTTACTACACAGGTATATGAGAAATTGTGTACCGGGTAGTATTTTGTAGTATAGTGTACTTTACCCCAAATGAATGCCTGTTACGTTGGGGTTAAAAAGTACTTTTGAACCAGGGCTCTAGTCTAGTCATGTCCACTTTTCCCACCGTTTTTGCATCGGGCACGGGTAGGGACTAGACCACAGCTCTGTATCGGAGTATTTATATAAAACAAGTCAAATTAAACCTTATACTATTCGTCTTTAGAATGACCTGAAATACAAGTGGGGAGAACCTGTTTTGATCCTAGCAGTCTTTCTGAAAGGTCAACCTAATCGGATATGTAATGATCAAAGTTAGGATTGGAGGGCCCAATGGTTTGATCCTTACAGCATCTTTCTCGAAGCTTTTTATAAAAAATGCATTAGCATTGGCAATGATAAAAAACCAAACTGATTAGTTTCCATCTGAAAGCTTACTGTTTTTATGGAGATAAAACCAGTACCAATCCTCCAGAGAAACTTTTAAACTGAAATGCCGTCATCTTCCAGAGAAATGTATCTGAAGACCTCCAAAAAATGCAATGACTTATTTCAATTTCAACAATTGAAATAGGCCCATAATGTGCACATAATCACTGTTAAAATGGAACGGTTTTTCACTATTCTCATATCTCGGATGACAGATTGAGCTCAAATTTTTACAGGGGTCTCTAGTTGCCCACTTGGCCACATGGGGTTGTCTTTCAATTTCCTGTTTATCCTTGCCACTTCCCTTTGTTCCTTCTCTTGCCCTATTACCACCATTTAACCCCCCCCCCCCCCCCCTCCCCCTTCACCACACTCCCTTGTCCCATTTCCCCAGCTTCATCCTTTATCTTAATCCCTCCCCTCCTTCATCCTTTACCATACACCACACTTCTTTGTTCCTTTCTTCCTGGCTGTCCTTTACCATCCCTTTGATGTTTACCCACTGCCATGCTCCTTTGCATCCCTCTTGTGTTTCTCCACCCACCCCCCCCATGCATGTGTGTTCCCTACATGTTTGTTTCTTGTACTCTGTCATTTGCCATTGAGAAAGAACTTGCTTAAGTTCGAAACGTCAGGCTAGCTAATTTTTTAATTCTTACAGGTTTGTTAGTTCATGTGTACGTTGAATCACACAAAGTACGAACACTGTCATTATTAGCTCTGCCAGTGCTACATGTACGGAGCTCCTGACACTGAACAAGTAACAATGGATTTAGTGCCAAGTAACCATGGACTTTCATTGTTAGTGCGCCGTTTTTCTTTTGTGAGATGTTCATAGTGTAAGTGCCATCCAACTTGTTGATCCTGACATTTTATCTCGATGACTTAAGTACATTTAAATCGGAGCTACGTAAAGCCATCAATCAGTGATATTTCTGCCATTTACGCTGATCTGCGGAGTTATAAACTTGGTTGCCACAATACTTTGGAGCCGGATGGGAATTTCCTTGTTTTTCACCCTAAAAGTATTTTTTTCGCCCATCCCATAAATCAGCAATGGGCTTCTACTGGAGAGTTGAAAAGTTAACCGAAAATAGATGTGTGTAAACATTATTGTATTTGTTTAAATATTTTGTATGAATGTGTAAATATTCAGTTTTAACTAAGAATATGCAGGGCCCCAATGGAAACCAGTTTTAAACTGTTTGGGCACACCCTGGGTAAAGAAATGTAATAAATAAATAAATATTGCAGGCAAGGTGACGACATCCTGCGATACTTTATCACGGGATGACGACATCTTGAAAGTGGTATGATGACATCATAATTAATTATCTTGGGATGTCGGCATCCTACTTTCAGGATGTCATCTTGCCTGGAATATATTGTCATCAGTGTTCCATCCTCCATGGTCATCCTGAGATAAAATGTCAGGATCTCAACAAGTCGGATGACACTTCTAGAGCTCCGTACTACATCATACCTTCAAGCCTTTGAGAAAGACTGTCACACGACTAAGGATTCTGTGTTCACAAGATAGAACGTATGTGCAGTAACTAGAATCCAGCAGTATGGAATCCATGCCGTTGAGCCCAGCTTTCGAACACGTACATCTAACGGGATGAAGGGATCTCTCAAAGGAATGCTGTACTCAATTGTGGGTTTCAGAATCGACACCAAATTTGATCCATTGAAAAATGTGGATAGGGCCTACCATGAAGTTATTTTTCAGTACTTGGTTGATTGTTTTGCTTGGAGTATTTTATAATTTATTTCCAGGCATGCAAAAAACCACTAGTACTATGAAACAATACAAATAAAGACATGGGTCTGCAAAAATTCAAGCCAGAATTCATAGCTTACGTGGCATTACTTGGTATTTAAAGAGCAACTCCAACGATTCCCAACTTTTCTTGGGTTTCGATTTAATTGAGAAGAGCTATGTCAAATAAAATAGATACTTGTGAAGATCCCCATCTTTGACACCGGTTTTTATGTTAAAAAAAAAAGGCATTTTTGTTGCCTTTCTTTCTGCGAGTCTATCCCAGTTTCGTGAAAACGGGCGTGACGACACGTCAAAGCTCATTTACATCTAATGGTCATTTCTGACGTATTACCGGTGAGCATGCAACAACGCGAAACGTACACATGCACATAACATAACATCTTGTGCAGCTTTCTACGGTACTACATCATTTTTTTGCATATCTCAACAGCGCCACCAGCGGCCAATTTGTGGAAAGTTTTCATAAACTCGAGAGAAAATGGTAATAATTTCTCGCAAAATAACACATTGAGACGCAAAACCAACATGATTTTGTAATGAATAAGTAATTTATTATATATTGAACACAATAACATTTAATTCTAATACTTTTTAAAACCATTGGAGTTGCTCTTTAAATGTTTTTCCCAGACAAGGAAAAACGAGTGTATTGCATTAAAAATTGAATTGTATAAACACTTCGAGTAATAAACAAGTGAGCACTTGCTCACAATATAAAAATGACAGTAAAGACTTTTAAATAAATAAATCAAAACCTAGGGTTCCCATTTTATTTAGTTGTGATCGATTTATTGATATATTTCAGTAATTATTGCACACAACGAATAATCGGATAATGCGAATAGGAGGGGAATCTGTGTCCCCCCCCCCCCCTCTCTATTTTTTTTTTCTCAAAAGTCTTGCTTAGCAATTTATTTATGCTAAGCCATTGTAGCTTTTTGGTTAATTGCTTGCGCACATTTTGACACCAAATGTGCACAATGCACAATGCCGTGATTTCTGCAATAACTCTGTACATAGAAAGCAGCCACAGTACCTTGCGTGTCACAACTACAAAACTCTTTGATTAATTATAAAAGTTTGCACAGATAATTATTATAGGTATAATCACCTGCATACCAAATGTCCTTGAACAGTTTGGCCCAGATTGGCTTTTGGTGGGGGGGGGGGGGGGGGGGGGGGGGGAAGAACCAAGCTCATAAAATTCCTTGTATAAATTTGATTCTAGGGGCTTGGATTAAATGTTACTTACGCGTGTGAGAATATCCAAGAAAATCCAAAATCTTTCCATCATTGGCATTTATGGCTCCAAAAATAGTGTAAGTTGAGCTTTGACTGCTCTGCAAACCGATCAGGGATAGATCTGTAGGATCAACGACGTGGTGAAAAAAATAAAATCCCCATGGAATTAATGTGAACATTGAACCAGTGGCTTAGCAAGAGGATGGGGTGGGGTTCGAACCCCCCCCCCCTAAAAAAAGGGCTGTTGAAAAATAAGGGGAAAATACAAGTTTAAAAACAGCCAGTGGATATCCGGACATCGGCTTAACTTTTTTTTTTACACAATCGGAAGTTTCAAGTTTTAGTAAATTACTAAAATGCAAAAAGAGAGAAATTTATAATTCAAATCTGTATTTATGTATGCATCATTGTTTTAGAACCATTTAATGTATTTTCCCAATTTTGATCTTGGTAAACCTTTCATGAAATTGTGCAATGGGATATTTAAGACTTGAACATGCAAGACAACTTTCTTGCCGTGGCATCATGAATTCCTACCTCGTTTGTAGCAATCCTAGTTTTGGTTTTGCATTAATGACAATTTCAATAGTCATGAACCCAGAGCGTTGTCGTTAACCCCTTGAGTACGGTATTTTACGGGAGACTTCGGGGTGCCGCGGCGGCTCTGGCAGCCAAGCGAACCGCTACAATGTGTTTGTGCAGTCAAGCGTAACCTATACACAATAATCCAACAATGGATTGAAACTGCACAAACACCGGCCAATTGCGTCATCCGGCCTGGTGGCACTTTTGTTGGCGCCATATTCCGTCATCCGTACGCAAGGGGTTAAAGGCACAACAGTGTCTTCATAGCTTTAGCGTACAAATAGATATCCAACTTGTCTACATTTACTTGGGGTATAGGCTCCATTTTTTAAAACTTGATTTTCATGTTCAACAGCTTGTTTGGACAGTACTTGTGGTCAATATTTCTGCAAAACTGGCAGAGGGATATTTTGAAGAGTTTATTTTTGTGTTATGTGCTCCTCTGACAAGGATTACTTTGTATTCACAGAAATGCCATCTGGCATACACTGGAAGAAATTTCTAAAAAAAATTGAAAAAGCACAGCCGCCTTTTCACTTCCAATGAAAACGACCACTTGGATCACGTTTGTATTTTTGTAACGCATTGTAATTTGTATGAAAATGAGTTGGACCCGATATTCATAGCATGTTTCCTGTGACACTTGATCAGCAGCGCAATAGACACAAAAAAAGACAGTAACCTTGGTTAAATTGCGCGTAAGTCTCCTTTATCGCTCATTAACAAGTCGTGCCTGAACGGACAGTGAAAAATGAGTGGAGGGGGAAATAGTATGGATGATTTGTCAACTGAATTTGAAAAAAATGGCCTCTCCATGGCAGCCGTTTGGTAATGCACTGTGTTGTGAATTGGCCATGTTTCCCATGGTTTTTTGCTGCAGCCAAAAGCAGCTATATATTTGACCAAAACTTCCTGGGATAAAATTCAAAATATGAGGATTTGTCGAACTCCAACAATGGACCCTTAACCTTGGTCCTCTTTTAGCGAGCTCACCTGACCCAAATCTCAATTGGACCTTCACCTTGGTCCTCTTTTAGCGGGCTCACCTGTCCCAAATCTCAATTGGACCTTCACCTTGGTCCTGTTTTAGCGGGCTCACCTGACCCAAATCTCAATTGGACCTTCACCTTGGTCCTGTTTTAGCGGGCTCGCCTGACCCAAATCTCAATTGGACCTAAAGGGACACATTGCCTTCAAATGTCATGAAATTTTGCTATTTGGAAATGTTCCTTATCTTTTATAAGAGTTGTTCATGCAAAAAAAACACGTATAATGTGTTGTAATTAGTGAGTAGTGATTACAAAACAAAAAAATTTGCCTCTCATCCCTGACATCTGACCCGAGAAACATAGACTTATTTCCAGTAGTAAATACTACCTTTTAATGCGCAAAATACGCTGTAAGAGTCTTTAGGCTGGCGCCGCAGCCATTGGCTGTGTAAACCCATCAGATGATCGCCAGGTACCATTCACTACCTTGCGACACATATCGCCAGTGCTGCGCGCCGTGCCACAGTACATCAAAATTGATGAACAGAACGTACTTCAACCAGCTGCGACTGGAAATACGACTGGTGAACACGGTCCGCCATTTTGTGGAGTCAAAAATTTGGTTCTACAAAATGGCGGACCGTTATTTGACACGAAATTAAACAAAAACCACGCAATTTGAAGGGATAGTTATGTGAATCTTTATATTCTACTTTTAAAAGAGCTCCCCAACCATATCCATTTTAGTTTTATAGCCCAAATATCAAAATCCAAAGCAATGTGTCCCTTTATAAACATTGGTCCTTTTTTAGCGGGCTCACCTGACCCAAACCATGGACCTTATTTTTGGTCCTATTTTATGATAATCATAAATACATAATTCAATGCCAAACAATATTTAAACTCTGGAATATTTCTTTCTCAATTTCAATCCTATGTTTTAAATTCCTTTTGCTATTAACACAGATGTGCTGTTCAATCGTCGTACGGCTGGATCTAACAATATAATCTCTCGGGGGAACAGCAGGAGAGATTGCAAGTCAGTGTTACAATATCTCTGATTAACAAAACGTTATTACATACTATACATTTAACTACTTGCTGTCTGAATCCTGTAACTTAGGCCGATGCATTCATCGAGGCGGAATGCGGGGAGGAGGTGGGAAATAGAAGCTTTGGTCAAAATTCTTACTTGCTGAATAGCTGCAACGAAAGGACGGCCCCAAGCCTCGTGGTCTTGGCCAAATGCCCACGCCTTTGGACAGTCCTTTCCTCTGATTGGTCAATGCAGGACAACTTTCAATTTTCATTTGTCAATATTAGCCTCTTACTTTGCATAACCAAATATAACCTTATATAGTAAGGAATTTGCTTTCCATCTTCTTGCGAAATTTTGCTAAACGACAAAGCAACGTTTCCGAATTTCGCAATCTACCGGAAACGAAGGCTGGACGTTTTGCTTGCTGTGCAATTTTCCAAACGAACTAGAAAAGTTATTGGTTGTGCAATGCCTTCGAAACGACGAGGATACGTCTTGAAACCATTTGTGCACCAAGTATAAAGCATTTTATCTTCTAGAGATAAAATCAATTGTACTCCTACCTTGTTCCATCCATTCTCCAGTTCTGTGCTTGCAGCTAGTAGCCATGGTGACCGGTGTCTTGCTGCAGTCAAACTGGTGGGAAATAATTCAGAATTCTATCACCGAAAAGTCGTTAATATCATCTTTGGTTGTAAAAGAACCAAAGCAGAAAATGCCAGAATCACAAAGCAAATGTCAATAACAGTGCGACAGCAATGGGGGAAAAAAATAAAGGATTTATAAATGTTTATTGGGCATATAAAACTATTTAAAAACATTTTTAAAAAATCAAGTTTGCATTGATCTCTATCGTGTAATACTTGGTTTGTCCAAATTATCAAATTTCTCTAGTTGATTAGTTTCACCATTATGGAAAATCAATTTAATTTTTTAAAAGTTTGCATCGTATTTGGCTTTAATCATATAACATAATCAAATAATAACATGCACTGTTACAAACTGTACCTGTCAACTGGAATGACTTGAAATATATAAATGATAAAACTTATAAGAGCTGATGTTTCGATCCGAGCAGATTTTTTTTCTTGAGGCTAAACGACTCAAAAACAAACAAGTCATGGAAACGCACTAGAACAGATTAAAGGACAAATACGTTTCCAGAATTGTCGGTTTTGTTTTTTTGTCATTTAGCCCAGTAACCCCCCCTCTCTCGGTGCCAAAATGGAGCCAACTACACCTATCAAAACCTATCGAGTTTCAGGTTGAAACACACAAGCTGTTGGAGAGGAAGGGCTTAGGTTTTTTTTGATAGGTTATGATAGTTATAACAGCAGGAGGGTTAAATGATTCTGCTGGGATAAAACATCGGGCTTTCCTGACTTTTATCACTTGTAACAGAAACAAAATTGTCACAAGAATTTCATGTTTTCCCAAAAGCAATAAATAAAAACCAATAACGGTTAAAACAACTTTAAAGAGAATTGGCAGTATATCTGTGCCACAATGAAACGGCTGGAAAGTAGCCAAAAACGTATAATTTAGATAGTGGTATTTCTTGTGGTATTTCCTGAAAGTACAGGGTTGGAAGCTTTCATCAGATTCATCAGATGGTGGTGTAGCACATACTATAAGTTTTTTAAGTTTTTAAAGTCCTGCCAACTAGTTTTGAAGAAAATAAAGATAGTCAGTGATTCGGTGCAAAAAAACCCCAATTAACAAAAAATTGTATTTCCAGGGTTGAATTCAGTTATAAAACTGTGTATAAATTTTGTTAAAATCCTACAATCCACCTCCCATTGAAGAAAATAATTGTAAATCGGAACGCCAAAGTGCAACTTTCAGCTCCTTTTATTGAACCACATCACTTTTCGAAAATGTTTGAAAATATGGACTTTGAGAGTCAACTTTTTTTTTACAAACAAACTTACCGGAGATCTAGACATGCTGACATCACCAAAAGCATAAAAACTTCCAGGTACCAGTACAAGCCCCATAGAGCCATCCAAGTGCGACACGTTGTTGAGAGCACACTCCCCAGTCTGCAAAAAGTAGTTGGCAGACTTGCAGTTGCCATGACGAAGACATAGATTGAAGCAGAGCTTCTGCGTCTTCACAATGGATTTGTTAAAGGTTCCGGTCGGTAAAATGTGATCAACAAACCCGCACATTTGTTGCGATTTCTGGCCGTACACCAATGGTACGATTGCCATGGTTATGGCTGATAAAATAACGCAATGCAACATTCCACTGCCCATGACGAATGGTTTGAAATTAGAACTTCATCCTCCAAAATTAACAGTGAAAGGAGTGGTGTCGACGGTTAGCATTGCTTTGGGAAACTCATCTTGTCCATGGTCGTTTCGTGGCTGATGGCAAGACGTTAATGCGCAATTGTTGTGGTCATCTAAAGCATTGTAAATGTTCCCTCAATTTTCTACAATTAGTGAAGCTATCTACAACTCCAGGGCATGCTTGTGTAGGGCGTACTTTAAAGGGGAAATGAAATGCTAGGTTTTGCTCTGGCTTTAAAGGCATTTCCGGCCAGTGACTACCGATCCCTTTGTATAACTAGGGTGCAATTTGCATGGGTTTGGTACCGGAAAGGCACCAATATTTCTTGAGGCACCACAGGGAGAAAATACAAGAGGCGTAACTTTTTGTGCACAACGGCAAGTCTCGGTAAATTACTCAAATGCCCCCCCTCCCCCCACCCCCACCCCCACCAAATCATTGTTTCAGAGCTTGCATTTTTTATTTTGGTTACCATTTATAGGAAGCGTGCAATATGATTTGTATGGCTTAAATACATCTAAGGCAGCTTTCTTGCCATGGCACTGTGACCTTCCACCTTGTTTGTAGCAATTCTAGTAAGAAATTGTAACATTTTGGTTTTATGCTAATGACATTTTCATATTCATGAACAAAGATCATCAGAGGCATAAGTGTGTTCCCATGGCTTTGTGTACAAACAGATATCAAATTTTTCTACATATTCGACTTGATTTTTATGTTTATCAGTGATATTTCTTCGCAATTTTTATTAATTAATTTCCTTTTTTTTTAAATTGATTTTTGTGCTGTTCTACTCCTTTGACAAGGATTGCCTTGTGTAAGCAAACAAATTAGCACCCTCTTGCATACACAGATTTTTGAAAAAAATGAACACAAGCATTTGGATCACGTTTGTATTTTGTAAACATACCGTTATTTGTGTGCACACAAGTTGGACCCGATATTCATTGCATTTTTCCTTTAACTCTTGATTAGCAGTGCAACAGACCATGAAGCATTAACCATGGTGAAATTACACATTATCACCTCATTAAGCCTCGTGCCTGGATGGTGATTAACATCAAGGATAAAAAGTCAAGGAAAATGTCAAAACAATTGGAAGCGGCCCCCTGTTTTTTTGTTTTTACCATTAGACCCTACCAGGCAGTATTGTCTAAGATGGCCACCAGTTATTTTCAAGATGGCTTCTGTTGACGGTAAAATTCAATCCAAAACATGCAACAGATCAACTGAAATGAATTTCATTTTTGTTTTGCATAACAAAAAATATTGTACTTCCCATAAAATGGGAGAAAAAAAAATGGGTTACTATTCTAAAAATATACATGTCATGGATATATCAATTATTGCTTCATAAAGTAGGATCTATGTTACGGATGGCCGAGTATCACTGTCCCCAAAACCATAGACAAAATTCGGAAATGGAAAAGTCGGGTGTTATGCTTCAAAACGTGCATGTAGGCAATGGATGTCTGCTGGGAAAAACAGGAAAATGAAGACAAAAACACACAATTTCTTCATTTTGATCCGTTATGTCGATTTTACTGGTGGATCTCAATCAGGAAAGTTCGTTATGAATGCATCTTGGGTTGCCTGCAAAATTACAAACTTGTAATGATCAGACGCATTCCAAAAAAATGTATCGATCGGGCGGTCCATAATATCTATCTCCATATGTAAAACACCGGCATGCTTTGCGTGCAACTTTTTACCAGCACTGATTCAGTTGCAGCTGAGGCGTGAAAAACTTGATTAGCGAGTATCGAATAATCGAATACTAAATTAGTCGAAAATGAACAGCCCTAGCATTCGTGCACAAACATAACACGATGCGGTGTCCTATCAGATTTCTGCGCAGATATTTACGATGTCACACATTTTATCGTAAATTTCTTTGCTAATTTCGGCCTCGGATTCAGCCGTGGTTTTAGCGGCAGATTCAAAATTTCAAACGCATCAAGTAAAAGGTGGTGAACAAAGTGTTTTGTTTTTTTTCAATACAAGTTTTTTTGGGGGTTCCATCAACAAAATGTGCAGGGTTTTAGCAAAATTACATGTTTTTTAAGCATAGGCTAAATTACGAATATTCTACATGCTCAAAATTTAGAGAAGACCGATTACGTTCACTAATTAGCTTCTAACTAAAGGGTGCAGAAACTAAAACTAAAGGGTGCACTAACTAACTAAAGTGCAGAAAACTGCATTTTGTTGACAATACTGCCGCTTTAAAAGTAAATGTACCTCACCTACTTTCCCCAAAGTGGAATTTTATTGCGGATTCTATCTTACCAATGTACTGGACAGGCCCTATTTTGGAGGGGGCCAGATCCGCCCACTAAAAAATTTACCTAATAATTATGAAAAAGGGCTAATGACGAGTCCCCAGTTTAAAGTGATGGTGTTGAACAGAAAACGTAGTTTCATGCACTTTTTCGGACAAAAATAGTTACTCATCATGAGCCCTTTGAATAGCAGTTAATTAGTGGGTGGATTTGGCATACCTCATAAATAAGGCCTGCCCAGTATCGGTTAAATTATGGAATATTCCACTTCGAGGAAACTTTTAAAGTTGCAGTTTTGTTCATAAAATGCAGTTTCTTAAAACTCTTAAAACGACTCGTCATAGCAAATAATTAGTTGGCCGAATTTGACCCTTCCAAAAATTGGGCCTTCCCAGTACATTGGTAAAGATCATGGAGGTAGGAAATCCGCAATAAGTTTTTACTTTGGCAAAAAGGTATGTGATAAAACGAGTCTTTGCCCAAACCTGTTCACTTGGGGGCACCTTAAAAAAAATCTAATTTATTCAATGTTACAAATTGAGTTTAGTTTCTAAATTAATTGCAAAGCCATTTTTGGAGAATGCAGTGGCTATAAAGAGGAAACTCAACTATTAAATGTATTCTGATTCAAGCAGAATTATTCCCCCGTGGGTTTTTGTAGACATTGTGAAAAAAAATAACCCAAGAAATATTTTTTTTATTTATAACCACAGCCGGGATTTGCCAATATAGTGTCACTGTCAGTTTTAATTTTCCTTGATGTGAGATATGCCCCGGAAGATTTTGGATTGTATCTGTGAGCTTTTCAAGACTAGGAACACGGAACTTCCAAGTAATAGCATTGATATTGAGGGGAAATGTTTTCCATGGTTGAGAGTGCGTGGTTTGAACATGTTGAATGAAGTTCAATGTTCTGTGTGACACAATTGTTATGCAGAGAGAAACCCCACCATGCCTCACCCTAGACTCTTGTAATAATAGAGCAAGTTAAAATTTTTTACACTTCAGCTAGCAGGGCCCATGGGTGTATACATTCGAATATAAAGAACTCTGATGACGTACTTGGGCAGACACTGCTGTATGTGGAGAAAAGGCAGCACAGTTTCTGTTTAGTTTATCTTTGAGAGGGCAGAGACGTACAAAAGTGAGCAGACACTATGGAGACAAGGGTAAGAACATTGGATTTGTTACAAAAGGAATGAAGTGATGAACATTTAAATCAATTGGAAAGATTTTACTTTATCCCCACCAAAACGGGTCGGGCATAGCAAAATCTTAGTCTGAATAACTTGGACCCTTTATCGCCTTTTTTTTTACATTTGGATATGATCTGGCAATAGTAGGGTCCAAGTTACTCACACTAGCAAAGTCTTGGAAAATAACCAACCCTTCTTGATAACAACTGCCTAAACATGGTCAAGATTTAGGTCGGCAAAATCTGTAAAAAATGAGGTGGAAACTAACACGTGAACACTGTAGTCTTTGACCATACATTGTGCCAAGAACATTTAACATGGTAAACACAGTGCATGAACATTTCCAGACAAGTCTCAAACTTAAAGGATGTGCCATGTGTTTATACGGTTCTGAACATAAATGAATGGTTATTTTTCTGTGGCCTTGACCCATTTGCTGGGGATACACTGTAAAAACCAACAGCTAACACTTTTTGAACACTTCAACGCGTTAATATTAATACTTTACACGTAAAAGTATAGGAGGCGTCGTACACGATTAACACTAAAACACGTTTAAATAGGCGTTGGTGTTAATGATTATTAATATTCTAAAGTGTTAATATCTACCTAAATTAACACCTCGAGCGTTGATAATCATAAAAACCAACGCCTATTTAAACATGTTTTAGTGTTAATTGCGTGGAATGCCTCCTATACCTTTACGTGTAAAGTATTAATATTAACGCGCTGAAGTGTTAAAAAAGTGTTAGCCGTTGGTTTTTTTTACAGATCTTTTCAATAATTTTTGTAGTACCAATGCGAGGATGGAATGCATACATTTCTGTATTTTCTGAGATAATTTTAAGTTGACAGATGGAGCTAATATTTGGGTGTTTTCTGTGCGTGTTTTGTTGTTGGGGTATTTGTTGGGGTGTTTTAGAAGACCTGACCAGCTCCATTGTTATTTTTACATCCAGTGATTTCTTGATGCATTACCTACATTCATGCATGGCCAACCCATTCAGTGAAGCTGGAGAGCATGTCCCCTCCACATCCCACTTTGTCTGCCTTGTCATGTACAAATTGCTTTTACGGACAGTAAACTGGGATAACATCCAGGATTTTTTCCCCAGATGGGTTAGGCTTGCCCTACAATTTGTTTTTGTGAACCTGTGTAAAAGAAGAAAACAATAATTAGCAAAGGAATTATAAGGGAAATGGGTTTGAACCCCAAACCTCTTCTTTGGACAGTGGCACACCCTGGGGTGGGGGAAGCTTGACCTCATGGGTTTCAGTTTTAAAAAAATGTAATGGTTTTTAGAACGTTTTAATATTTTTTTTTTTGGACTAATTTTCGGGCCAACTTTTTGTTTTAATTTTAGAAAAGAAAATTGAAAAGCATTGGTCTCCCTTAAATTCTACAACAGGAAAAGACTTCCAGTTCAAGCACTGCCTTTTGGATCTGCCCCTGCGCATGTTTTTAGAGCATTCAAACGGCAGTCATGGCGGTATAATTTTAACTGGACAGTGATGACATCAATAAAGACACAGCTGGCCAATTGTGACCAACTCAAATCTAATAACAAAATTAATAATAAAAAATAACAATAGTAAAACATGCTTCCTTGCTTTGTTGGGTTGGGTTTGTTTTTGCATTCAATTGGGGACCTTTAACAATAGAGGACAATAGGCCTATAGTGTCCGGTTGAGAAAGGTTCCCGGTTAAGAAAGGTTCCCGACTGAAAAGTATGGACAATAGGTCTCCGATTGAAGGTGTTTATACACTTGTGTGGTTTGGTATTTGGTATTTCCCTTACAAAAATCTCCCATGTAAAACCCCATGGGAATTGCATGGTGAATTGGACACCATGGAAATCTCATGGGAGGTTTTTGTTTTACAAAAATCTCCCATGCAAAACCCCATGGGAATCTAATGGGATGTTTTTGTTTGGGGTTTGAGATTTGGTATTTGGTGTTTGGTTTGGTTTGGTATTTGGTTTGGTTTGGTTTGGTTTTGGTATTTGGTATTTGGTATTTGGTATTTGGTATTTGGTATTTGGTATTTGGTTTGGTTTGGTTTGGTTTGGTATTTGGGGTTTGGTTTGGGTTTTGGTATTTGGTATTTGGTTTGGTTTGGTTTGGGGTTTTGTTTGCTTTGGGGTTTTGTTTGCTTTGGGGTTTTGTTTGCTTTGGGGTTTTGTTTGCTTTGGGGTTTTGTTTGCTTTGGGGTTTGGTTTGCTTTGGGGTTTGGTTTGCTTTGGGGTTTGGTTTGCTTTGGGGTTTGGTTTGCTTTGGGGTTTGGTTTGGTGTTCAATGTGTTTGGTTTAATGTGTGCTCTGCTCTGTTCTGTTTATTTTCAAAAAAAAAATGCCATAGGAAGGCTAGGGGAAGAAAGAAAATGCCTCCCAGTCCATCTCATGCATGTTTTCAATTGATTTGCTGGACTACAATGTGAATTGGTCTATTTTATCCCAATTGTTAGTGACATCCCACTGCTAGAGAAAGTGTTTACATCCATTTCACTATTTGTATTATAATTCAACGTATTCAGCTAAAAAAAAACAACCAAAAATCGCACCAAGAGATTCAAGGAAATGTGCAATACAGTCCATACACCTAGTACCTCCACATTCATTTATCCGTTGAGGAATGGGGGAGGGGAGGTGAGTTGCAGTCTCACTGATGGTGGAAGTAACCCTCCTTAGGTCTATAGGTCTGAAAATTGGGATAATTTCTCTGGAATCTAAAGAATTATCCTCTATATCTGGGCCCAGGAAAACTGTAAGGGTAGTACGGTTTATAATTCAAAATGTCGCCAACCCTGCCACCGCTGCTTGTAACCCATTTACCTAGAGTGGCTTTTACCCTCGTATTGGGGGATTTCAATTTTTTTTACAAAAGTTTAAAAGGAAAGGGTGGCAATCGTCCAAGCAAAAAGTGTATTTTGTACGGTTGCCTCTGGTGCAGATTCAACAACGAAGCTGAGGTTGACAAAAATATTTGGACAAATTATAAATATGTACTGAATGAAAAACCACCTCTTTCAAATGGGTGTGAAAGGCCTGCTGAGTGAGCCAAACAAAAGTACAATACTGAAGCCTATGGAGCCTAGCATAGTCGGGATTGGGTTCAACACATAAAGAAACTTCCTCAGAAGGCTGGTTGCATACTATGGTCTTGACCCGAAAAACGTTTGTGCTTTTGTTGCTGACACATTTCACCCGACAGCCCAGGAAGTATTTGGAAAGTTTGAAAAAGTTATGACATTAATTCCTCAGATAGTGATTACTATCACAGCCTATCAAAAAATCTACCCACCAACTCTCACAGCTTGTGTGTGTTTCAACCTGTCACTTGATAGGTTTTGATATATGTGACCCGCTCTGCAAAAAGGGCACTTATGTTGCAAAATTTGAAAATAGTGTTTTATATATAGCTGGAAAGGCCATTTTATAAGCTTTCATATGGTATATGTCTGAGGTCTCTAGCATTTTGCAATCACGAGATATTTGGAAATTTGCATGTTTGTTTTCAGGAATTTCTTGAAATGACTTAAGGAGAAAAAAGCCATTTAAAAAAACAAAAAGAAAAGCAATAGATGGAAGCACTCGACAAAATTTTTATCTTTTTCCAACTTTACTCACTGAAATCAAAGATTTTGGTTATGAAATAAAATAATATAGGTATCAAAGATTCAAAAAATTCCCTCCCTTCAAAATCACTTGTTTGAAGAATTGTTCACCCTCTTCACATTGAACGGCCCATAACTCGTAAAAGCATACAGCGACTTATGTGCCCTTTTTGCAGAGCGGGTCACATATATAGGGTAGTTGGCTCCATTTTGGCCCTGAGAGAGGGAGGGTTAACTATCTTAACATAAAAGCATAGAAAAAAACACACAAATTGAATTACAATTTTAAAAAAAATTAATACAGAGACTGTTATCACAGTTGGCAAACCATCATGAGTTAATGGTCATAATGTACAATATTTCATTTGTTCAACAGGGAGAAAGTTACAGTGTGGACTTTTCTAACTCTGTTCATGAGTATCGTGGTCCGAGGGGTGAGCGAGGTGTAAGGTATGTGAACAATTTGAACATTTGATCATGCATTGGAATACAAGCCAACAGGATTTAGGAATAATCCTTACTTTTATGAACTAGAGCACAGATCATGTGTCCAGTGATGCGTGTAGGTTGTGTATATATTTCTATCAAAGGTCTGCATATATATATGTTTGCATTGAAGATCACCCATGCGACTATCAATTCAGTGAGCATTTCATTAATGCTGTGGGCAAAGTCTACAAGTGTAGGGGGGGGGGGGGGGGTGCAAAATGGGGCTCCACAAAGCCAAACCCGGAATTCTATTCACCAGTAATACTTGATAAGCTAGAATCTCTTGCATGAATTGTCATTAATTGATCTCCGGTACAAGACAAGTGCTCAAAATGCTGCCTTACGGTTGCACCACCAACATCATGTGGAGTCTTTATCAAATTATTTTGCAAATGGAAAATGTTTGGGGCCCTTTTAAACTTTTTTAATGAAAAAAATTTGGCCCATCTCCTCCCCTAAAAAAAGTGTGCCTGATATGCCAGTGAGTGGCAACTTGGAAACCTGTCTCTTACCAAAAAAAGAATTTCTATAAGACATTCTGTAGAATGTTTCTATAGATTTGTATATATAGAAGTTTTATAGAGTTCCTTTAGAGGTCCTCTATAGCTTTCATAGAAATTCTTTGGGGAAAATTTGTCACTTTTTTATAAACATTTTATAGAATACTATAGAAATTTGACCACTTTTCTATAAAACCTTTTTTGTTTAAAAGTTTTTGCACAAACTAATTCAACAATGTATCAGCATAAATGTATGAAGCATGCTCACAGAACTAAATACATCTTTGTAACATGAAAGACAAACATACTTGAACCTAACTTATTTAAAGTTTTGTTCATGATCAGATGACCTGTTCCTCCATTGCTAACCATTTATGACCTGAGATAGATTCGTACTGTACAAAACAAATGAACAAATTGAAAATACTGTTTAATCGCTAAAAATTACAAATCCTAGTCAACATCCTGAGCCTCGATCTTGTGAGTAAACATGATTGAGAAAAGAATTGTTTGAAGTAGATAATATGCAAAATGGTCTGGCTCTAGCCCAAACTTGACCCTGGACTCCAGCATACATAATTAGACTGACATCTGAAAGTCACCCTAAGGCCCCCCTCTCCATTGCTCAATGGAACCACATCAGTTGTTTAATTAATGTTATAGTCTGCTCAGATCATCAAAATCTAACAGAATTGTACACTTATTGCACCTTGTTCTGTTTAGAGTTAGGGTTAAAAAAAAAAGTGCTCTGGAATTTGGAATCATGTGTCCATTTGAGCCAGGGATCAAGTCGAAGTCTGGCCATAGAGTTGCATTATAAAAACTACAGGCTGTGGGTTGGGTATGAATGACATCACAGGTCTTGACAGGAATCACTGAATGAATACATCCGGGTATTTTACATTCTACTTGCCCACTTTGAACCTGCTGGGATTATTGCTTGCAAACTGCATGGCTGCATGCATGGGATAGTGTAGTGTGTGCACCCTTTCATTTTTATAATGTATGTAACTCTGTTCTGGATTTAAGTTTTTTTTTTTTATTTTTTTTTTAAATTTTTTTTTTTTTATAACTCAAGTGGACTTATAGGTCTACTTAATTTTAAATTAACCCTTTTGGCCTCGGACTCGGGCCAGGATTTGTGTAAAACAATGACTTGAATACAAGGTGCAGCTAACTAATCTGGAGGGTCTTTAAACTCCAAAGTGAAAATATAAGAACCGAAAAGATATATTGATTGCTATTGAACAATATCTGTGAACAAACATTATCCAAAATATACAACAAATTAACCTAACAAAGACAAAATGTCATTGTGCACATGCGCAGTTGAAATTCCGAACTGACTTAAGTTATGGAATTTTTATGATGACGAATAGGGTAAAAACAGATTACCACTTTGGGTCATTTTTTAAAATGTAACGCCATTCGTTATTATGCAGGAACTGCCTGGTTTTGCCATTTCTTTGTTTCTAAGCTGTGGTCCACTTTCTGGTCAGTTTTGTGCTGTGTGTCTAGAAAAGTCTTTTGGGCAAGTGTTTTTTTTTTTTTTTTAATATGTTTGCCTGAATATTTTCCTATTAAAAAGACATGACATAGCTCCACTCACGTTGGTAATTGCAATATTGTTATATTCCTTCTTTTGTGATATTTTGGTCATTTCAATACGGAAAAGATTGGTCATTTCAATATGGAAAAGATTGGTCATGCACTTGAAGTTATAACTGCCATGTCATTGAAATACATACTCATAGAATATTACCAGCATATTAAGTGCATTACTATTACAAACAAATGGATCTTGCTGTGCATGTTTTCTGTAAAGCAACTAACTTTCTGTAAAGCACCAAATAATTAAAGAAACTTACATATTTATAACTACTGTCCTCCTAGATGCTTGGCATCATAGGCAAAAATCCTAGGTTTGGAATCATCCCCCGAATGACCCTGAAATAATTATCAGAGCATCTGAACAAGAAATCAGAAAAATGTAAACTATATTTATTATTTAATACTACTATAAGAGTTCTGCATACTCTTCAGCGTTCACTACGTATGCATATGGTAAAACTTTTGAAACAGCGCCCTCATGATCCTGATAAACATAACACTCAAACCCCCCGCCCCCCAACCCAATCAGTCTGCAAATAAAGTCGTCGAGAATCTCACCCTTCCAATACATGCATGTTTGAAGGTATACATATCAGGGGGAGGTGAGATTGTTGATAACATTTTGTATACACTTAAAGATGATGTTGATTGCTGAGAGAAGTCTGCATAATTTTTCATTTCTATGTAGATTGCGTATTGTAAAATTATTTCTGCCATGAAATACAAAAAAAGTGACTTTTGACAGCTATTTTTATCAAGTCCCCTCTAGCGCAGCACAGCCCGCTGGTGCCATTTATCTAAAAGTCGTCGCTGCGGGCAGCAAACAAATCGACGTCACAGGACGAACTTCCCTTTTGTGCCTAGTGCTAGACACAAAAGGGGAGTTTGTCCTATGAAGTCAAATTTGTTGCTGCCGCAGCGACGACTTTTAGACAAATGGCACCAGCAAGCTCGAGGGGACTTGATAAAAATAGCTCTCAAAAGTCACTTTTTGGGTATTTCATGGCAGAAATAATTTTCTGTTTTTTTACAATACGCAATCTACATAAAAATGAGGCAGACTTCTCTCAGCAATCAACATCATCTTTAAGTCCTGTAGGTTGATACCTTATAGGAATAAAAGGTCTTCTGTGGATGTCATTACAGACAGTCCAAGGGGTGTCCAAAACCATGCCATGGGATGAGTCAGACATAACCACCAGACCCTGGTGTTTTCTCACATTGTGATTTATATTAATGACTGAACCTGTAATTGTTGTACCCAGGGATTTTCACCGACCCCAGTTCTCTGGCAGCAGGGCTCCACTCTTTGCAGCTGCTGCCCCAGCTGCAGGTGTCTCGTCTACTCCCCTGGTGCTAGCCGCTGCTGCAATCACTATAGTAATCCTCGCAATCATCATCGGCATTCCTCTGGCTGTCATATTTGGAGTTGTTCTGCCTAGTAAGTTCAGGCATAGAAAACCAATGGAGGATTAGGTTGAGGGGCATGGCTCCTCAAAATAATACCCGAAAAAATACATTAAAGGTAATATATAGCATTTGCAAACATTCAAAAACAGAACTACTGAATTATTATGAAATACCTTATTCGACTGTAAGTAAACAATATTCTCAAGCATCCTGTGAAATCCTGGCACCTGGTCTGCTCTCATTTTCAAGAAAAGTGATTTTTTAAAATCAATTTTCAGCGATGGTTGGCCGACCATCATTGGAAATAGTCTAGTTCCCGAACTTGATAGTTACCTGAGAAAAAAGAAAACTGTGTCAGCTGACTGACTGACTATTATTACAAAAATATAATTCCAATGAAATGACTATAGGTTATTTTGTCAAGAGGTTGGCATTGAGTACAGTGATATTGTGAGTACTGTTAAACCTGCTGTGTTTATTCACCTGAACCATTTAGAAACAGCATACTGAGAAATGACAATGTGTATTATCAGTTATCCAGTTGTACTTCATGGTAAGTTAAAGAAATTTAATTCTGAAATTTACTGCAAAGCAACTTGCAATGTTGCTCCCGGCGTGATGGTTTGGATGCAGTAAGTTGCTACAAAACAAATTCCAGAACTAAATTTATTTTATAGCATATCATTAGATCTTGAAGAAATATGCTTCAGTATTTGTGACTTCCCTTAATTTTGTTGGAAGCTGTCAAGCTTTCCACGTCCTAATCTGAGTCATTTTGCGCCCTTTAAAGGGCACATTGGGAAAACTAAAAATACCAAAATCTAAAACAGATAGTTATCCAACTGGCAAAGTAGTTATCCAACTGGCATGATTATTTTGTTTGCAAAGCATGTATAAAGACCTGCTGAATGTTTTCTACTTTCTTTTTCTTTTTTCTTCTTTCCTATAGTCTGTGCTTTTGGATCATGGCACCCCGAAAAATAAATTTTTAAATTGACTTTCCAATTTGTTAGCATTTATAATAGATAAAAGTTATGAGCATTCCAATGAGACAGTCCCAAAAAAAATCAGCCCCTTGAGTAACAGATGTAATCATTTTCAAATTTTTGGATTAGGAGATGAATACTTTTAATTCTTACAGTGTTAATGTATAGGGCAATCTTCACACATAGCACACACATGTTTATATGCTATTAAGAGGACCAGAGTGTAGTGAGTGCTTTTTTATTCAAAAATATTTTTTTCCACAATTTGTCAGTCGTGGGAAATTCTAAATTGAATTTTTCAGTCAGAGCTTTATGAAGCCCCTAAAGGGACATATGATGAAAAAAAAAATCACGTATGAAGAAATAATATGAGTTCTTTATTTCGTGTGCGCGAAATGATTTTGTGCACTCCAAATAATTTATTTCGTGCGCTCGAAATTATGAAGAAAGTATTTCGTTCGCTTGAAATCATTTCGTACCCTCGAAATCATTTCGTGAGCTCGAAATAAATTGTCGTGCGCTCGAAATGATTTTGTGCACTCGAAATGATTTCGATCGCACGAAATAAAGAACTCAAATTATTTTTTCATACGTGATTTTTGTTATCATATGTCCCTTTAGGATATAGCTGCTTAATAAGAAAACAACAAGCAGATATATATTTGCATATTTTGTCTTTTTATTTTGACTCATCCTGTATAAATATAAGTTGTATTGATAGTTCATTTAGTGGATTGAATGATTGCTTTCTTTCTTTATACTTCCAATTTAATGTGAAGCATTAAAATATGGTTGTTAGCAGGTAAAGAATTATATAATGTTATGATGATTTCATTTTAATTATTTACAGATTCCAGGACTGCTGTTGATGACATTACAGGTAATATTTGCATAATTTTAGTTTCGGGAGGGGGAATTATCATATTTTGGGAGTGAAGAGCTATATAGGTATCACAAGTCCTAAGTTCCCTTTTTCATTCAATTGAGCTTCATTTTGGTATGCATGATTGAATTTCTATCATTTCACCACAAGATGGGCAGAAGATCGATAGAGCCCCCTGTGATTTACATTTGGGATTTGGTTAAATTCATGCATTACTATTTTATTCATTCAGAAACATGTTGGGGTTGGAACTTAGGACTTGTGATACGTGTATAAAGGAATTTTGAGTAGCACGGTTTCTTTCTTCAAGTTTTTGCAGGGTTTAAAGAATTCACTATTCTAGTGACTATAGAGATTTACTGGAATCATTTGTATTTTATTTCCATGAACCACAGTGACCCCAACTGGCATTCCTCCGGATCAGCAAGTACCAACAGTTAATCCCAATAGGCCGACAGGTAACTTGAACACTTTCCATAATTAACATTGAGATACATCATGTCTGCAGACAACAGTCTGGCTGTTTTTTTGTTTGTTGTTTTTTTTGGGGGGGAGATATTCAACCGAATGATGTCATCCATGTAAACTCAGACCTACAATCCCGGCCAAAATGCTTGGGCCATGTGCTGATAAACATACCCTCCCCCGCGCCCCCGCTCAATGTTGTAATATCAAGCCGGCGCGCATTCCGCGCAATGAGAGCCAACATTGACTGGGGGCAGGGGGGTCGGGGGGTCGGGGGCCCAACGAGATTTGGCCGGGATTGTCTGAAATGTTCTTTCTAATTTAAAAAAAAAAACATTAAAGAAGACCTAAGTGCGAGAAGCAATGGATGGTCATTGCTTTCCGAGTGAGGAGTAATTAAAATAAATAAAAGAAAAAAAAAAGTTTTTTTTTTCGGGTTGGATTCGAACCCACAACTCTTACATTTGAATGTACATGTCCAAACCACTAGACCATATGAGTCACATATACCAAGAGGCTTAATTGACCGTTTAATTTACGGACACAGATGATCCCAATTGTTTTGTAGTGCGCATCGTACACGATGTACCATGACGAATAACCATGCCATTTTGTCAAATAACTTTACAAAAGACATTTTTGTTCTACACGAAAAGCGCATTACGCTACACAAACCACCTACAAGCCTCTTCCAATTTTTCAGCCGTCTCATTGCGTGATTTGTCGGAAAATTCAACGGTTAACCCTCGCCACCAAATAGTAAAGGAGAGTCAGTCATTTCTTTATTATTTTAGTGGCGAGGGTTAACCGTTGAATTTTCCGACAATTCACGGAATGAGGTAGTTGAAAAAAATGGAAGAGGCTTGTATGTTTGTGTAGCGTAATGCGCTTTTCGCGTTTAACAAAAATTGTCTTTATTTTGTGAAGTTATTTGACAAAAATATCATGGCTAATCGTCATGGTACATTTTGTACGATGCGCACTGCAAAACAAGTGCTGGCGCAAGCGCATTACAGCCAGGAATCGTCATTCTGATCCGGACCGGGCTTAGTTTGGTATGTACGGAGACCGGGGAGGGGCACCTCCTGCACCCCCCCGTGTTTTCCCAAGTTCACAAGCGATTTTCAGGAAACGGGCCACAAATATTCAGCTAAGGAAAGTCGCAATGATGACGTCCACAACTTTTAACAAGTGCCAACTGTAGGGCGTTGGGGGGCTATTTTTCAACTTGGTGTGAAAACAATCGTATTTCTCCCGTAACGTCTTGGTTGTCCGAACGGTCAAACAAAAATTATGACAACCTAATTAGTTGGACATAATCACTAAAATAGAATTCGATGTTTAGACGGGGATCACCGTTGGGGGCGATATAATCCGGTAATTTATACTATTTGGGTTGAAAAGTAGATTTTGCGTGTTTTCAACTCTTTATAGATAAACTAGGCGAACTTTCAGACAATCCCGGCCAAAATGCTTGGGCCACGTGCTGATAAACATACCCTCCCCCGTGCCCCCGCTCAATGTTGTAATATCAAGCCGGCGCGCATTCCGCACAATGAGAGCCAACATTGACCGGGGGCAGGGGGGTCGGGGGCCCAACGAGATTTGGCCGGGATTGTAGATAGAGCAGTGGCATAACTGGTAGGGGGACTTCCCCCCCCCCCCCCCCCAATAGTCCATGGGCCCAGACCCAAAATTTCACTTATCAGTACCATTTTGGTGGGCAAATTCTAGTTGCCATTTTTGAATAGTTAAACATCCCTAGATTATGTTTTGATATGATAACCCTTGCAGAGTGGCAGCTTATTAGTGGTTATCATGTGTTGAATGGACAGACCCTCTGGGCAAACCCTAAAAAGGCGCTTTGTCCAGGCATCATCTATTACAGCATTACTACCTTCCCAGGGAGTCTGATTTCCCCCCTGATGAACATGTGCCCTGCATGTAGAATAAACCTAGACTGAATGAAAAAATGCATTCCAACATGTTTAATTATTTGCTGGCCTTCAAACTTATTCAACATATAAACCTACTGATGTGTATATGGAAACAAATTATACAATTTCAGACAATTGTGCATAGGTGCCTATGGGCGAAAACACTAACATCAAAAATAAATGGTTTAAGCTGCTCGTGTGGCAAGGTTATCACATATTAATTCACTTGTACTGACCCTACAAATATTTTAGTACCACAAAAGTTTTGCCCCAAAGATGGTACAAATTTTTGTTTTTGTCTGGCCCATGGACTACAAGCTGTGGACTTTGTTCCCTTAATGCCCCCCCCCCCCCCCCACTTTGCAAAAAATTCAGCCTATTGTGTTTTCTGTCTTGAAATTCCCCCATGGTGCACCTTTATGTCCCCTTACCTGCAATTAAATCGGACCCAAGTTAGGAACCGATCCTGAATGTAACCAAAGACAGTTTTCCAGTTATAGTACCGTCTTAAAGGGATCATTTAATAATATAGAGGTTTTGTTAGCGCACGGTTAGAGACACGACTATGTTTAGTTCCCGTAAGTTTTTATGCTTATTTAACATAATATTCCTCACTCATCCTATAAAACGTAATCACCTTGTTACACGGATAGCGATCACACTACATGTAAATAAGAAGCCAACAAATTTTGTACCATTTTTTAAACCAATTTTCGTTGCGTACCGTTTAGAGCTATAATCGTCAGCATACGCACTAAACCGTGCAATAGCGAAACCTCTGTATTATCTGAAAGTGGTACCAATTGCGGTAATGCTGATTTTTAGTGTTACCATTATTAGCGCCCAGCTGGCTGAGATAATGAGCTTGTTCGATACAGGTCAGTGCACACAGGCAGTTTCATCACTGCTATAGAATCGAACTATAGGATCACTGATATCATCCCCTGGCTCTCCTGCTAATCCATCTCTGTGGACATTGGCAAATAGAATTATAAACATTCATGCACTCATGAGGTTCTTTGTCCATGGTCTGACAGCTGCAAACTGGAAATCTTTGGCAAGCCGACTGGGTTTTAATGAGCTCCAGTTTTGACCTCATGATTATTCAGTTATTCAAGCCGCCTGGCTTCCCATTCATCAGCCAGGTTTGAGGTACGGAATGCAGCGGTGCCGCAGCAATACTGCATCCGGATAATATGAAATGCTCCCTTCTTCCCTTGTTCAGTGTAGATTGACACAGCAGGTGTAGTCATCGGGCATTAGAACTGGTTTTCAAATATCTACCCCTCTTTTTCGGGCGTATGTATAGTTGCTCCACCAAGAAGGACGCTGCTGCTGCAATGTCCACATGACATCACAGAGAGCACCAAACTGGGTGAGGCCTATGCGGACATCACATGGGACGAGCCAATGGTATTCAGTGAGACGGTGGGCCAACGACAGCTGAGGTCCACCATACAGCCCAATACCCAGTTCTCCATCGGCACCACGACGGTTGAGTACACATTGACGGATCAGGCAAACAACGTTGGCACCTGTTCTTTTCTGGTCACCGTTGTCGGTAATGGAAATCTTTTTCAGTCCTTTATCAAGCCAAGACTGGAATTTAAAAACAAATTTGAGTGAACAAAGAAATTGGCAGGAAAGGGATTTGAACTTGCGAAATCTGGTTTACCGTGCAAGCGCTCCACCAACTGTGTTACCCTGCCCTATATTGGCAATCTCCCAATTTTGTCAAGGTATGTCTTCAGGGAGCACTTCATTGTTATTTAACTTGTACTTAAAGTGATCATTGATGTAACGTGTACTCCGTAATGGCTACTAAGGCCCTACAATGTGCTTTAAATACAGTGGGCATTTCACTTGGAAATTGATTTGAAATGTATAGTAAATGGGGGCACAGAGATCCAGAAGAATCTCTTATGGAAAAGTGAACATTTCTTTCTCATATTTCCCCGTAAGACGATGAGCCGCCTTCTATCCGGTGCCCTCCCAACATGATCGTACCCACCGACATCTACTCAAGCTCGACGAGAGTGATGTGGCCATCGCCAACCATCACCGACAACACCAACATAATCATCATAGAGCAGATGACCGACAAGTCAGGGGACCGGTTTCACATCGGTAGGCACGTGGTCACCATCGTTGTTCAGGATGGGGCCAACAATTACAACAGGTGTTCTTTTACCATCCTAGTGCAAGGTAAGGAAGAAATTCACGAATCTGTCTCGAAAGTTTTTGACCCTACGATGCAAAGTTTGCAGGGTTGGTATGTTTATGCTATGTGTGTATTCCCCCCCAACTAATTTGAGTACTCTTCTTAACCCCTTGAATACGGTATTTTACGGGAGACGTCGGGGTGCCGCCGCGACTCTGGCAGCCAAGCGAACTGCTACAATGTGTTTGTGCAGTCAAGCATAACATATACACAATAATCCAACAATGGATTGAAACTGCACAAACAGCGGCCAATGGCGTCATCCGGCCTGGTGGCACTGGGTTTTTGTGCGCATATTTGCGTCATCCGTACGCAAGGGGTTAAGGACAGTGATGTTGTAGTCGACTACGAGTCAGAGGCCAAACCAAAGTATTCTTAACCCAAGTAGCATAATGTAACACATTTGAATGAAATTAAGTATGCAAATAAGGATAGACCAGGGGTAGTTACCTGTGTAAAAATATTGATTCCAATAATCAAAGGGTTTTGTGCATTACACACACCTATACCATGTTCTGTGGATGCAGGGTTGCTATGTACTAGGCCTTTGAAGCAATCATGGCAGGTTTTGACCCACCGTCGGAAAGTTGAATGTGAGAATGGTACCCCCAATTTTTATAAATGTCACTGGCTGTACAAAAATGGGTATTATATCGCCAAATTTTGAAAATGAGTAATATACATAGTTGAACTTGTCACATCCTAAGCTTTAATTTGGTGTAGGTCTGACCCCCTGTGGCACTTTGTGTTCTCAAGATATCTTGACATTTGCATACTCATATTTTTCAATTTAATGGAGGTGCGTTATACCCTTTAAATATAACAAGTGTAAAGAAATGAGATAAAAAATTAATCTCTATCAACATTTGTTTTTCCATCTTTACTCATCAATATTAATGTTTCTGAAAATATATTATAAAAATATAGATAGCTTCTATTATAGAAGCCAACAAACCCAAAATAAAACTAGACATATGGTACAGTGTTTGTGGACAAACACAGGGCTGTTTTGTTTTTTTGTGTAAAAGTTTGTGATTAAAATGAAATTTCAAAAATTTCAAAAATCATAAAAAAAATTGCCGATGACGTCATCATGACATCATTTCAGATTTTGCATGCTAGTGACAGTATCTACCTACCCACCAATTTTCATGACGATTGGACCTATCCTTATATGTGTTTTAAAAAAGCACATTTTTGATGATGTCATCATGACGTCACACATTTTTTTCCTTTTTAGGGCATATCTTTGAGACCTACCAAAGCTATAACAAAAAGAATTTTGAAAATATCTTGTTTTGTTTGCCAGATATATTTAAAAGAATTTTACGATTTCAAAATTTCAAAAATTCATAAAAAATCACGTGATGACGTCATCATGACGTCACTTCGGCTTCTGCATGCTGGTTGCAGTATCTACCTACCCACCAATTTTCATGACGATCGGACCTATCCTTATATGTGTTTTAAAAAAGGACATTTTTGATGATGTCATCATGACGTCACACATTTTTTTCATTTTTAGGGCATATCTTTGAGACCTACCAAAGCTATAACAAAAAGAATTTTGAAAATATCTTGTTTTGTTTGCCAGATATATTTAAAAGAATGTTACGATTTTCAAAATTTCAAAAATTCATAACAAATCACGTGATGACGTCATCATGACGTCATTTTGGATTTTGCATCCTAGTGCCAGTATCTACCTACCCACCAATTTTCATGACGATCGGACCTATCCTTATATGTGTTTTAAAAAAGCACATTTTTGATGACGTCATCATGACATCACACATTTTTTTTTCTTTTAGTGCATATCTTTGAGACATACCAAAGCTATAACAAAAAGAATTTTGAAAATATCTTGTTTTGTTCGCTAGATATATTAAAAAGAATATTACGATTTTCAAATTTCAAAAATTCATAAAAAATCACGTGATGACGTCATCATGACGTAAATGTTCGGCATACATTCTGAGCAGTTAGTCTAAGTGTCTGCCAAGTTTGAAGTCAATCGGGAACATAAAAGTAGCCAAAGTGCCGGTAAGAAAGAAAACGTGTACAAATGCTATGGGAAAAAGTCTGAAAAGGAAAAAAAAAACAAAAAAAAACTAGACATCTGGTACAGTGTTTGTGGACAAACACAGGGCTGTTTTGTTTTTTGTGTAAAATTGTGATTAAAATGAAATTTCAAAAATTTCAAAAATCATAAAAAAAATTGACGATGACGTCATCATGACATCATTTCAGATTTTGCATGCTAGTGACAGTATCTACCTACCCACTACGTTTCATGACGATCGGACCTATCCTTATATGTGTTTAAAAAAGCACATTTTGGATGACGTCATCATGACGTCACATATTTGTTTCCCTTTTAGGGCATATCTTTGAGACCTACCAAAGCTATAACAAAAAGAATTTTGAAAATATCTTGTTTTGTTTGCCAGATATATTTAAAAGAATGTTACGATTTTCAAAATTTCAAAAATTCATAACAAATCACGTGATGACGTCATCATGACGTCACTTTGGATTTTGCATCCTAGTGCCAGTATCTACCTACCCACCAATTTTCATGACGATCGGACCTATCCTTATATGTGTTTTAAAAAATCACATTTTTGATGATGTCGTCATGACGTCACACATTTTCTTCCTTTTACGGCATATCTTTGAGACATACCAAAGCTATAACAAAAAGAATTTTGAAAATATCTTGTTTTGTACGCTAGATATATTGAAAAGAATTTTACGATTTTGAAATTTCAAAAATTCATAAAAAATCACGTGATGACATCATCATGACGTAAATGTTCGGCATACATTCTGAGCAGTTGGTCTAAGTGTCTGCCAAGTTTAAAGCCAATCGGCAGCATAAAAGTAGCCAAAGTGCCGGTAAGAAAGAAAACGTGTACAAATGCTATGGGCATTTGGCTGAAAAAGAAGAAAAAAAAAACTAGACATCTGGTACAGTGTTTGTGGACAAACACAGGGCTGTTTTGTTTTTTTGTGTAAAATTTTGTGATTAAAATGAAATTTCAAAAATTTCAAAAATCATAAAAAAAATTGCTGATTACGTCATCATGACATCATTTCAGATTTTGCATGCTAGTGACAGTATCTACCTACCCACCAATTTTCATGACGATCGGACCTATCCTTATATGTGTTTAAAAAAGCACATTTTGGATGACGTCATCATGACGTCACATATTTGTTTCCCTTTTAGGGCATATCTTTGAGACCTACCAAAGCTATAACAAAAAGAATTTTGAAACTATCTTGTTTTGTTTGCGAGATATATTTAAAAGAATGTTACGATTTCAAAATTTCAAAAATTCATAACAAATCACGTGATGACGTCATCATGACGTCACTTTGGATTTTGCATCCTAGTGCCAGTATCTACCTACCCACCAATTTTCATGACGATCGGACCTATCCTTATATGTGTTTTAAAAAAGCACATTTTTGATGATGTCATCATGACGTCACACATTTTTTTCCTTTTTAGGGCATATCTTTGAGACCTACAAAAGCTATAACAACTAGATGTATGGTGCAGTGTTTGTGGACAAACACAGGGCTGTTTTGATTTTTTGTGTAAAATTATGTGATTTAAATGAAATTTCAAAAATGAAAAAAATTATAGAAAATTAGCCGATGACGTCATCATGACGTCACATAAATTTTCATCTAACACATGCTGGCATAACTAAATACCACGTTTTAACTTAATCTGACTTGTACTTTTGTAGAATGGCTTCAAAAAATGCACCTTTAAGATGACGTCACATGACATGTGATGACGTCATCATGACGTAAAAGTTCGGCGCACATTCTGAGCAGTTGGTGTAAGTGTCTGCCTACGACTTGTCTAACGACTTGAAAAAAAGACTAGAGATCAACTCTTTATAGACAGCATGCCACATGAAAGCCATGGTTTCTGTCCTTCCCAGAATTCCTTTGTGTTATATTGAATTTGGTCACAATTTTCTGATGCCTGTTATTTCTTAATACTTGAGTGAGCCACGATCACGAAATTGTTGAATTAGGTGGAGACAAATTCAATGTATACATTTTTTTAATCGGACCGACCCTTACATGCGTAAAAAGAAAAAAATTGATGACGTCATTATGACGTCACACAATTTTCGCCTTTTAGGGCATATCTTTGAGACATACCAAAAGCTGTATCAAAAAGAATTTTGAAAATATCTTGTTTTGTTTGCGAGATATATTTAAAAGAATGTTACGATTTCAAAATTTCAAAAATTCATAACAAATCATGTGATGACGTCATCATGACGTCACTTTGGATTTTGCATCCTAGTGCCAGTATCTACCTACCCACCAATTTTCATGACGATCGGACCTATCCTTATATGTGTTTTAAAAAAGCACATTTTTGATGATGTCATCATGACGTCACACATTTTTTTCCTTTTTAGGGCATATCTTTGAGACCTACCAAAGCTATAACAAAAAGAATTTTGAAAATATCTTGTTTTGTTTGCCAGATATATTTAAAAGAATGTTACGATTTTCAAAATTTCAAAAATTCATAAAAAATCACGTGATGACGTCATCATGACGTCACTTTGGATGTTGCATCCTAGTGCCAGTATCTACCTACCTACCAATTTTCATGACGATCGGACCTATCCTTATATGTGTTTTAAAAAAGCACATTTTTGATGATGTCATCATGACGTCACACATTTTTTTCCCTTTTAGGGCATATCTTTGAGACCTACCAAAGCTATAACAAAAAGAATTTTGAAAATATCTTGTTTTGTTCGCTAGATATATTGAAAAGAATTTTACGATTTTCAAATTTCAAAAAATCATAAAAAATCACGTGATGACGTCATCATGACCAAAAAGTTTGGGACACATTCTGAGCAGTTTGTCTAAGTGTCTGCCAAGTTTAAAGTCAATCGGGTGCACCAAAGTAGCCAAAGTGCCGGTAAGAAAGAAAACGTGTACAAATGCTATGGGGAAAAAGTCTGAAAAGGAAGCACAAAAAAAAAAAAAAAAAAAAAAAAAAAAAAAAAAAAAAAAAACTAGACATCTGGTGCAGTGTTTGTGGACAAACACAGGGCTGTTTTGTTTTTTTGTGTAAAATTATGTGATTTAAATGAAATTTCTAAAATGAAAAAAATCATAGAAAATTAGCTGATGACGTCATCATGACGTCACCATGACGTCACATACATTTTCATCTAACACATGCTGGCATAACTAAATACCACGTTTTAACTTAATGTGACTTGTACTTTTGTAGATATATGGTTTCCAAAAATGCCCCTTTAAGATGACGTCACGTGACATGTGATGACGTCATCATGACCTAAAAGTTCGGCGCACATTCTGAGCAGTTGGTGTAAGTATCTGCCTACGACTTGTCTAACGACTTGAAAAAAAGACTAGAGATCAACTCTTTATAGACAGCATGCCACATGAAAGCCATGGTTTCTGTCCTTCCCAGAATTCCTTTGTGTTATATTGAATTTGGTCACAATTTTTTAGATGCCTGCTATTTCTTAATACTTGAGTGAGCCACGATCACGAAATTGTTGAATTAGGTAGAGAAAAATTCAATGTATAAATTTTTAATCGGACCGACCCTTACATGCGTTAAAAAAAAAAATTGATGACGTCATTATGACGTCACACAATTTTTGCCTTTTAGGGCATATCTTTGAGACATACCAAAAGCTGTATCAAAAAGAATTTTGAAAATCTCTTGTTTTGTTTGCGAGATATATTTAAAAGAATGTTACGATTTCAAAATTTCAAAAATTCATAACAAATCACGTGATGACGTCATCATGACGTCACTTTGGATTTTGCATCCTAGTACCAGTATCTACCTACCCACCAATTTTCATGACGATCGGACCTATCCTTATATGTGTTTTAAAAAAGCACATTTTTGATGATGTCATCATGACGTCACACATTTTTTTCCTTTTTAGGGCATATCTTTGAGACCTACCAAAGCTATAACAAAAAGAATTTTGAAAATATCTTGTTTTGTTTGCCAGATATATTTAAAAGAATGTTACGATTTTCAAAATTTCAAAAATTCATAACAAATCACGTGATGACGTCATCATGACGTCACTTTGGATTTTGCATCCTAGTGCCAGTATCTACCTACCCACCAATTTTCATGACGATCGGACCTATCCTTATATGTGTTTTAAAAAAGCACATTTTTGATGATGTCATCATGACGTCACACACTTTTTTCCTTTTTAGGGCATATCTTTGAGACCTACCAAAGCTGTAACAAAAAGAATTTTGAAAATATCTTGTTTTGTTCGCCAGATATATTGAAAAGAATTTTACGATTTCAAAATTTCAAAAATTCATAAAAAATCACGTGATGACGTCATCATGACCAAAAAGTTCGGGACACATTCTGAGCAGTTTGTCTAAGTGTCTGCCAAGTTTAAAGTCAATCGGGTGCACCAAAGTAGCCAAAGTGCCGGTAAGAAAGAAAACGTGCACAAATGCTATGGGGAAAAAGTCTGAAAAGGAAGCACAAAAAAAAAAAAAAACTAGACATCTGGTACAGTGTTTGTGGACAAACACAGGGCTGTTTTGTTTTTTGGTGTAAAATTTTGTGATTAAAATGAAATTTCAAAAATTTCAAAAATCATTAAAAAAAATGCCGATTACGTCATCATGACATCGTCATCATGACATCATTTCAGATTTTGCATGCTAGTGACAGTATCTACCTACCCACCAATTTTCATGACGATCGGACCTATCCTTATATGTGTTTTTAAAAAGCACATTTTTGATGATGTCATCATGACGTCACACATTTTTTTCCTTTTTAGGGCATATCTTTGAGACCTACCAAAGCTATAACAAAAAGAATTTTAAAAATATCTTGTTTTGTTTGCCAGATATATTTAAAAGAATTTTACGATTTCAAAATTTCAAAAATTCATAACAAATCACATGATGACGTCATCATGACGTCATTTCAGATTTGGCATGCTGGTGGCAGTATCTACCTACCCACCAATTTTCATGACGATCGGGCCTATCCTTATATGTGTTTTTAAAAAGCACATTTTTGATGACGTCATCATGACGTCACACATTTTTTTCCTTTTTAGGGCATATCTTTGAGACATACCAAAGCTATAACAAAAAGAATTTTGAAAATATCTTGTTTTGTTCGCTAGATATATTGAAAAGAATGTTACGATTTTCAAATTTTGAAAAATTCATAAAAAATCACGT
This sequence comes from Hippasteria phrygiana, assembly GCA_037893225.1. NCBI lineage: Eukaryota > Metazoa > Echinodermata > Asteroidea > Valvatida > Goniasteridae > Hippasteria > Hippasteria phrygiana. The sequence goes on from JAZGUH010000192.1 coordinate 92,027, forward strand.
GATGACGTCATCATGACGTCACTTTGGATTCAGCATCCCAGTGACAGTATCTACCTACCCACCAATTTGCATGACGATCGGACCTATCCTTATATGTGTTTTAAAAAAGCACATTTTTGATGACGTCATCATGACATCACACATTTTTGTCCCTTTTAGTGCATATCTTTGAGACATACCGAAGCTATAACAAAAAGAATTTTGAAAATATCTTGTTTTGTTCGCTAGATATATTGAAAAGAATTTTACGATTTCAAAATTTCAAAAATTCATAAAAAATCACGTGATGACGTCATCATGACGTAAATGTTCGGCATACATTCTGAGCAGTTAGTCTAAGTGTCTGCCAAGTTTAAAGCCAATCGGCAGCATAAAAGTAGCCAAAGTGCCAGTAAGAAAGAAAACGTGTACAAATGCTATGGGCATTTTGGCTGAAAAAGAAGAACAAAAAAAAGAAAAAAAAAAAAAAAAGAAAAAAAAAAAAATCTTAACGAAAACAAGGGCTGTTTTGGAAAAGTTTCCAAAACAGCCAAAAAGAATTTTGAAAATGTCTTGTTTTGTTTGCCAGATATATTTAAAAGAATGTTACGATTTTCAAAATTTCAAAAATTCATAACAAATCACGTGATGACGTCATCATGACGTCACTTTGGATTTTGCATTCTAGTGCCAGTATCTACCTACCCACCAATTTTCATGACGATCGGACCTATCCTTATATGTGTTTTAAAAAAGCACATTTTTGATGATGTCATCAAGACGTCACACATTTTCTCCCTTTTAGGGCATATCTTTGAGACATACCAAAGCTATAACAAAAAGAATTTTGAAAATATCTTGTTTTGTTCGCTAGATATATTGAAAAGAATTTTACGATTTTGAAATTTCAAAAATTCATAAAAAATCACGTGATGACGTCATCATGACGTAAATGTTCGGCATGCATTCTGAGCAGTTAGTCTAAGTGTCTGCCAAGTTTAAAGCCAATCGGCACCATAAAAGTAGCCAAAGTGCCAGTAAGAAAGAAAACGTGTACAAATGCTATGGGCATTTTGGCTGAAAAAGAACAAAAAAAAGAAAAAAAAAAAAAAAAGAAAAAAAAAAAAATCTTAACGAAAACAAGGGCTGTTTTGGAAAAGTTTCCAAAACAGCCAAAAAAGACTAGACATCTGGTGCAGTGTTTGTGGACAAACACAGGGCTGTTTTGTTTTTTTGTGTAAAATTATGTGATTTAAATGAAATTTCAAAAATGAAAAAAATCATAGAAAATTAGCCGATGACGTCATCATGACGTCACCATGACGTCACATACATTTTCATCTAACACATGCTGGCATAACTAAATACCACGTTTTAACTTAATGTGACTTGTACTTTTATAGATATATGGTTTCCAAAAATGCCCCTTTAAGATGACGTCACGTGACATGTGATGACGTCATCATGACCTAAAAGTTCGGCGCACATTCTGAGCAGTTTTTGTAAGTATCTGCCTACGACTTGTCTAACGACTTGAAAAAAAGCCTAGAGATCAACTCTTTATAGACAGCATGCCACATGAAAGCCATGGTTTCTGTCCTTCCCAGAATTCCTTTGTGTTATATTGAATTTGGTCACAATTTTTTAGATGCCTGTTATTTCTTAATACTTGAGTGAGCCACGATCACGAAATTGTTGAATTAGGTAGAGAAAAATTCAATGTATAAATTTTTAATCGGACCGACCCTTACATGCGTTAAAAAAAAAATTGATGACGTCATTATGACGTCACACAATTTTCGCCTTTTAGGGCATATCTTTGAGACATACCAAAAGCTGTATCAAAAAGAATTTTGAAAATCTCTTGTTTTGTTTGCGAGATATATTTAAAAGAATGTTACGATTTCAAAATTTCAAAAATTCATAACAAATCACGTGATGACGTCATCATGACGTCACTTTGGATTTTGCATCCTAGTACCAGTATCTACCTACCCACCAATTTTCATGACGATCGGACCTATCCTTATATGTGTTTTAAAAAAGCACATTTTTGATGATGTCATCATGACGTCACACATTTTTTTCCTTTTTAGGGCATATCTTTGAGACCTACCAAAGCTATAACAAAAAGAATTTTGAAAATATCTTGTTTTGTTTGCCAGATATATTGAAAAAAATGTTACGATTTTCAAAATTTCAAAAATTCATAACAAATCACATGATGACGTCATCATGACGTCACTTTGGATTTTGCATCCTAGTGCCAGTATCTACCTACCCACCAATTTTCATGACGATCGGACCTATTCTTATATGTGTTTTAAAAAAGCACATTTTTGATGATGTCATCATGACGTCACACACTTTTTTCCTTTTTAGGGCATATCTTTGAGACCTACCAAAGCTGTAACAAAAAGAATTTTGAAAATATCTTGTTTTGTTCGCTAGATATATTGAAAAGAATTTTACGATTTTCAAATTTCAAAAATTCATAAAAAATCACGTGATGACGTCATCATGACGTAAATGTTCGGCATACATTCTGAGCAGTTGGTCTAAGTGTCTGCCAAGTTTAGAGGCAATCGGGTGTACCAAAGTAGCCAAAGTGCCGGTAAGAAAGAAAACGTGCACAAATGCTATGGGCAAAAAGTCTGAAAAGGAAAAAAAAAAAAACTAGATGTATGGTGCAGTGTTTGTGGACAAACACAGGGCTGTTTTGTTTTTTTGTGTAAAATTATGTGATTTAAATGAAATTTCAAAAATGAAAAAATCATAGAAAATTAGCCGATGACGTCATCATGACGTCACATACATTTTCATCTAACACATGCTGGCATAACTAAATACCACGTTTTAACTTAATGTGACTTGTACTTTTGTAGATATATGGTTTCCAAAAATGCCCCTTTAAGATGACGTCACGTGACATGTGATGACGTCATCATGACCTAAAAGTTCGGCGCACATTCTGAGCAGTTGGTGTAAATATCTGCCTACGACTTGTCTAACGACTTGAAAAAAAGACTAGAGATCAACTCTTTATAGACAGCATGCCACATGAAAACCATGGTTTCTGTCCTTCCCAGAATTCCTTTGTGTTATATTGAATGTGGTCACAATTTTCAGATGCCTGTTATTTCTTAATACTTGAGTGAGCCACGATAACGAAATTGTTGAATTAGGTAGAGAAAAATTCAATGTATACATTTTTTTAATCAGACCGACCCTTACATGCGTTAAAAAAAAAATTGATGACGTCATTATGACGTCACACAATTTTCGCCTTTTAGGGCATATCTTTGAGACATACCAAAAGCTGTATCACAAAGAATTTTGAAAATCTCTTGTTTTGTTTGCGAGATATATTTAAAAGAATGTTACGATTTTCAAAATTTCAAAAATTCATAAAAATCACGTGATGACGTCATCATGACGTCACTTTGGATTTTGCATCCTAGTACCAGTATCTACCTACCCACCAATTTTCATAACGATCGGACCTACCCTTATATGTGTTTTAAAAAAGCACATTTTTGATGATGTCATCATGACGTCACACATTTTTTTCTTTTTTAGGGCATATCTTTGAGACCTACCAAAGCTATAACAAAAAGAATTTCGAAAATATCTTGTTTTGTTTGCCAGATATATTTAAAAGAATGTTACGATTTTCAAAATTTCAAAAATTCATAACAAATCACGTGATGACGTCATCATGACGTCACTTTGTATTTTGCATCCTAGTGCCAGTATCTACCTACCCACCAATTTTCATGACGATCGGACCTATCCTTATATGTGTTTTAAAAAAGCACATTTTTGATGATGTCATCATGACGTCACACATTTTTTTCTTTTTTAGGGCATATCTTTGAGACCTACCAAAGCTATAACAAAAAGAATTTCGAAAATATCTTGTTTTGTTTGCGAGATATATTTAAAAGAATGTTACGATTTTCAAAATTTCAAAAATTCATAACAAATCACGTGATGACGTCATCATGACGTCACTTTGGATTTTGCATCCTAGTGCCGGTATCTACCTACCCACCAATTTTCATGACGATCGGACCTATTCTTATATGTGTTTTAAAAAAGCACATTTTTGATGATGTCATCATGACGTCACACATTTTCTCCGTTTTAGGGCATATCTTTGAGACATACCAAAGCTGTAACAAAAAGAATTTTGAAAATATCTTGTTTTGTTCGCTAGATATATTGAAAAGAATTTTACGATTTTCAAATTTCAAAAATTCATAAAAAATCACGTGATGACGTCATCATGACGTAAATGTTCGGCATACATTCTGAGCAGTTGGTCTAAGTGTCTGCCAAGTTTAGAGGCAATCGGGTGTACCAAAGTAGCCAAAGTGCCGGTAAGAAAGAAAACGTGCACAAATGCTATGGGCAAAAAGTCTGAAAAGGAAAAAAAAAAAAACTAGATGTATGGTGCAGTGTTTGTGGACAAACACAGGGCTGTTTTGTTTTTTTGTGTAAAATTATGTGATTTAAATGAAATTTCAAAAATGAAAAAATCATAGAAAATTAGCCGATGACGTCATCATGACGTCACATACATTTTCATCTAACACATGCTGGCATAACTAAATACCACGTTTTAACTTAATGTGACTTGTACTTTTGTAGATATATGGTTTCCAAAAATGCCCCTTTAAGATGACGTCACGTGACATGTGATGACGTCATCATGACCTAAAAGTTCGGCGCACATTCTGAGCAGTTGGTGTAAATATCTGCCTACGACTTGTCTAACGACTTGAAAAAAAGACTAGAGATCAACTCTTTATAGACAGCATGCCACATGAAAACCATGGTTTCTGTCCTTCCCAGAATTCCTTTGTGTTATATTGAATGTGGTCACAATTTTCAGATGCCTGTTATTTCTTAATACTTGAGTGAGCCACGATAACGAAATTGTTGAATTAGGTAGAGAAAAATTCAATGTATACATTTTTTTAATCAGACCGACCCTTACATGCGTTAAAAAAAAAATTGATGACGTCATTATGACGTCACACAATTTTCGCCTTTTAGGGCATATCTTTGAGACATACCAAAAGCTGTATCACAAAGAATTTTGAAAATCTCTTGTTTTGTTTGCGAGATATATTTAAAAGAATGTTACGATTTTCAAAATTTCAAAAATTCATAAAAATCACGTGATGACGTCATCATGACGTCACTTTGGATTTTGCATCCTAGTACCAGTATCTACCTACCCACCAATTTTCATAACGATCGGACCTACCCTTATATGTGTTTTAAAAAAGCACATTTTTGATGATGTCATCATGACGTCACACATTTTTTTCTTTTTTAGGGCATATCTTTGAGACCTACCAAAGCTATAACAAAAAGAATTTCGAAAATATCTTGTTTTGTTTGCCAGATATATTTAAAAGAATGTTACGATTTTCAAAATTTCAAAAATTCATAACAAATCACGTGATGACGTCATCATGACGTCACTTTGTATTTTGCATCCTAGTGCCAGTATCTACCTACCCACCAATTTTCATGACGATCGGACCTATCCTTATATGTGTTTTAAAAAAGCACATTTTTGATGATGTCATCATGACGTCACACATTTTTTTCTTTTTTAGGGCATATCTTTGAGACCTACCAAAGCTATAACAAAAAGAATTTCGAAAATATCTTGTTTTGTTTGCGAGATATATTTAAAAGAATGTTACGATTTTCAAAATTTCAAAAATTCATAACAAATCACGTGATGACGTCATCATGACGTCACTTTGGATTTTGCATCCTAGTGCCAGTATCTACCTACCCACCAATTTTCATGACGATCGGACCTATTCTTATATGTGTTTTAAAAAAGCACATTTTTGATGATGTCATCATGACGTCACACATTTTCTCCGTTTTAGGGCATATCTTTGAGACATACCAAAGCTGTAACAAAAAGAATTTTGAAAATATCTTGTTTTGTTCGCTAGATATATTGAAAAGAATTTTACGATTTTCAAATTTCAAAAATTCATAAAAAATCACGTGATGACGTCATCATGACGTAAATGTTCGGCATACATTCTGAGCAGTTGGTCTAAGTGTCTGCCAAGTTTAGAGGCAATCGGGTGTACCAAAGTAGCCAAAGTGCCGGTAAGAAAGAAAACGTGCACAAATGCTATGGGCAAAAAGTCTGAAAAGGAAAAAAAAAAAAAACTAGAGGCATGAGGTTGGTGTTTGTGGACAAACACAGGGCTGTTTCGTTTTTGGTTTTTTAGTTTGGATGTGAAATGTGAATACAATAATTTAAGTTTGTCAAACAATTGCGCTGCTGCCAGTTTTCTTTGTTAATTTTGAAATTAATTAAAGTTGTTTGTAGTAGTAACATGTGATGACGTCATCATAACGTCACATAAATTTTCATCTATAAACTTGCTGACCTACCTAGATATAACTTTTCAACTTAATCGGACTTGTACTTTTGTTTATATATGGCTTCAAAAACTGCCCCTTTAAGATGACGTCACGTGACATGTGATGACGTCAACATCATGTCATGTCAATTTTCATCTATAAACCTACTGGGCTACCTAGATATTACTTTTAAACTTAATCGGACATGTACTTCTGTAGATATGCGCCTTCAAAAACTGCCCCTTTAAGATGACGTCACAAGTGATGACGTCATCATAACGTCATGTCAATTTGCATTTATAAAACTACTTGGATACCTAGATATTACATTTTAACTTAATCGAACTTGTACTTTTGTAGATATATGGCTTTGAAAAATGCCCCTTTAAGATGACGTCACGTGACATGTGATGACGTCATTATGACGTAAAAGTTCGGCACACATTGTGAGCAGTTGGGGTAAGTGTCTGCCAAGTTTAAAATTAGCCAAAGTGGCCGGTAAGAAAGAAAACGTTTACAAATGCTATGGGCAATATTCTAGCGACTTGAAAAAAAGAATTTTTTGATGACGTCATCATGACGTCACACAATTTTCGCTTTTTAGGGCATATCTTTGAGACATACCAAAGCTATAACAAAAAGAATTTTGAAAATTTCTTGTTTAGTTCGCTAGATATATTGAAAAGAATGTTACGATTTACACAATTTAAAAATTCAGCGACTTGAACAAAGACTACAAATCAACCTTTTTATAAACAGCATGCACATTTAAGCCATGGTTATCTGCCCTTCCCAGAATTCCTTTGTGTTATATTGAATTTGGTCTAAATTTTCAAATGGCTGTTATTTCTTACTTGAGTGAGCCACGATCATGAAATTTTTGAATTAGAGAGAGGAAAATTCAATGTATACATTTTTGTAATCGGATTGACCCTTACATGCGTTTAAAAAAACAAACAATTGATGACGTCATCATGACGTCACACATTTTCTCCCTTTTAGGGGATATCTTTGAGACATACCAAAGCTATAACAAAAAGAATTTTGAAAATCTATTGTTTTGTTCGCTAGATATATTGAAAAAAATGTTACGATTTTAAAATTTTAAAAATTCATAAAAAGTCACGTAATGACGTCATCATGACCTCATTTTAGATTTTGCATTCTAGTGACAGTATCTACCTACCCACCACTTTGCATGACGATCGGACCTATCCTTATATGTGTTTAAAAAAATCACATTTTTGATGACGTCATCATGACGTCACACATTTTTTCCCTTTTAGGGCATATCTTTGAGACATACCAAAGCTATCACAAAAAGAATTTTGAAAATATCTTGTTTTGTTTGCTAGATATATTGAAAAGAATGTTACGATTTTAAAACTTCAAAAATTCAGCGACTTGAAAAAAGACTAGGAATCAACCTCTTTTATAAACAGCAAGCACATTTAAGCCATGGTTATCTGCCCTTCCCAGAATTCCTTTGTGTTATATTGAATTTGGTCCAAATTTTGAAATGGTTGTTATTTCTTACTTGAGTGAGCCACGATCATGAAATTTTGGAATTACGTACAGCAAAATTCAATGTATACATTTTTGTAATCGGATTGACCCTTACATGCGTTAAAAAAAAAAAACATTTTTGATGACGTCATCATGACGTCACACAATTTTCGCTTTTTAGGGCATATCTTTGAGACATACCAAAGCTATATCAAAAAGAATTATGAAAATATCTTGTTTTTTTAGTTAGATATATTGAAAAGAATGTTACGATTTTCAAATTTCAAAAATTCATAAAAAATCACGTGATGACGTCATCATTACGTAAAAGTGCGGCAGTCATTCTGAGCAGTTGGTCTAAGTGTCTGTTAAGTTTAAAGGCAATCGGTTGCTCAAAAGTGGCCAAAGTGCCGGTTAGAAAGAAAACGTGTACAAATGCTATGGGGAAAAGTCTGAAAAAGAAAAAAAAAAAAAAAAAAAAGAAAAAAAAAAAAAAATTATGGTCGTCTAGGTCAAGCAATCACGTGCTTATTCATAATCTTTTTAGAAATGTGAGCATACAAGCAGTTGATGACCATGATTACGTCATCAGACGTCACACATTTTTCACATTTATATTTAAGTGTGTATGACCTAAAAATATATTACAAAAATAATTATACAAAATTGTTTAAAATTCATGTTAGATACCACGTTTCAACTTAATCGGACTTGTACTTCTTAATATATATGGCTTCAAAAACTGCCCCTTTAAGATGACGTCACGTAACATGTGATGACGTCATCATAATGTAATGTCAATTTTCATCTATAAACCTACTAGGCTACCTAGATATTACTTTTCAACTTAATCGGACTTGTACTTTTGTAGATATATGGCTTCGAAAAAATGCCCCTTTAAGATGACGTCACGTGACATGTGATGACATCATCATGACGTAAAAGTTTGGCACACGTTGTGAGCAGTTGGGGTAAGTGTCTGCCAAGTTTAAAAGTAGCCAAAGTGAACGGTAAGAAAGAAAACGTTTACAAATGCTAAGGGCAATAATCTAGCGAGTGCCCCTTTAAGATGAAACCACGTGACATGTTATGACTTGATCATAACGTTATGTCAATGTTCATCTATAACACCCGGTGGCATACCTAGATATTACGTTCCAACTTAATCGGACTTGTACTTTTGTAGATATATGACTTCGAAAAATGCCCCTTTAAAGATGACGTCACGTGACATGTGATGACGTCACCATGACGTAAAAGTTCGGCACACATTGTGAGCAGTTGGGGTAAGTGTCTGCCAAGTTTAAAAGTAGCCAAAGTGGCTGGTAAGAAAGACAAAATTTACAATTGCTATGGGCAATATTCTAGCGACTTTAAAAAAGAATTGTTTTATGACGTCATCATGACGTCACACAATTTTCGCTTTTTAGGGCATATCTTTGAGACATACCAAAGCTGTAACAAAAATAATTTTGAAAATGCCTTGTTTTGTTCGCTAGATATATTGAAAAGAATGTTACGATTTTAAAACTTCAAAAATTTAGCGACTTGAAAAAAGACTAGAAATCAACCCCTTTTATAAACAGCAAGCACATAATAGCCATGGTTATCTGCCCTTCCCAGAATTCCTTTGTGTTATATTGAATTTGGTCTAAATTTTGAAATGGCTGTTATTTCTTACTTGAGTGAGCCACGATCATGAAATTTTGGAATCAGGGAGAGGAAAATTCAATATATACATTTTTGTAATCGGATTGACCCTTACATGCGTTTAAAAAAAGAAATGTTTTGATGACGTCATCATGACGTCACACATTTTCTCCCTTTTAGGGGATATCTTTGAGACATACCAAAGCTATAACAAAAAGAATTTTGAAAATATATTGTTTTGTTCGCTTGATATATTGAAAACAATGTTACGATTTTAAAATTTCAAAAATTCATAAAAAGTCACGTGATGACGTCATTATGACCTCATTTTGGATTTTGCATGCTAGTGACAGTATCTACCTACCCACCACTTTTCATGACGATCGGACTTATCCTTATATGTGTTTTAACAAATCACACTTTTGATGACGTCATCATGACGTCACACATTTTTTCCCTTTTAGGGCATATCTTTGAGACATACCAAAGCTATCACAAAAAAAAATTTGAAAATATCGTGTTTTGTTCGCTAGATATATTGAAAAGAATGTTACGATTTTAAAACTTCAAAAATTTAGCGACTTGAAAAAAGACTAGAAATCAACCCTTTTATAAACAGCAAGCACATAATAGCCATGGTTATCTGCCCTTCCCAGAATTCCTTTGTGTTATATTGAATTTGGTCTAAATTTTGAAATGGCTCTTATTTCTTACTTGAGTGAGCCACGATCATGAAATTTTGGAATTAGGTACAGAAAAATTCAATGTATACATTTTTGTAATCGGATTGACCCTTACATGCGTAAAAAAACAAACACATTTTTGATGACGTCATCATGACGTCGCACAGTTTTCGCTTTTTAGGGCATATCTTTGAGACATACCAAAGCTGTAACAAAAAGAATTTTGAAAATATCTTGTTTTGTTCGCTAGATATATTGAAAAGAATGTTACGATTTTCAAATTTCAAAAATTCATAAAAAATCACGTGATGACGTCATCATGACGTAAAAGATCGGCATACATTCTGAGCAGTTGGTCTAAGTGTCTGCTAAGTTTAAATGCAATCGGTTGCTTAAAAGTAGTCAAAGTGCCGGTCAGAAAGAAAACGTGTACAAATGCTATGGGCAAAAGTCTGAAAAAGAAGAAGAAAAAAAAACTAGACATCTGGTGCAGTGTTTGTGGACAAACACAGGGCTGTTTTGTTTTTTTGTGTAAAATTATGTGATTTAAATGAAATTTCAAAAATGAAAAAAATCATAGAAAATTTGCCGATGACGTCATCATGACGTCACCATGACGTCACATACATTTTTATCTAACACATGCTGGCATAACTAAATACCACGTTTTAACTTAATGTGACTTGTACTTTTGTAGATATATGGTTTCCAAAAATGCCCCTTTAAGATGACGTCACGTGACATGTGATGACGTCATCATGACCTAAAAGTTCGGTGCACATTCTGAGCAGTTGGTGTAAGTATCTGCCTACGACTTGAAAAAAAGACTAGAGATCAACTCTTTATAGACAGCATGCCACATGAAAGCCATGGTTTCTGTCCTTCCCAGAATTCCTTTGTGTTATATTGAATTTGGTCACAATTTTTTAGATGCCTGTTATTTCTTAATACTTGAATGAGCCACGATCACGAAATTGTTGAATTAGGTAGAGAAAAATTCAATGTATACATTTTTAATTGGACCGACCCTTACATGCGTTAAAAAAAAAAATTGATGACGTCATTATGACGTCACACAATTTTCGCCTTTTAGGGCATATCTTTGAGACATACCAAAAGCTGTATCAAAAAGAATTTTGAAAATCTCTTGTTTTGTTTGCGAGATATATTTAAAAGAATGTTACGATTTCAAAATTTCAAAAATTCATAACAAATCACGTGATGACGTCATCATGACGTCACTTTGGATTTTGCATCCTAGTACCAGTATCTACCTACCCACCAATTTGCATGACGATCGGACCTTTCCTTATATGTGTTTTAAAAAAGCACATTTTTGATGATGTCATCATGACGTCACAATTTTTTTTCCTTTTTAGGGCATATCTTTGAGACCTACCAAAGCTATAACAAAAAGAATTTTGAAAATATCTTGTTTTGTTTGCCAGATATATTTAAAAGAATGTTACGATTTTCAAAATGTCAAAAATTCATAACAAATCACGTGATGACGTCATCATGACGTCACTTTGGATTTTGCATCCTAGTGCCAGTATCTACCTACCCACCAATTTTCATGACGATCGGACCTATTCTTATATGTGTTTTAAAAATGCACATTTGTGATGATGTCATCATGACGTCACACATTTTTTTCTTTTTTAGGGCATATTTTTGAGACCTACCAAAGCTGTAACAAAAAGAATTTTGAAAATATCTTGTTTTGTTCGCTAGATATATTGAAAAGAATTTTACGATTTTGAAATTTCAAAAATTCATAAAAAATCACGTGATGACGTCATCATGACGTAAATGTGCGGCATACATTCTGAGCAGTTAGTCTAAGTGTCTGCCAAGTTTAAAGCCAATCGGCATCATAAAAGTAGCCAAAGTGCCAGTAAGAAAGAAAACGTGTACAAATGCTATGGGCATTTGACTGAAAAAGAAGCACAAAAAAAAAAAAAAGAAAAAAAAAAAAAGAAAAAAAAAAAAATCTTAACGAAAACAAGGGCTGTTTTGGAAAAGTTTCCAAAACAGCCAAAAAGAAAAAAAAAAAAATCTTAACGAAAACAAGGGCTGTTTTGGAAAAGTTTCCAAAACAGCCAAAAAGAAAAAAAAAAAAATCTTAACGAAAACAAGGGCTGTTTTGGAAAAGTTTCCAAAACAGCCAAAAAAAAAAAAAAAAAAGAAAAAAAAAAAAATCTTAACGAAAACAAGGGCTGTTTTGGAAAAGTTTCCAAAACAGCCAAAAATCACTTATGTGAAGATATTTTCTCCTCTTCACACAGAACAGCCCTGACATTATTTATACCTGGAATGAGTAGATTTCTGTTGCATACAATGCAGACTATTCACACTTATATATGTCGCAGGTTCGAATCCCGCTCCTTCCAGTTTCTTTGTTTACTTTGAAAATGTGTTCAAATTTACCTAGTCAGTTTCCCTTGTGGATTGTTTGACAAATTATAAGTTAAAAAGTCGTATCCTCATTGAGTGATCCCCACAATGTCGCTTCCCAGGTAGTATCGTAAAATTGGGTGTGATCCCTGGCTATATGGCATTCTGGGTTTATGACTAGCGCCCACCCGAACAAAGATACTGAAAATATGGGAGATTGCCAACATAGGGCAAGATAGCTCAGTTGGTAGAGCGCCGGTACGGTAACCCGGAGGTCGCAGGTTCGAATCCCGCTCCTGCCAGTTTCTTTGTTCACTTTGAAAAAAAAAAAATATATATATATATATCTAAAATGTGTAATTTTTTTCTTCAATTTTCTTGCATTCTTTCTTGTTTAATCTACAGATCGTGAAGCGCCACGCATTGCCTGCCCTGGTAATATGACACTGTACACCAATGACCCTGTGGGTGGTTCGGCACGAGCTGTTTGGTCCGACGTGGAAGTCCTGGACAATAGCTTGGAACAACTGCTGTCTACGTGCGCGCCGCCTAGTGGTTCTGCATTCGTGCGTGCAAACACACCCATGCAGGTGAACTGCACAGCCACAGATGGCGCCGGCAATCAAGGAAGCTGCGTATTTTATGTCCGTGTTCGATACAATGGTGAGATTTGCCAGTATATTAAGAGTTCATTAACCCTTTACATACCAACGTCTAGTTTACTCGATTGGCACACACCGGAGCATCCAAACAAGATATATTCAGCATGTTTCAACAAACTGTAGTGATTGTGTTTTTCGCTGTCCATACATGATCCTTTAAAAGGCTGGTTTATTGTCAATCGCACGATGGTCATGTGACTGAAAAATGGACGCGCGATCATCACACATGCGGTTTATAGTTATCGCTGAAACACCAGCGACCAGTCCCTGAAAGATGCTGGCGACGTCGTCACTACAAAAGTTCAAATGATTGAACTTTGACATGGTCGCTGACCTCACTTTTCATGATTGGACCAAAAAGAGTAGGCCATTCAGATACGTTTGAGTGCATGTCATGTATTCAGTGGTGTTCACACCGCTTGAATGCCACAAATTTGCGTCATTTTATTCTTTTGTTAAAGGAAATATGAGCATAAATGTCAATAACATAGCTTCCTGTAAGTGAAATTTATCGAAATGAAGTATCAGTTCAGCTTTCAGAAAACTGAATGTTGGACTTTTGTAACACTATTTTGTTTTCATTTTTTAACTGAATGATGAACTAACTCTGCCTTACTGTCTTGTGTGTTCATTGCGATCATATTGAATCCGCAGGGGAGGAGTGTTCTCACCGATGGTGGAAGTTGACCTGCCTGGGTTTTTAGGTCTGAAAATTGGGACAATTTCTGTGGAATCTGTTGAAGAATTATCCTCTAGAGCTCAGGAATACCATAAGGGTGGTATAGGGCTGGCAATTCAAAATGTCGCCAACCCCACCACCTCTGATAATAACCATTTACCTAGAGTGGCTTTTAGCCTTGTATTGGGTGATTTCAATAAGAAAAAGCTTTAGTTTGGATATGATCGATACAGTAAGAGCTAGGCTGTTAACACGTTGACTGCCAGCCATAATTTATAGGGCGCCACCACATTGCCATTGTGCAATCTGGACATACAGCGCATGCGTCCGTACTGATGATCTTTGCTTTGCAGCTGGCTCTATCGATCACAACCATTCCATACATTGATGTACTCACACTGCCAGCAGCGTATTTGATGCGTCTTCGGTGATGGCAGAGTATTCAATTACCATAACATTCAATAGCGTTTGGTTCACTACGAGTATACTCGTAGTCGGCAGTCAACGTGTTAATTGGTTTGGGTTTAGCCAAACCAAACCGTGCCTTCCTAGATACGTCGGGATGTAAAACATGTATAGTTGTTGTAAAAATCAAATTTAGATTAAAACTGGCACGGTGCAGTGGAAACTATGGACAAGATTATTACCAGGATAGCTAGATAAAAAACCAATCGGATTTATGTTGCTTCCTAAGTGTCTTTTTACTATTTGGCGTAGAACATGAAGTACTGACCATTATCAGGAAAAAGGGGCCAGATTTATTTGAGTGCTGTGGTTCATAATGCAACTAAAAATAACGGAATCTTGGTGATACAGAGCTAGATTACTTTGGTCAGTGACCAGCCTACTGCACATGTGCAGTACAGTCCTATTTCTAATTCTGATGTGGTCTATATATTGCCTACCTTCACTGAGCTTTGCTGAATATTAAGATATGAATGAAACTTTTATGGCTACAAGCTATGCAAAGTACACCCCAATTCTTTATTTTGTTCAATTTAATTCTAACTGATCCTTTCAAATTATTTGTTCCCCATTGCAATACTGAATCTCATAAAGCTTTCTATTTTCAACACATAGTTAGTACATGGAATCAACTCTTACTTGTAATTAGATCAGATTCTTAATTTTCATCTTTTAAGACCTAAGTTTTTTAGTTTTTCAAAACAAAATTCCACTGCAGCTTTGAATCCGATAATGTTTGTACTTGGGTGTCTCATTGTCGCTGTGTTGGCTGCAGATTCTAACAAATTCTTTTATTCCGTTTAGTAGTTCTCCACTTGACATCAACACTTTATTAGATCAGGTATCGCATTCCAGCTTTTCCTTCCCTTTTCAATTCCTCTCCCCTTCTTTCCTTTATTTTCATCTTTTTTTTCCTTCTTTTCTTTTTGATCGCATTTTCTTGTGGTAGGATGGCTCTGTAGAGGTGCTGGTCACCTGTTTCATCTTGCCACTCACTAGCTTAATTTTTTTTTACGAATTCTTTTCGTTAATTGTAAATCCTTGTATTTTTTTATTTTTGATTCTGTATACATGTATTCGGTAACTTTATTTTTTGTGTCAGCCAGTAGAAAAAAGTGTAATAAAATAAAATAAATAAATAAAATAATTCTCAAACGGCGTTGTCAGTATTACCTACAGTTTCCCAGCCACTAAATGGAATATCTAACAGAATTAAATCTGAAGAAATTTGTCTTAAGTAACCCTCCTGTTCTCAGGGCCAAAATCGACCCAGCTGCTGTACAGATCAAAACCTATCAAATTTCAGATTGAAACACACACAAACTGTCAGAGTTGGTGTTTAGAGATTTTGATAGGCTGTGATAGTTATAAGTATAGGAGGGTTTTTTAATGAATATTATATATTTGTATTATTACAGATAGAGTTGAGCCTGTATTTACAGCTGGATGCCCATCTGACATTGTGCAGAATACCACCGTGAACTCCAACAGCACCGTTGTTACTTGGACGGCACCTAATGCAACAGATAACTCATTGGATGAACCCACGATTACTACTGATGTGCAGCCCAATACAAGGTTCAGCATTGGCATGCACCAGGTAATTACTGAAAGGCGGGCAGAATTTCATCACAATACATTCTCATACGTTAGGAATATCTTTGATTTTCTTTAATTTCCATTGCCATATGTAATAGATTTTTTGCTGCACGAAGGTCTATGATATGTGTGCAAATTCTGCAATTAATTATACAAGACAACCCCGTCCTGACCTCCAGATTTTGACCAATGAATGGGCGTCTACTCATCGTGCCTTCGGCCAGCGGCAGGAAAACACAGCATTCATTTTGTTGATGTCGCCATTGTAAATGCTAGTGGAACTGTGAAGGATGATGCTGGATTATAGACGATTGTTCTCTGGTAACATCGATCTGGGTTGTATTTATTAGTGGCCATTATAAAGCAAGCAATTAGCCTGGTCGATAGAGGGCGCTAGACCAACTATCGTTACATCCATGTTCACTGATGCAGTCTGCCGGGACAGCTGACTTTTCACCTTTTTTCTTGGAGCCGGGTCACATTATTTGCACTTCACATGAACAAACTTTACTGACAGATTTACAATTTGTTTGGATTAAACTAGGTGACGTACACAGCCACTGATGGAGAAGGGAACTTTGCCACGTGTACGTTCACTGTACGGGTAGTAGGTACGTTGACTTCTGTCTATAGGTATTTCTGTTCTAGGAATTTTTTAAAATGTGCAGTTTGTTTGCTGACTGTTGGAGGATGTTCCAGAAAAATTTTAGGGAGGAGGGGGATGATAATAATAATAATAATAATAATAATTTTAATAATTAAAACTTGGTGAGAGAATTTAAATGGGTGAGAGAAGTACTCGTTTATAAGATTTCACATTCAAATATTCACTGCCTATATGTAGAATGAGATGGTGGCCAGTTTTCTGTACGAATTGCTCTCCAATATAAATATGCAGGAATTCTATAAATGTTGTATTTTGAATAGACTTCGTCTATTATAAAAAATAAAAATACATTTTGCAATCTAATGCAGTCAAATGTAACATCACAGAAAAAGGTCTATAATGTAGTCATTTCTTAACAATAGACAACCAGGATCCCGTCATCATGTGCCCAGCCAACTTCAGTCAGAATACTGACGATGGACAAGCTGATACCACAGTCCGTCTACCTGCTGCTACAATAAGCGACAACTCTATAACACCATTGATGATTACAACCAATCCATCAGGGTCACCGGTCCTTGGTATTGGTAGCCATACTGTCACGTATACAGTTACTGATGAGAGCGGGAATTCTGCAACATGTGACATCACGGTCACTATCACAGGTATTCTTGGCATCAAGTTATTTTTCTCATCTAATGTTGTTGTAGTTTACAAGCAAGGCAAGTCAATTTGATCAGTTGCATTTTGAGGCAGTTGAGGATTCCAACAGCCAACTTGTCTAGCGGGGGGGGGCCTAGACACAAAAGGGGAGTCCGTCTTATGATTTCAGATTTGTTTGCTGCCCGCAGCGGCATCTTTGAGACAAATGGAAGCAGCAGGCTAGACAGGATTTGATGAAAACCGCTCTCAAAAGTAACTTTAAAAAGAAATAATTATTTCATAGCAGAAAGAATTGCTTGTTTGATTGTAATATCCCTTAATCTACATGAAACTACAAAATGACAGATTTCTCTTAGCAGTCCATATTCTCGTTAACTTGACATTTCATTCAGTACTCTGACTGTCATTCTGACTGTCACTCTCTTAATGGCAGTCAGCTAGAGCACACTGACCGTTAAGTAAAGTTAGATTCTGAAAGATTAAATTCTCTTTACAATGTCATTTGTTTTATTGTAATTTGACATTCTATCGTGAAGTTATACATTTTCATATTTGCCAATTTTGGGTAATATGTATTAATTAAAAATGCTGATTAATGTTTTTCTCGGTCACAGCCTATAACCAGTTCTGTTGGATTTTGCAAGAACATGTCACGAATCCCAAAAATTGACTGAAAAGAATTATTATTTTTGCTTGTAATTATAAGAATGCCTTAGTGACACTTTTCACTCGCGTCAGTGTAAGATACAGTAACAATACACTGCCGCGTTGACCTTATACAAGCATTATTCTTGTTATTGATTAAGATAATGAGAGGCCTAGGATAATGTGTCAAGCGGTATACACGGTACGAGCAGAAGAAGGGCAGTCGTACGGCAATGTTAGCCTTCCGTTGCCATCATCAGTAACGGACAACTCGGGGGAAGTTGTTACCATCACTACGTCACCAGCCAATAACAGCATGCTTGACATAGGATCGCACTCAGTCGTGTATAATGCAACAGACCCCTACGGAAACATGGCCATGTGTACTTTCACCGTCACTGTCGTAGGTGAGTCTTAAAGGTAGTATACAATAATTGCTTTTACTGTAATTTCAGAAATGAATGGATTTGGGGATTGGAGTTTATAGCAAATACTGTAACACTGCCCTGTTTAAAGTTTTGGCAGAGATGCTTAGAAAACAGAGATAAAAAAATGCTGTTCTTATAGTCTGGTTCCCTGATCCTACTTCAGACAAAAATGGAGCGATTTATAGACGTCGGGGAATTATCAGGTAAGGCAACTAGACTATTTCCAACAATGGTCAGCCGACCATCGATCGCTGTAAATTGATACCCTGAAAAATAAACTAGGTGCCATGATTTCACAGGATTTTGTAAATGTTGTATATGTAACCAATGGGAGGGGGGATTCGGAGGACTAATATCGCCCAACCAGGACAGAGGCCCACGAACGACTATAAAGTACAAATCACCCCTCACAGGTCAATGGAAGTCACAATTGGATAATTCAAATTTATTTTATATACAATTACACAAGCATCAACATTTATTTTATATCAAAAACCAGTTATCAATTGTAGTGCATCCAAACAGGCAAAGTTAATCATAAAGTCGGCTCTTACTCGTGCCTCCAATTAGGTACGAGACAGTAATTCTAAAGTGCTCTAAAAATCTGTAACGTGAATTCTTATTCATATGTTACCTGAAGTCCAATCAAATATTTAATTCTATCTACATCCTAGTTAACTTTATACTGCGATTAACACCATTTCGTGTCAACCATCAATTCAAGACAGTAAATCAAAACTGCTCGAAAAATCTGTAACAGTAATTAACTTTTACCTGAAATCCAATCAAATACTTAACTACATTGCAGCTTCACATGTTACGTTTATAATATTTAAAGCAGCACTCTTGGGCCAGCAGTCCATTCAAAACAGTAAATCAAACTGCTTAAGAATCCTTCACAGGACTTTATACTATTACCCGAATGCCAGTTAGATATTTCTTTGGATGTTCTTTACAATCGATACAAAAATAAATATAACACTATTGTGAATTAAATATACAACAATGTGTTACATATTCTCCGTTCCCAAGAGCTCGTTAAGCTTTGTGCTAACGTAATTTAAGAATTTAATACGGCCTTAAACGACAGTCAATACTGCATCTGTCGAAAAATAAGACACTTTTTTAATGTACAGCTATTTCAATACAGTCATTTAATTATATATGTTATTGAAAAGAATGACTAATCCAGCAGTCGTATGTATTGCTTTGTGTACATGTGTAAAAAAGTTATCACGTTGATATAAAAAGGGTTTGGCAAGTTTGATAAACACAAATCGCAATTTCCAAAATTTGAGGCTCAATTTGTTTAAAATGATCCATATTGCACAGCATGTACATATAATGTTCAAATATAATTATTTCAGATCAAGCAAAATCATAACTTTTAGTAACTTATTTACCAAAATGTCTTCATTGCAACTGTAATAAACAATAAGTAAAAATACCTTGATCACAAATTGAAGTAAATTGAACTTTCCATCTCCAACTGAAGAAGGACCAAGGATAACCAGCCCATGCAGCGTCTACAACCTGTGCCGGGACTACCCATCATCAGCGTCATAGCAAAACTCAGCGATGCCCTCAAACAAGCAGTATGCAGGAAGGACAGGTCCCGAACAAGATGTAATACAGGACAAAAATGCTAAAAACGCTTGCAGTGCAAGATTGCACAGCAAGGGACAATAAGTTCCGAGCAAGATGTAGTACAGGACAAAATGCCAAGATGCAAGCAGTGCAAGATTGCATAGCACACAGCAACCGTAGTCTCATGAAAATGACAGACAGACTCCCTGTGCACGCAGCTACAGGCTAGTTTATAATAAACATGTTCCACTTGGATGCTTATACCACACAACAGCAAGCTAAAGATATTTGTATAATAAAAGAATTCCAAAATAGGCCTCGGGTTATAGAGACCCTGCAGCCAAAGAATTTCCAAACAGCTAACAAAAGAGTCGGTTGGTTGGTTGGTATGAAATATAGAACAATGGTCATACCGAGAATTGTTGAAGATGCCAACCAGTAAACTAGGGCCTATGTAGTTGACACAATGAAATAAAGAACAAATGAGAATAGCAAGAATTACTGGCCAGGTGACAAAGGTCTACTGGTCATAGGGACCCTGAAGCCAAAGAATTACTTAAACATGTAACAAAAGAGTCGGTTGGTTGGTTGGTTGGTTGGTATGAAATATAGAACAAATGATCATACCAAGAATTACTGTACAGGTGACAAAGGTCGACTGGTCACACTCGAGACTGTTTTTTTTTCTTTTCTTAAAACACTGGATTACACAAGAGAAAACCCAATCTGTGCAATTTTGTTATTTTTGTTTTTTTGTTATTGGTAGCGGAAAGATAACTCTTATAGTAGCAATTAACTTCTCTCAATATATCATTGGGAAAAGAAAGCCACCCTTTTTCCAAGAGTTTAAATGTAAATATAAATCTTCAGCATAATCAGATCTAGATGACTCACCACTAGTCTGTCACTAGGGGAAAAGAGATTAACTCCGTTGAGTCAAGATCCTGTAAATATGCAAGAAGTTAGAATTAGCCACCACTCCTATAACAAAAAAATAGCACAACTGTAGGTTAAGTCTGATATAACCCATTTTGTTTTATGTATTAAAGTTCTATTAAAACTAATGTATGCTGTAAATATTTTCAAGTGACAGAAATTGAACTATTTAAGTTGTCAACAATCATGCCAAAATTAAGCAATTGTCCACAATTCCACATTTTATTCTAAGTACTCAAATGGAATTGCTTGCCACAATTGACGTACCTTTGCCAAGATCAAGCGATAAACATATATTACAAATACTAAAAGCAATACAACGAATAACCAGATTACATGATTCCAATGGAGAATAGGTCCAAACTGACCCATCAGGCAAGTTAAAGCTACGATACAATTCAATGCAATAAGTACCTCGAACAAATAATGTTGCTGATGATCGACTGCAATTTGCTGTCGAGACAAAACAGAACGAGGTTCTTTAAAAGGATTGGTATGTTGACCTCGAGTGGATCGCTTTGAGCGCCTTACAGGTGGAACAGATGGAAGACGTCGTCTCCTAGGAATTGAGGGATTTGGAAGAACTACTCCTATGTCCATGTCGGATGACTCCGATTCAGAGTTCGAGGGTGGAACTTGCAGAACAACATCTGGACATGACGTAGCCTGTTTAGAATGAGCAAAATCTGGAGGGACCATCTTCAATTGAGAAGAATTAACAGTTTTAGAAGGTCCCAACCCATCTGCTAACTGTATAACGTAAACAAATGATTCCTTGCCAACATGTTTAATAATCTTGTACACATCTGGAAAATAATAATCCTGCATTTTAGAACGCCCTGTGCTGTGTTTCCGTAATAAAACTAAATCTCCACACTTGTACTGTTTTGGGTTTGTTTTACGGTCATACAAAATTTTACTTTTAGCTAATTCCTTATTAAGTTTTAGCTTTGCAAGGCGATGAGCTTCTTTCAGTCGTTGACGATGAAGGGAAACCCAATCATCATCTGAAGTCGTTCTAGTCTCACCAAAAAGTAAGATGTCTATAGGAAGTAACGACTCTCGCCCAAACATAAGGTAAAATGGAGAAAAACCAGTGGATGCGTGTTCTGTAGAATTGTATGCAAAGACAAGTTCCGACAGATACCTGGGCCAAGAAGACTTTTGTTTAGCAGACAAAGTACGAAGCAGGTCATGCATAGTACGATTAAAGCGTTCGCACTGAGCGTTTCCAGCAGGATGATATGGAGTAGTGCGAGATTTTACAACATTGTACATTAAACACAATTCCCTGATTAAAGCAGATTCAAACTGTCTACCCTGGTCTGAATGGATTCGTTGAGGAACACCATACTTAAAAAACCACTCTCGTACAAGGGCACCGGCAGTAGTTTTTGCAGTTTGATCTCTGGTAGGAACTGCAACTGTAAACTTTGAAAAGATGTCAGTTATAACCAGTACATTTTCAATTAGATCAGTTGATGATTCAAGTAAAGTAAAATCAATAGCAATTACTTCCAATGGTCTAGAAGCACACAGATGACCCAATGGATTCCTGATGGAGGGCCTGGACAACTTAGAAACGGTGCAACGCTCACAATTCTGTATCCAGTTTCTCACATCTTGATACATGTATGGCCAAAAGCAACGCTGGCGAATGAGAGATAAGGTTCTTTCCTCACCTTGATGACCAAATTCATCATGAAGGGAACTTAAAATTCTGTGTTTCAAAACAACAGGAGTTACAAGTTGATGCAGAAATCCCAATTTAGGATCCTCCATGTTCCTGTAAAGAACCCCATCATCCAATACAAGGCGTTTGGACTGTCGCAACAAAACCTTTACTGCATTTGACTCGAATTTATACCGAGATGAACAAGACAACTTATTCAGATGAATATCTAAATACCGGGATATATCTGAATCGGCTTGCTGCAGAGTCCGCAGTTCTTCCCTAGAGTAACTTGGAAATGCAGATATGCTGGAACAATAACCAGCCACTACTCTGGGTGGACCCATATCACTGGATGTCTCAAATGCTTGAAGTTGCAACTCTGCTGGTAAAGTCGAAAAAGATACATCTGAAGTATCAATACACGTTATTGAATGTGATGTAACAGTCTCACTTGAATCAACCTCAAACTGGCGTGAAAGTCCATCAGCATTACGATTAATGCGTCCGGGACGATAAATAATGTCGAAATTATACGAAGCCAGACTGGCAACCCAACGTTGTTCGACAGCACCAAACTTAGCAGTGGAGAGATAACACAAAGGATTATTATCTGTACGAACAGTGAAAGTAGAACCGTACAGATAATCTTTAAATTTTTCTGTAACGGCCCACTTCAATCCCAACAATTCCAATTTCAATGAGCTATAATTCTGCATAGTTTGCTCTTTTAGACGCAAAGAACGGCTTGCGTAGGCAATAACCCTTTCTTGTCCATCTTGTACTTGCGACAAGACCGCCCCTAAGCCAGACAAACTAGCATCTATGTCTAAAAGGAAAGGCTTCTCAAAGTCTGCGTAAGATAGAATAGGTGTAGACACAAATTTTGATTTTAACTCATCCATTGCCTTCTGACAAGAATCACTCCATCTACTCCTAAAATATTTAGGCGAATGACTCTGACCCTCGGCCACCAAAGCATGTAGTGGACGAGCTGTTTTAGCAAATCCAGGTACATAACGACGATAATAACTGGCAAAGCCTAAAAACGATCGAAGCTGTTTCACAGTGCGAGGCACAGGCCAATCCTCAACTGCCCTAGTTTTCTCCGGATCAGTTGCAATTCCGTTGGCCGACAGCACGACACCCAAGTAATGAATTTCTTTTCGAAAGAGATGGCACTTGGAAGGTTTTAACTTCAGATTATGTTGTTCAAGTCTGGTGAACACTAAATCAAGATGTGCTATGTGTTCTTCGAAAGACTTGGAATATACACACATGTCGTCTAAATAAACAAATAACATTTGGTAGATCAAGTCACCTACGCACCTTTGCATCAAACGTTGGAAAGTAGCGGGTGCTCCGCAAAGACCAAATGGCATCCTTACATATTCATACAAACCCATAGGCGTTATAAATGCCGTCTTCTCTCTATCGGCCTCATTGACTCTAATTTGATGATATCCACTCACTAAATCTAGAGAGGAGAAATACTTGGCACCGACTGGAGCATCAACCAACTCTGAAATGCGAGGTAAAGGAAAGGCATCATTTTTAGTCACAGAATTTAAACGACGATAATCTACGCACATACGTAGCGTGCCATCTTTCTTCCTAGCAAGAACGATGGGAGCAGCATATGGACTGTAACTTTCAACAATAATTCTATTATCAAGAAGCTTGTGAATATGTTCTTTAACTTCCTTGTACTGGTTAGGTGGCACCCGCCTATATGTCTGACAAATTGGATCTTTATGGGTAGTATTAATGTTATGTTCTACAGTATCTGTGTCACCCAAATCAAATTCGTTTGTTGCAAAAACATCCTTGTGTTTATGCAAAAGTTGATGGATCTGTGCAAGTTCAGCATCAGTTCCATTAAAGTCACTCAAATCGACAGAAACGGACCTTGGAACATCCGACTCTGGAAGCGATGTCTGAGAAGTGGTCATTATCTCGCTAACATGTATTTCATGTACTGAAACAGAAAAATCAATCTGGCGAGAACTATCAACAACTGAATCTGCTCCCCTCAAAACTCCAATACGAGTATGAGGTTTCAATGTAACACCTGAAGAAGACAGGTTATCAACTCGTACCTGAAATTCTTTTCCAATTTCAATCAAAGTAGAGGCCACTAAAATTCCTACTGGGAGATGATCACTGTTGCGCAGCGGTTCAACAACTGCAAGTTTGTAAGGAACAGCTTTTGACGCACAGGCACTAACCACAACAAAGCTCTGTGGAGGAACAAAGACGGATGTCGACGCAGTCTTCACTGCTGCAACCGCTGTACCTTTCTTAGCATCAACACTAGCTTGTAAAGTTAACAGACTCTTCAAAGAAGACAAAGTGGAAATTGTCGGCTGAACTCCATCTGGAATTAAATCTATTAATGGACCTAATATATTCATGCCGAGTAACCCAGGTACCTGTCGCTTCATGTCCTTATTCTGCTGATCATGGGAATCCTTCACAACTAAAAAACCCATCCTTGGCAACTTGTAGCCAGACAACTCAACATCCAACTCGAGGTATCCTATATAGGGTATATCTAGCCCATTGGACGTCGTTATACGTAAAGAAAGACTGTCGGACTTCAGCTCAGCCCCTGCAGGTTTAAAGTATTTTAAGAAACATTCTTCAGTAACAGTTGAAATCATCGAACCTGTATCTACCAGACAATGAACTTCAATGTCTGCTAGCCTTGCTGTTAGGGTAGGACACCCAGACACTAAATTTGACAAGGAATGATTGTGAAAATTAACAGATGCAACAGTAAGGTCCCCCAGTTCCCTCTCGCTAATTAAAGGACCGTACTTAACGAGAGGTACTAGTTTTCCTTCTTAGGAGTCGAGGAACGCTTTAACTCTTCTATGGTGTCTTCAGCTTTCTTTAACTTCCACAAGTAGCAATTATCTTGTACATGCCCAGGTTTTTGGCAAAATGTACACGGTGGTTTAAACGATTTCTTTCGGGGTCTAAAAGTTTGAGGTTTAGACTCGGCCGCTACAGAAAGAAGATCTTTAACATTCTTTGACAGCTCGTCAATTTGTTTCTGTTGTTTCTGTAAAATATCCAGAATAGTCAATTCTCCTACCACCACCTGTGAAGTCTCAAGAGTAGCCTCATACTTACTCTTCCTCAAAAGAGATTCTTCTGCCCAATCCAAAGCCTCTGCTCTTAAAGAGAAAAAGTCAATGTCAGGATGTTCACGAATGCACGCCTTGAGGTGTTTGTGGAGAAGAACATCAGCAACGCCTTCTACAAACTGATCATTAAGAAGCTGTTCTTTACTTTTAACAAGGTATGGACACTTTCTTTTAGCACGTTCAAACAAATCTAAAAGAGCATGAGAGTAAGCCCTCAGGCTTTCACCTTCTCCTTGCTTACGCTCAAAAAGAGAACGCTGTAATTGAACCGAGGTTCCCTGATCACCGAAAGCATCTCGGAGAACCGCAAAAATACTTTCAACTGAATTTGTGCCCCTATATTTTACTTCATCCCTAGCTGGGCCACTAAGATGTTGAAAGATGAAATCTATCTTTTCCATCTTAGATAATGGACGGGACTCTATGGCTAAATTTATATCAATAATCCAGTCCTCTAACTTTTTTTCATCTAACCCCGAAAATGTAGGTAATTTCTTTTGGCTGGGCATAAGCAAAAATGTCGGCTTGGTAGCTTTGATAGCCTCAACTTGTTGTTGAAGATGTTCAATCTCCTCCATTAAACTCTCTACCTTCAGTTGTCCATCTCCACCCGTGGCCATGATGAGACAACTTAAACCTACTATCCACAACAAAATGTTCATATACAGAACTATACAACCACGCACTGCCTGCAACATACCGCTACTCAGCATCCTAATGCAAAACCGCTAGTGAAGGCATCACAGAACGACATAGTACTACAAGGATGTCCCAGCACAGGTACGCAGTCCACTGCACAAAAGAAGGTATGTAATAACAAAGTAGTAAAGTTAATTTAAATTGTACAAGTATCCAACGAATACAAATACAACTAACGAGTATACACGTAAAACCCTATATCCAGGAACAGTTTGGTTGAGAATATTCCAATATAGTCTTAAGCCACAAAAGACTTCAATATACAAGCAATCCAACCTAAGCTTCTGACTAATCTAGTCGAACATCCAATTAAATTTACAAACGGTACCTTACATGAACAACTGGAATTACACAAATTCACAATATTTAACAACGGTTTTTTTCTTTCTTTTTTTAAAACTATAAATCTAACAATCAACTACTAAATTAAATGTCTATCTTGTCTTTCAGGACGATTCTCTTCCGGGTTTTCCGTGCTCCAGAAGTTCACATCAGAACATCCAGTAAGTAGTACGGCCATCAAATCCTCCACTTCAGTGTGTAGGCCTATATTGACTGTCGTTTATACCTAATTTTTGTATTATTTTTCTATTAATTATCTTAATTGTGACAATTCAATCCCATCCTCGTCGCCAAACTGTAACCCATGGGAGGGGGGATTCGGAGGACTAATATCGCCCAACCAGGACAGAGGCCCACGAACGACTATAAAGTACAAATCACCCCTCACAGGTCAATGGAAGTCACAATTGGATAATTCAAATTTATTTTATATACAATTACACAAGCATCAACATTTATTTTATATCAAAAACCAGTTATCAATTGTAGTGCATCCAAACAGGCAAAGTTAATCATAAAGTCGGCTCTTACTCGTGCCTCCAATTAGGTACGAGACAGTAATTCTAAAGTGCTCTAAAAATCTGTAACGTGA
Organism: Hippasteria phrygiana; assembly: GCA_037893225.1. Taxonomy (NCBI): domain Eukaryota; kingdom Metazoa; phylum Echinodermata; class Asteroidea; order Valvatida; family Goniasteridae; genus Hippasteria; species Hippasteria phrygiana. The sequence continues at coordinate 119,381 of JAZGUH010000192.1, forward strand.
ATTCTTATTCATATGTTACCTGAAGTCCAATCAAATATTTAATTCTATCTACATCCTAGTTAACTTTATACTGCGATTAACACCATTTCGTGTCAACCATCAATTCAAGACAGTAAATCAAAACTGCTCGAAAAATCTGTAACAGTAATTAACTTTTACCTGAAATCCAATCAAATACTTAACTACATTGCAGCTTCACATGTTACGTTTATAATATTTAAAGCAGCACTCTTGGGCCAGCAGTCCATTCAAAACAGTAAATCAAACTGCTTAAGAATCCTTCACAGGACTTTATACTATTACCCGAATGCCAGTTAGATATTTCTTTGGATGTTCTTTACAATCGATACAAAAATAAATATAACACTATTGTGAATTAAATATACAACAATGTGTTACATATTCTCCGTTCCCAAGAGCTCGTTAAGCTTTGTGCTAACGTAATTTAAGAATTTAATACGGCCTTAAACGACAGTCAATACTGCATCTGTCGAAAAATAAGACACTTTTTTAATGTACAGCTATTTCAATACAGTCATTTAATTATATATGTTATTGAAAAGAATGACTAATCCAGCAGTCGTATGTATTGCTTTGTGTACATGTGTAAAAAAGTTATCACGTTGATATAAAAAGGGTTTGGCAAGTTTGATAAACACAAATCGCAATTTCCAAAATTTGAGGCTCAATTTGTTTAAAATGATCCATATTGCACAGCATGTACATATAATGTTCAAATATAATTATTTCAGATCAAGCAAAATCATAACTTTTAGTAACTTATTTACCAAAATGTCTTCATTGCAACTGTAATAAACAATAAGTAAAAATACCTTGATCACAAATTGAAGTAAATTGAACTTTCCATCTCCAACTGAAGAAGGACCAAGGATAACCAGCCCATGCAGCGTCTACAACCTGTGCCGGGACTACCCATCATCAGCGTCATAGCAAAACTCAGCGATGCCCTCTAACAAGCAGTATGCAGGAAGGACAGGTCCCGAACAAGATGTAATACAGGACAAAAATGCTAAAAACGCTTGCAGTGCAAGATTGCACAGCAAGGGACAATAAGTTCCGAGCAAGATGTAGTACAGGACAAAATGCCAAGATGCAAGCAGTGCAAGATTGCATAGCACACAGCAACCGTAGTCTCATGAAAATGACAGACAGACTCCCTGTGCACGCAGCTACAGGCTAGTTTATAATAAACATGTTCCACTTGGATGCTTATACCACACAACAGCAAGCTAAAGATATTTGTATAATAAAAGAATTCCAAAATAGGCCTCGGGTTATAGAGACCCTGCAGCCAAAGAATTTCCAAACAGCTAACAAAAGAGTCGGTTGGTTGGTTGGTATGAAATATAGAACAATGGTCATACCGAGAATTGTTGAAGATGCCAACCAGTAAACTAGGGCCTATGTAGTTGACACAATGAAATAAAGAACAAATGAGAATAGCAAGAATTACTGGCCAGGTGACAAAGGTCTACTGGTCATAGGGACCCTGAAGCCAAAGAATTACTTAAACATGTAACAAAAGAGTCGGTTGGTTGGTTGGTTGGTTGGTATGAAATATAGAACAAATGATCATACCAAGAATTACTGTACAGGTGACAAAGGTCGACTGGTCACATATATTACCTTTAATCAAGCACATAAAAACTCTTGCCAAGTGATGAAGCAATATCCTTGATGAACAGCTTTCCATGTTCTGCAGACTTCTGCACTCTAATTTAGTTGGCATGGCAACTAGTTCTAAACAAACTTGGCTTTTGGTTATCTTGCGGTAACTAATCTTTCAATCATGCAAATATATTGACAAAGATTGCTAAATTATTCCTGTTCTAAACTTGCAGTGACATCATAACTTTAGTACTCTATAACTTTCATGGTGGAGGTATATTCTTAAAGAGCAACTCTAACGGTTTTGAAAAGTTTTTTAAGAAAAAAAAAGAAAAAAAACATTTTAGATATATGTATATTTTCAAAGTAAACAAAGAAACTGGCAGGAGCGGGATTCGAACCTGTGACCTCCGGGTTACCGTACCGGCGCTCTACCAACTGAGCTATCTTGCCCTATGTTGGCGGTCTCCCAAATTGTCAGTATCTTTGTTCGGGTGGGCACTAGTCAGAAGTCATAAACCCAGAATGCCGTATAGGCAGGGATCACACCCAATTTTACGATACAACCTGGGAAGCGACATTGTGGGGATAACTCAATGAGGATACGACTTTTTAACTTATAATTCGTCAAACAATCCACAAGGGAAACTGACTAGGTAATGTTGTGCAAATCTTCGCTGTGAATGTCTCATGACGTCAAATATGTTTTGCGTTTGCATTCGCGTGAAATATGAACCGGCTTCAAGTCGTGATAGTACCCTTTTTAACTCTAAAATGCTTAGTACAAAACTTGTCCAGGACTTTACCATTGTCATTTAATTTTTCAGACTTTGAAACGCCAGACCTAGCCTGCCCAGCTAATATGAGCACAACCGCTGAAGACGGACTTCACACCGCCAATGTGTCTTTCTCTGCAACAGTTATTGATAACGCAGGCATCATTGTGGCTACACCAGATTATGCTTCAGGGAGTCCGTTCCCCGTGGGCGTGACGTTGGTGACCTACACAGCGACAGATGCCGCTGGCAACAGGGCCACCTGCAATTTCACGATTACAGTTCGGGGTATGCTTGTTGGGAAACCTATTGACATTATATTGACCAATCACAGTTATACGCTACGTGTCTGTCATACATGTCACTTTTGTCAGACCGTAGTCGCAGTTGTGATTGGTTAATATATCAAGGGTGATGCTTAATGGCTCAATCTGTTGTCAAATTGATCCCTGTATTGTTTTCTGGTAGATAAAGCTGTCTTTACAAGCTGACGATGGATACGGCATTAATTACACCATGGGTGTGATATGTGGAGACGCTTAATTCACAATGAACACCTTGCTCAAGGCTCTACATCAAAATAGATAACCATCACTGCCCTCACTGGTACCCATTTACTCCTGGGTGGAGAGAGAAGCAACTTGTGACAAAGTGTCTTACTCAAGGACACAGGCACCATATGCAACTGGCTGGACTTAAACTTGTCACTAAGATCTTGAGTCCGGTACAGGAGGCCACAGCGCTCCTCGGTTGTTCACTACAATGACCCGAATGACCCGTGACCCATGTCATTGTGCACATAATGCGCAGTTCAAATCCTGAACTGGCTTCTAGTTTAGCATTAGTACTGAAGTGTATAGGGTTTGGCCTTTGGATTAATGCCAGTCGGCACTGTACCATTTTGGATCTGCCAATGGTTTGAAAACCGTTTGTAACCATTCTTCACAGGTGTGCAGCAGAAGATCTAAGAGCTAAGCCCAAATTCTGTAATCTGTTGAATTAATTTACCATACGAACACGATAAAGTCTGACATAGTAAATAAAGGTACGTGTACGTCTACTCCTAGTCCTTTTCATTGTGGTATAATTCCATTCAGATGACGAGGATCCTGTCATCGTGTGTTCCAATGACGTCATTCAGAATACCGACCTTGGACGAGCTAATGCCTCGGTCACTCTACCTGCTGCTACAACCAGTGACAACTCCGTGACATCATTGGTCACGAGTACCATCCCACCAGGGTCTCCCGTCCTTGATATTAGGAGCCATGTAGTCACATATACTGTAACTGATGAGAGTGGAAATTCTGCCATGTGTAATATCACTGTCGTGATCAGAGGTCAGTCTGTGTTTTTAATAATTGTATTGAAAATAAGCAATCAAGTTTTTTGGGTGAGAATGTTTTCCCTGATTATTGGTTTGAGCTGAAGTATGCTACAAAGACCAGGGAACCGATTTCAGAGAGCTGCTAAGCACATAGATTCACTTAGCTCAAAAGGTTACCAGCCAAAATGCCTTAAGATGTACATTGCTTTTGGCTGGTTCCCAGCTATTTTTTGCTGAGCAGGATACGTTGCTATTAAGCGATATTGTGCCCTGGTTAAAAACACAACTGGAAATGGGTAACTTCTCTATAGACATATATTTTTATAGCAAGAATTTGTGGTACTGGATTGAACGTTTATCTCTGAAATGTAAAAGATCATGTAGTGGTTCAATTTATTTGAAATGGAAGTATATTTCAAGCACTTTTCAATCATAGAATCAATCCAGAAATTAAGGTGGAATATGTGACTGAATTTTACTTCATGAGTCAGATGAAGAGCCTTTGGTGCACCCAGGATTTTGCTTTGAGTGGGCTCGCCAATTTTCGGTGTAAAATGTTTCCAATTGCACCAGTTTTGCTTGCCATATTCTAGACATCGTTTGGCAGCTGTCCATGCATGCACTGATGCACTTATGAAAACAAATTGGCAATCTCTGGAGGAGGCTTTGATCCCCTGGTAAGCCCTCCCCTTGGGTTTGCAACTGTGAAGAGTGTGCAGTCTGAATGCATTATTTTCTTGCCTAATGATTTGTTTTAATAGTGCAATGATTTGGAGTTTAAAACTTTGCACTTTTTTATGTTCAAATCCCACTCCTGCCTGTTCATTTTGAAAATTCATTCAAATGACCTAGTCAGTTTCCCTTGTGGTCTGTTTGACGATATTATAAGTGGTATCCTCCCTTAAGTGATTATCGCAATGTCATTTCCAAGGTTGATATCTGGCTCTACGGCAATATAGGTTATGACTTCTGCACCCCCGAAAAAAGACACTGACAATATGGGACTGCCAACATAGGGCAAGATAGCTCAGTTAAAGCACCAGTACGGTATTCCGTAAGTCGCAGGTTCAAATCCCACTCCTGCTAGTTTTCTTTGTTCACTTTGTAGACTTTTCTTAGTTGGAATTTTTTCTTTGTTGTGATGTGTGAACAAACCAGATATGGAGTCTCCACGTCTGACGGTTCCATCAGACATTGAGGTCCCAACTGATGAAGGACGGTCATTTGCCACTGTCGGCCTTCCATCACCATCTGATGTAATAGACAACTCTGGGGGAGTTGTTACCATCACTACATCACCAGCCAATAACAGCATGCTTGACATTGGAACACACGCAGTCACGTACAATGCAACAGATCCTTCCGGAAATACTTTCACTTTTACCATTAATGTTACAGTCATAGGTGAGTTATTTAAAAGGGAATTGTGTCTTTAAATAGATTTTGTCTTTAAATAGATTTTGTCTTTAAATATAGCCTGAAGCATGGAAGACATGCACTTGCAATGATCTTGCAGCCATGCTTGCAATGAACTTGCAGCAAGCTTGCAATGAGCTTGGAGCAAGCATGGAGCAAGGTTGAAGAAAGCTTGCAGCTAGAGCACAGTGAACTTGCAAGCAAAATTAGACAGCTTGTTGAGAGCTTCCAGACAGCTTGTGGCGAGCTTGCTGCGGGCTTGTGATTGGCTTGCAGAGGTTTGTAGTAGAGTTGCAGCAAGCTTGTGGTGAGCTTGCAGCGGGCTTGCATGCAGTGGGCTTCCAGCGGGCTTGCAGCGGACCTGTAGCGGGCTTTGCAGCGGGCTTTGCAGCGGACCTGTAGCGGGCTTTGCAGCGGGCTTTGCAGCGGGCTTTGCAGCGGGCTTTGCAGCGGGCTTTGCAGCGGGCTTTGCAGCGGGCTTTGCAGCGGGCTTTGCAGCGGGCTTTGCAGCGGGCTTTGCAGCGGGCTTTGCAGCGGGCTTTGCAGCGGGCTTTGCAGCGGGCTTTGCAGCGGGCTTTGCAGCGGGCTTTGCAGCGGGCTTTGCAGCGGGCTTTGCAGCGGGCTTTGCAGCGGGCTTTGCAGCGGGCTTTGCAGCGGGCTTTGCAGCGGGCTTTGCAGCGGGCTTTGCAGCGGGCTTTGCAGCGGGCTTTGCAGCGGACCTGCAGCGGACCTGCAGCGGACCTGCAGCGGACCTGCAGCGGACCTGCAGCAGACCTCTGGTGGGCTTGTGGCAGGCTAGCCTGCGGCGGGTTTGCGGCGGGTTTGCGGCGGGTTTGCGGCGGGTTTGCGGCGGGTTTGCGGCGGGTTTGCGGCGGGTTTGCGGCGGGTTTGCGGCGGGTTTGCGGCGGGTTTGCGGCGGGTTATCGGCGGGCTTGCAGCAAGCTTTCAGCGGGCTTGCAGTGAGCTTTCAGCGGGTTTGCAGTGAGCTCACAGCAAGCTAGCAGAGAGCTTGCAGAGTAAATAACTTGCATGCAAAATTACAGAAAGATGTTTAATATTTAATACAGAGAAATTGCTCTTAAACTTGCGGAGAGCTTGTAGAGTGTGTAGGGACCTCACAGAACCTCAAACCCTATATTTTTTCATTTCAAGTAGCATATAGTCGGTTGAAAATAATCTTCAGAAGAAAATTGCATGTTGCTGGTGTAGGCCGATATATGCTGTTATTGTTGTGTGTATAAGACCGTAGGTGGAAAGTGGACTGAACTGTTGATATATTTTTTTGTAGTGGTTCCTCCATTCCCTTTTGCCCTTTCTATATTTGTGTAGGTTTTTTGTGTATCTGTCCCCTATTTTTTCTAGACAGGGTTGGCGGCCAACAGTTTTCTGGTGGGTGAGAGCCTAAAATAGGGTCATTTGCAAACAGGAAATGTAGAATTAAATAGTGGTGTCCTTACAGACATGCCACATTGTTTTTTTCTGAAGTGAATATTTATTTACACTTGTATGAAACATTAACAAATGAATATTGTTTTGCAGATGATGAGTCACCACTCCTGACATGCCCAGATGATATCACCACATCCACAGATGATGGCAGGCCATTTGCTACAATGACATTTGAACCACGCAATCTGACTGATAACAGTGGGAACACACCCAGTCTCACGTCCAATGCTACTGGAAGTACCTTTGACATTGGATCTATCATAGTCACTCTGACAGCACAAGACGATGCAGGCAATATGAACATGTGTTCCTTCAGTATAACTGTACAAGGTGAGCAAGAAAGTATAACTTTTCCCTCAGCTTGTCACAAATAAACATTTTGTGAAATTTGTTGAAGTGATGACAGAGGATGATGTTGACCGATTAACCCCTTGTGTCCGGCTGTTATTGATGCGAGCTGGTATGCCAAGAACGGGCTGTGCAGCCAGGCGTAAATGCAAACAATAGGCACACACTGAATGGAGTGGTCCTATTCATCATGCTTGGAGCCTGGCCCTCTTGTGAATGAAACTTTGTTTGAAAAGGATCCATCTATTCATTACACTCCCATTCAAGAACAATATAGTTGAAACATGAATGGATTGAGTACACGCAGGAATGCGCATATAGATGACAGCCGGCCAAGTGGTCTTTGTCCAGCTGTGGCTCCTTTTACAAGATGTCAATATAATGAGGTAACGAATTGACAGTATATAGAATTTCCCACAAGGTTTTGATGAGTGCAGACACACTAAAACAAAGCACTCGGTCTCATTTTGGTTTGATTCCATTCAGATGATGAGGATCCCGTCATCATGTGCCCAGCCAACTTCAGTCAGAATACTGACGATGGACGAGCGGATACCACAGTCAGTCTACCTGCTGCCACAATAAGTGACAACTCTATAACACCATTAATGAATACAACCAATCCATCAGGATCTCCAGTCCTTGGTATTGGTAGCCATACTGTCACGTATACAGTTATTGATGAGAGCGGGAATTCTGCCATGTGTAATCTCACGATCACGATCACTGGTCAGTTTGTGTTTGTTGTATCAACGACAATTAAGATGCGATATTATGTCTTTTGAAAAATAGCATGATCTCTGATTTTGTAAGGGTGAACTGTCAATTGTTGAAATAAGCTAATTTTTTATGATCTAACTGTTTGGGAGGTGAAGTTCTTGATAGAAGTATGGCAATAAATATATAATTTCATGTGAAGTTTTTTCTTGGAATCGACCAGATATGGAGTCTCCACGTCTGACGGTTCCATCAGACATTGAGGTCCCAACTGATGAAGGACGGTCATTTGCCACTGTCAGCCTTCCATCACCATCTGATGTAATAGACAACTCTGGGGGAGTTGTTACCATCACTACATCACCAGCCAATAACAGCATGCTTGACATTGGAACACACGCAGTTACGTACAATGCAACAGATCCTTCCGGAAACACTTTCACTTTTACCATTAATGTTACAGTCATAGGTGAGTTATTAATAAGGAATTGTGTCTTTAAATAAAGCCTGAAGCATGGAAGACATGCACTTGCAATTATCTTGCAGGCATGTTTGCAATGAGCTTGCAGCAAGCTTGGAGTGAGCTTGGAGCAATCATGGAGCAAGGTTGAAAAAAGCTTGTAGAGCACAGTGAACTTGCAAGCAAAATTACAGACAGCTTGTTGAGAGCTTCCAGACAGCTTGTGCCAAGCTTGATGCGGGCTTGCAGAGGTTTGTAGCAGAGTTGCAGCAAGCTTATAGTGAGCTTGCAGCGGGCTTGCAGCAGACTTGCAGCGGACCTGCAGCTGACTTGCAGTGGACTTGCAGCTGACTTGCAGCTGACTTGCAGTGGGTGGACTTGCAGTGGACTTGCAGTGGACCTGCAGCAGACCTCTGGTGGGCTTGCGGCGGGCTATAGCTTGCGGCGGGCTATATCTTGCGGCGGGCTATAGCTTGCGGCGGGCTATAGCTTGCGGCGGGCTATAGCTTGCGGCGGGCTATAGCTTGCGGCGGGCTTGCAAAGAGCTTGCGGCGGGCTTGCAAAAAGCTTGCGGCGGAGTTGCGGCGGACCTCCGGCGGAGTTGCGGTGGACCTGCGGCGGCCCTCCGGCGGGCCTGCGGCGGGCTTGCGGCGGACCTCCGGCGGGCTTGTGGCGGGCTTGCGGCGGACCTCCGGCGGGCTTGTGGTGGGCTTGCGGCGGACCTCCGGTGGGCTTATGGCGGGCTTGCAGTGAGCTCACAGCAAGCTAGCAGAGAGCTTGCAGAGTTAAATAACTTGCATGCAAAATTACAGAGAGTTTTAAATTTAATAGCGAAATTGCTCTCAAGCTTGTGGATAGCTTGTATAGAGTGTGTAGGTACCTCACAAAACCTGAAACTCAATATTTGTTTCCATTTAAAGTAGCGTAGTCGCTTGAAAAAAAAATATTAAGAAGACAATTGCATGTTGCTGGTGTAGGCCGATATATGCTGTTATTGTTGCGTGTATAAGACCGTACATGTCCACTTTAAATCAGACGTTCTTTTTGGCAAATGTTTGGAAAGTGGGCTGAACTGTTGCCATATTTTTTTGTAGTGGTTCCTCCATTCCCTTTTGCCCTTTCTATATTTGTGTGGGTTTTTGTGTATCTGTCCGCTTTTCTTCTAGACAGGGTTGGCGGCCAACAGTTTTCTGGTGGGTGAGAGCCTAAAATACTGTCATTTGCAAATAGGAAATGTAGAATTAAATAGTGGTGTCCTTACAGACATGCCACATTGTTTTTTTCTGAAGTGAATATTTATTTACACTTGTATGAAACATTAACAAATGAATATTGTTTTGCAGATAATGAGTCACCACTCCTGACATGCCCAGATGATATCACCACATCTACAGATGATGGCAGGCCATTTGCTACAGTGACATTTGAACCACGCAATCTGACTGATAACAGTGGGAACACACCCAGTCTCACGTCCAATGCTACTGGAAGTACCTTTGACATTGGATCTATCATAGTCACTCTGACAGCACAAGACGATGCAGGCAATATGAACATGTGTTCCTTCACTATAACTGTACAAGGTGAGCAAGAAAGTATAACTTTTCCCTCAGCTTGTCACAAATAAACAATTTGTGAAATTTGTTGAAGTGATGACAGAGGATGATGTTGACCAATTATAAACCCCTTGTGTCCGGCTGTTATTGATGCGAGCTGGTATACCAAGAACGGGCTGTGCAGCCAGGCGTAAATGCAAACAATAGGCACACACTGAATGGAGTGGTCCTATTCATCATGCTTGGAGTCTGGCCCTCTTGTGAATGAAACTTTGTTTGAAAAGGATCCATCTATTCATTACACTCCCATTCAAGAACAATATAGTTGAAACATGAATGGATTGAGTACACGCAGGAATGCGCATATAGATGACAGCCGGCCAAGTGGTCTTTGTCAAGCTGCGGCTACGGTTGTCGTCCGTATTCAGAGGTTAACAGCTTAACCTCATTGTGATTCTAGGCTCTGGATGTGTTTTAGGAACCTGTTTGTTTAAATCATATCTGCCTAACCACACCCATGGGTAGTATTCTGAGACTCTTAGGTGTAAAAGCCAAAAACTCCAAACACACAAAAACCGGCACAGACCAAGTCCGGCTGAATCTACCCCTAAACAGGGATGGAATCAAGTTGTGGTTTTACAAGATGTCAATATATAGGGGTAACGAATTAACAGTATATAGAATTTCCCACAAGGTTTTGATGAGTGCAGACACACTAAAACAAAGCACTCGGTCTCATTTTGGTTTGATTCCATTCAGATGATGAGGATCCCGTCATCATGTGCCCAGCCAACTTCAGTCAGAATACTGACGATGGACGAGCGGATACCACAGTCAGTCTACCTGCTGCCACAATAAGTGACAACTCTATAACACCATTAATGAATACAACCAATCCATCAGGATCTCCAGTCCTTGGTATTGGTAGCCATACTGTCACGTATACAGTTATTGATGAGAGCGGGAATTCTGCCATGTGTAATCTCACGATCACGATCACTGGTCAGTTTGTGTTTGTTGTATCAACGACAATTAAGATGCGATATTATGTCTTTTGAAAAATAGCATGATCTCTGATTTTGTAAGGGTGAACTGTCAATTGTTTAAATAAGCTGATTTGTTATGATCTAGCTGCTTTGAAAATACAGTTTGGGAGGTGAAGTTCTTGATAGAAGCATGGCAATAAATATATAATTTCATGTCAAGTTTTTTCTTGGAATCGACCAGATATGGAGTCTCCACGTTTGACAGTTCCATCAGACATTGAGGTCCCAACTGATGAAGGACGGTCATTTGCCACTGTCAGCCTTCCATCACCATCTGATGTAACAGACAACTCTGGGGGAGTTGTTACCATCACTACATCACCAGCAAATAACAGCATGCTTGATATTGGAACACACGCAGTCACGTACAATGCAACAGATCCTTCCGGAAACACTTTCACTTTTACCATTAATGTTACAGTCATAGGTGAGTTATTAATAAGGAATTGTGTCTTTAAATAAAGCCTGAAGCATGGAAGACATGCACTTGCAATTATCTTGCAGGCATGTTTGCAATGAGCTTGCAGCAAGCTTGGAGTGAGCTTGGAGCAAGCAAGGAGCAAGGTTGAAAAAAGCTTGTAGAGCACAGTGAACTTGCAAGCAAAATTACAGACAGCTTGTTGAGAGCTTCCAGACAGCTTGTGCCAAGCTTGATGCGGGCTTGCAGAGGTTTGTAGCAGAGTTGCAGCAAGCTTATAGCGGGCTTGCAGCGGACTTGCAGCGGACCTGCAGCTGACTTGCAGTGGACCTGCAGCTGACTTGCAGCTGACTTGCAGTGGGTGGACTTGCAGTGGACTTGCAGTAGACCTGCAGCAGACCTCTGGTGGGCTTGCGGCGGGCTATAGCTTGCGGCGGGCTATAGCTTGCGGCGGGCTTGCAAAGAGCTTGCGGCGGAGTTGTGGCGGACCTCCGGCGGAGTTGCGGCGGGCCTCCGGCGGGCCTCCGGCGGGCCTGCGGCGGGCTTGCGACGGACCTCCGGCGGGCCTGCGGCGGGCTTGCGACGGACCTCCGGCGGGCTTGCGGCGGGCTTGCAGTGAGCTCACAGCAAGCTAGCAGAGAGCTTGCAGAGTTAAATAACTTGCATGCAAAATTACAGAGAGTTTTAAATTTAATAGCGAAATTGCTCTCAAGCTTGTGGATAGCTTGTGGATAGCTTGTATAGAGTGTGTAGGTACCTCACTAAACCTAAAACTCCATATTTTTTTCCATTTAAAGTAGCGTAGTCGTTTGAAAACAAATATTAAGAAGACAATTGCATGTTGCTGGTGTAGGCCGATATATGCTGTTATTGTTGCGTGTATAAGACCGTACATGTCCACTTTAAATCAGACGTTCTTTTTGGCAAATGTTTGGAAAGTGGGCTGAACTGTTGCCATATTCTTTTGTAGTGGTTCCTCCATTCCCTTTTGCCCTTTCTATATTTGTGTGGGTTTTTGTGTATCTGTCCGCTTTTTTTCTAGACAGGATTGGCGGCCAACAGTTTTCTGGTGGGTGATAGCCTAAAATACTGTCATTTGCAAATAGGAAATGTAGAATTAAATAGTGGTGTCCTTACAGACATGCCACATTGTTTTTTTCTGAAGTGAATATTTATTTACACTTGTATGAAACATTAACAAATGAATATTGTTTTGCAGATGATGAGTCACCACTCCTGACATGCCCAGATGATATCACCACATCTACAGATGATGGCAGGCCATTTGCTACAATGACATTTGAACCACGCAATCTGACTGATAACAGTGGGAACACACCCAGTCTCACGTCCAATGCTACTGGAAGTACCTTTGACATTGGATCTATCATAGTCACTCTGACAGCACAAGACGATGCAGGCAATATGAACATGTGTTCCTTCACTATAACTGTACAAGGTGAGCAAGAAAGTGTAACTTTTCCCTCAGCTTGTCACAAATAAACATTTTGTGAAATTTGTTGAAGTGATACAGAGGATGATGATGATGACCAATTAACTCCTTGTGTCCGGCTGTTATCGATGCGAGCTGGTATACCAAGAACGGGCTGTGCAGCCAGGCGTAAATGCAAACAATATAGGCACACACTGAATGGAGTGGTCCTATTCATCATGCTTGGAGCCTGGCCCTCTTGTGAATGAAACTTTGTTTGAAAAGGATCCATCTATTCATTACACTCACATTCAAGAACAATATAGTTGAAACACGAATGGATTGAGTACACTCAGGAATGCGCATATAGATGACAGCCGGCCAAGTGGTCTTTGTCAAGCTGTGTCTATGGCAATCGTCCATATTCAGAGGTTAACAGCTTAACCTCATTGTGATTCTAGGCTCTGGATGTGTTTTAGGAACTTGACTTGTTTGTTAAAATCATATCTGCCTAACCACACCCATGGGTAGTATTCTGTGACTCTTAGGTGTAAAAGCCAAAAACTCCAAACACACAAAAACCGGCACAGACCAAGTCCGGCTGAATCTACCCCTAAACAGGGATGGAATCAAGTTGTGGTTTTACAAGATGTCAATATGAGGTAACGAACTGACAGTATGTAGAATTTCCCACAAGGTTTTGATGAGTGCAGACACACTAAAACAAAGCACTCAGTCTCATTTTGGTTTGATTCCATTCAGATGACGAGGATCCCGTCATCATGTGCCCAGCCAACTTCAGTCAGAATACTGACGATGGACAAGCTGATACCACAGTCCGTCTACCTGCTGCTACAATAAGCGACAACTCTATAACACCATTAATGAATACAACCAATCCATCAGGATCTCCAGTCCTTGGTATTGGTAGCCATACTGTCACGTATACAGTTATTGATGAGAGCGGGAATTCTGCCATGTGTAATCTCACCATCACGATCACTGGTCAGTTTGTGTTTATTGTATCAACGACAATTAAGATACGATATTATGTCTTTTGAAAAATAGCATGATCTCTGATTTTGTAAGGGTGAACTGTCAATTGTTTAAATAAGCTGATTTTTTATGATCTAGCTGTTTTGAAAATACAGTTTGGGAGGTGAAGTTCTTGATAGAAGCATGGCAATAAATATATAACTTCATGTCAAGTTTTTTCTTGGAATCGACCAGATATCGAGTCTCCACGTTTGACAGTTCCATCAGACATTGAGGTCCCAACTGATGAAGGACAGTCATTTGCCACTGTCAGCCTTCCATCACCATCTGATGTAACAGACAACTCTGGGGGAGTTGTTACCATCACTACATCACCAGCAAATAACAGCATGCTTGACATTGGAACACACGCAGTTACGTACAATGCAACAGATCCTTCCGGAAACACTTTCACTTTTACCATTAATGTTACAGTCATAGGTGAGTTATTTAAAAGGGAATTGTGTCTTTAAAGAGATTGAAATGAAGCAAGCCAGAAACATGGAAGAAGTTTGTGGAAAGCGGGCTTGTAGCAGGCAATTTAAGAAAACCTAAGAAATCTTGCAGAGCACAGTGAGCTTGCATGCAAAATTAAAGAGAGCCTGCCCTGCGGCGAGCCTGCCCTGCGGCGAGCCTGCCCTGCGGCGAGCCTGCCCTGCGGCGAGCCTGCCCTGCGGCGAGCCTGCCCTGCGGCGAGCCTGCCCTGCGGCGAGCCTGCCCTGCGGCGAGCCTGCCCTGCGGCGAGCCTGCCCTGCGGCGAGCCTGCCCTGCGGCGAGCCTGCCCTGCGGCGAGCCTGCCCTGCGGCGAGCCTGCCCTGCGGCGAGCCTGCCCTGCGGCGAGCCTGCCCTGCGGCGAGCCTGCCCTGCGGCGAGCCTGCCCTGCGGCGAGCCTGCCCTGCGGCGAGCCTGCCCTGCGGCGAGCCTGCCCTGCGGCGAGCCTGCCCTGCGGCGAGCCTGCCCTGCGGCGAGCCTGCCCTGCGGCGAGCCTGCCCTGCGGCGAGCCTGCCCTGCGGCGAGCGGTGGATGTGGACGTGAACTCGCGGGCAAAATTGCAGAGAGCTTGCAGAGAAATAGTTCCCAAGCTTGTGGAGAGCTTACAGAGTGTGTGTAGGGACCTCTCAACCACAAACCCCATATTTCTTTTGCATTTGAAGTAGGATGGTCAGTTCTTTAAAAAGAAAATTGCACATTGCTGGATTATATATGCTGTGATTGCTGTGTGTATAAGACTGTACATGTTCACTTTGTACTTGGGCTTGCTTTATTGCCTTTCATGTGAAATCAGCAAATTTGTGGAAAGTGGACTGTGCAGTTGCCTGATTTGTTTGTATTGATTTCTCCATTCCTTTTTCTCCTTTTTTTTATTTGTGTGTTTTTTTGTGTCTGTCTGTCTTTTTTTTGGGTGGGGGGGGGGGAGTGCAGTGGGGACCTTTTAGATCGAGTTGGCAGCCAAATCTTGTTAGTGATGGTTGAGAGCTAAAATGGGGTTTATTGCAAATAGGAAAGATAGAATTTAATAGTGGTGCCCTAATGGACAATGCCGCAATCTGAAGGAAGTACTTGTACTTAGGCGCACGTGTATGAAACATTAACAAATGAATATTGTTTTGCAGATGATGAGTCACCACTCCTGACATGCCCAGATGATATCACCACATCCACAGATGATGGCAGGCCATTTGCTACAGTGACATTTGAACCACGCAATCTGACTGATAACAGTGGGAACACACCCAGTCTCACGTCCAATGCTACTGGAAGTACCTTTGACATTGGATCTATCATAGTCACTCTGACAGCACAAGACGATGCAGGCAATATGAACATGTGTTCATTTGTGTTCACTGTACAAGGTGAGCTCAGGAAAGTAGGAATTTTTGACCATTTATATGGCACTATCAAAGGCTTATGCCCCAGGAAACATACAGAGAAGATGATGAGGTGCTTATAGGGCTGGGAGGAAAATATTATAGGGAACATCAATAGAATCAGCTGTGGATTAATTTTAAAAAAAATCAATCTGCATGGACAGGATTTGAACTTGGGTCATACACGTGGAAGAGCAGGAACGTTCTGCACTAATATGCATCAAGACTTGCATATCATTGCAACCTTGCTCCATTGATTACAAGTGCAGGCCTCAAATTTAACGGCGCCCACAACGGCCAGTGCCGTCGATGCCCTTAAGTTTGCTGTGGTGCCCTTCACAAAATCGCACTCTTCACGGCCAGTCTTGCCGTGCCCTTTTCCCAACTGGCCGTAGTGCCCTCGTTGCCGGCACATGCATACCCACCCATGCCGTGCAGCGCCGACCCGGCCGTAGTTGACGCGGCCGGTGCAGCGCGGCAACGGTGCACGCAGGCCAGACCGGTACCGGTATGTACTACTACATGTACATGTACGTACGGCTGTTGCAGCATGCATACGACACAAAGCTTGATATAGACTGGTTTCGATCCCCCCATCAGCATTTTAATTTCGAATGCAGGGGGCAGAAGCCAGATTTAATCTAAAGCACGTACATGAATGGTACGGCCAAGTTCAATCAGCGACTATTTGCCAACCACTGGTCGATTTTGCTTGGTACCCAGGTTATATTTTGTGCATAGGTTACCAGGAAAAATCAACCAAGTTGGTTGTCAAGTTCGCTCGCGCTTTCATTATGGAGTTGTGTACATGCAGCACATGGCATCATTTATTGTATGACCGATTGTGTGTTGTTTATAATAACCTGAACTATCAAGTTTGTAAAAATGCCACAAAAAGATTGATTAAAGTGACAAGCATTCATGTAAATGTACATGTATCTGTGGAGTTTTACAGATCTTGTAGAGTTTTACAGGGCTTCACAGAATATTTCTAATAGAAGTAATAATGACTGGCCGATCGTTCTCTTTTAAAAACATTCCATTGGCCTTGGTGCCCTTTGCTTTGGCCTGGCGCCCTGCCAAATTGTTCATTATCGAAGGCAAAATGGCCATGCCCTAGAAAATCTTAAATTTGAGGCCTGCAAGTGTCTCTATAATGTCTTCCATAAGGGCTGTGCATCCGAACCAGGTACCCGAGTACCCGACCGCTAATGTCAGGAACCGGTTCCAGATTATGGAATTGAGTACCCTTAACCGAAATAGGTTATTTCTCAGACAATGACAAAGAAAGTTTGTAAATGTAATTTGTGGGGAATTTTCAAAATGAAAACGAGGGTCCAGATTAACGTTTATGACGCTTGCAAAAATACAATTTACACCATAATGCTATAGAGCTCACTGTACACACTTGCATCTTGCTGCATTGATGCACCGATGTGGTAGTATTAAACATGCGGACCTTTACAAACAATATGAACAAGATTTAATTTTTGGGATTGACTTTCTTTAACGGGTACCCGGGTATACCCATGTTTTTTTTTAGTCGGGTACCTGATTCCCGTACTACCCGTAAATGCCCCTATCTCCCATGGAGGTGGAGTTAGAGGAAGCTGTGGATTGTTTTTTAATGCAGATCTACCATCCAGAAATAATTTATCGCTCATACGGCCACCTTGAGGCAGAGCCCGCGGGGCATACTGATGAGGGGCCATATTTAAAGGTGTCAATTAATGTGGGTACTTCGAAAAAAGAGTTCACATATTAGGGCTTCAGCCGTCTGTGTGCCAACTTGAATCCCCGATCCTAAATGGTCCATCCATGGCAACTGACAGTGTGATATTATACAAATAATGAATGTTTATGAGTGCGATGGTAAGAATAATTTCATGAGGTGACAGATTGAATGTTCCATATTCCACGAGGCGAAGCCGCGTGGAATGGGACATTCCATCTGTCACCTCATGAAATTATTCTTACCATTGCACGAATGTGAAACATTCATTATTTGTTTTATACAACGCCTGAATAAATCCAACAGATTGCATGCATGGATTTCTTGGTGTAACGCTACAACGTGCCGTTTACCTTCTCAGTCCCGCATAAAACCGCGACAAAAAATTGTCGAGTTCTGAATCAGTTAAAGCTTCAATTGTTGTTCCTGCGTGTCTTGCAAATTTATCTAATCGTTTCACTGCATATTTGATTTGTCTCTTTGTATTTGGAGCGTCAGCAATGCCTACGAGTTCCAATATTTCGTCATCTGTTAGGAGAACAAACCGCGGCAGTTTGGGAAACTCGCTGCCTTGTTGTGTGAATGACTGCCCTGTTGTAGCGCCACCATAGTGACCGTGAAATTAGGGAAGTTCTTTTGGTTCTATCAATGCGCGCGCACCGTTTGATAGAACCATGTGATAGAAAGTTTTGGGCGGTGCGGGTTCGCGTCGTGTGATGGGTCGAATAATTCAATGCACGTGATCGACGATCCACCAATCGGATGGCTGGGATTTATTCAGGTGTTGTATAATTTCCCATATTGCACGGTCTATATCGCACTCTGCATATTACGCTATACGCAAAACACAGAAACTGTTATTGATACGCCCGCGTGTGTTGTACATTCTAGTTTTGTGTACAGCTTGCGTGTTCCAACTGTATTGTGCGTCAAGTTTGCTTGAAGATAAATTCGTTATCCCACTCGCGCTTGTGGAACACAGAAAATGTAGTGCATCTGTGTCCCATATGCCACGAGGCCGAAGGCCGAGAGCCATATGGGACATGGACGCATATTCCGTGTTCCACGCGCGCTCGTGGGATTAACTAATAAAATAACAATCCCCTGCATTGGTTGTATTTACAGATACCGAGCCTCCATCCCTGGAATGCCCATCCGTAGTAACAGTGTACTCTGATATTCTCAGTATTATGCCACTCTCATTTTCAGGTAATCCTTGTTCATCTTTGATAGCACAGTGGAATACCATGTATGCAGCTAATTGTGAAATATTGTCCAATAAGCCAGTTTGGTATTTCAACTGCGCATGTGCACAATGACCCGCGTGACCTAACTTGCACGTGTGAATGCGCCAGGTGGTGGTCGCACAACGCGCATATGTTAAATTCAGTCAGAATGGGCGTTCGCGTAACACGGCGTGACATTACGTCAGCAATGTTATCCCAAATAACCTTTGACCTTTGAGATACCGAACTGGCTTATTACAGGAGTTCTAACTTGATATGGAAATGTGCACAATCTGAGACAAACCAAAAAATACAGATTTCCTTAGGGTTGTCAAAGGGGCATGGTTGCCTACGGTGATAAGAAGTCAGTTGTTCCTGATTTCAAGTCCAAATCAATACAGTGACACTGCTTCCTTTTTTGTTCAGGGAGAGGAGCTATTTTTATAAATAGTTGGTGTTAAAGACTGGAGTATTTGCTCTGTCCCATTTTGTTTTCTGCTTGTTTGCTCTAACCATTACAATTCAACTGCCGTTTTTTTTCTTTGTTGGCATTTTTTTGGCCTTTAACCCCTTAAACCCAGCTGACGTCTATAGACGCGGTTTGAAAATTACCACCTGGCCTGTTGATGGCTATACACGCATTCTCTGCATTTTCAATCCATTGTTTGGTTTATATTGTGTACATTACGCTCGGTTGCACAAGCCTCTTGTGTCCATTTCGCTTGGCTGCACAAGCCTGCATGGCATCCCAGCGCCCCATTATAACTCCCGGACTCGGGGGGGTTAAGGGTAAAAATGAAGTTTGTCAGGCATTTGAGTGGCCTTCAGGGTTTCATCTAGGATGGATTAAATATCCCAGTGAAGATTGAAAAACTACCTGTCCACTGCCAGGAAAAATTTGCATACCCTTGGACATGTAGACAGGTGAGTATAGATGAGACACTGCGACCTCCTCTCCATAAAAATTCCTGGATCTGCCCCTGATAAAACCTAAAGCCTTCGTTAGGCTTGTATTCTTCATTGACTTCTCATTTGAGCTCCAGACATTAAATTACGGTATTCATTGTTGCCGTAGGAGTTGCCACGTGGACTGTTAATGTTACTGACAACTCAGGGCTACCATTCCTGAGGAATGACTCAACCCATGAGCCTAGAACAGTCTTCAGAAATACTGTCAATTCAGGAACGACCGTCACCCACACAGCAGTGGATGCATACAATAACACTGCGATGTGTTCCTTCGATGTCAGGATTGTGGGTAAATGAATTATCGTTTGTTTACAGAAGCTATATTTTGCCGTGTTGGTTTCTTCTGTCATAGACCCATCACTTTAATAGTAAAGAAGTTGTCTTGATTCATGGATACCTTTCTTGTGAGGCTTTCTTGTTACCACAAACCCTAATTTATACTCTGTAACATCACAGGCATAGACTGATATCCCTTGTTATAATATAGTGTTCGTGCCCAATTCTAATTAGAAACAAATTAATGGTTGCCATTGCTAAAAGTAATATAAGGACTTTGGAATGGTAATACCCGAGGTTAACCAATAGTTACCTGTGGATACATTTGAATATCCTTACTTTGTTCAACAACCTTATTCCACAACCTTATTTTTCCACAGTTTATTAACCCTGTCTCTGTGAAGGTCTATACTTTAATAATATGTACAGAAATTTTTTATATTTTTTGGGGGGAAGTGTGTTAAAATTTCTAACAAAAATGGGTTTCTGTCATTTTGAAACCGTCCCACGGCCAAATTCATGGAGCTGAAGCTTACAGAATAGCATGAATAGTCTTCACGATAGATAAATACAGGATTACCAACCACATTTTCATGGGATGTATATTGATTGTGACTGGAATTCAGCAGTTGTTCGCTTAGCATAAAAATCAGATGGATGTTTTGGCTGGCAGGCTGTTTTTACGAAGCAACAATTATTTGTTGTGCTAAGCACATTTTTGTGCTCAGCAGCTCCATAAAATTAGTCCCTGGATATTTATTTGTTTGTCACTGTTTCTACGTGACAGGATTGACCAATTCCATGTGTAACTCTGGGGGAAGTGACATTGATTTAAGCGAGTTGACGGGGACTGGAGTCGGGTATTATCTGCTGTCACCGATGTACGCCAGCGGCAACCCTTATCCAGAAAACTCTGATTGCGTGTGGCGCATATCGGCGCCTCCTGGCAGCAACATACGCCTCAACTTCGTCACATTCGACACTGAAGCCAACAAAGATATTCTGTACATCGGAAGTGGACTGGATGAAACGGTGGCAAGCACTAGTCTTGCAACATTTCATGGTAATCTACCGACGATCAAGGATCGAGTCTATGGCGATTCCATCTGGCTGCGATTTGACTCTGATGGTTCATTTGGGTCAACAGAAGCCGGCTTCCTTCTACGGTTGGACTATACTACTGATCCACGTACGTAAACCATCATTATAATTTCTCTAAAACTGCTCTCCGTAACTGTCGTCAAATATACTGGAAGGGAAACCTGACGACATTTTGATCGGTTTTCAGAAGTCAAAATTCATATTGTCAGGGAGTGATCCCATTATTTCAGCTTCTGAGGTTGTATCAAAGTTGGTTCATGATCTCTAGGTGTGTGGCATTATGGGTTAATGACTTCTGTAAAGTGCCTTCAAATTAGATGACAAATTAGATGTTCAAAACAGGAGCTTTAGTTGATTTTACTAATGTATATTAGAAAGAACATAGTATTATAGAGATGTATTCGAGTCCATCACAAGTCCCTGCAAGTCCATCACAAGTGCTCTAGTCCTAATTCCAATCACATGCTATTCAAATGAGCTTTGACAAAGCCATTCCTTTGTCATTGTTCATCCAGTAATACTTGTGACCGGCTTTATGAAAGGACTTGCGAAAGGACTTGCAGGGACTCGAGTACAACTCTTGAGTATTACTCAGCTTTACATTTGATATATCACTCGGTTTGACATCCAACAACATGCACGAAGGGAATGAATTAGTCTTTTCATTTTCCCTCATCATTTGTTTACAGATAATCCTCCTGGCAAAGACTCTTGGGGTTTCTTGCCTCCTTTGATGTCTTCCGCTTTCACTTTAACCCCTTGACACTTCCCTCTGTTTCTTCCTCTGAGCCTTCAGTCAAGGCGCGTAACGCACCCCGGGCGCGTAACGCACCCCGGGCGCGTAACGCACCCCGGGCGCGTAACGCACCCCGGGCGCGTAACGCACCCCGGGCGCGTAACGCACCCCGGGCGCGTAACGCACCCCGGGCGCGTAACGCACCCCGGGGCGTAACGCACCCCGGGCGCGTAACGTGTTCAGGGCGCACCACTCGTCCGGGTAGCCACGCGCTCCTTGACTAAAGGCTACAGCTAGGGCAGTTTTCCAACGATTTCCAGCTGGAAATTATTGGAAAACGATATAAATTTCCACTTATCTTGACGACAGCACACCTGGTACCATCATTTCACAGGATGATTGAGACTACTATTATTTTGTAATAATTCAGTAAAAAAAATTGGATTACCAATCGTGTACACTACATTTAAGTTCGAAATGTTAGGCTAATTTTGTCAATTTGTTTATTTTAGGTCAACAGTTTGCAGCAGATTAGATCATTTTCAGTTTTGACATCCTGATTAATATGGATACTGTGTGGGTGAAAACATTGAAAGCTCCAATTGATTTGTACTGGGTAAGATTTGTTTAAGACAATTTGTTGGGTCAGGTCACATTTAATTTTATTTTTTGTTTGTTGCAGGTTCGTTGTACCCGGCCTCGTATTCATTCTGTGCCGAGTTTGATGGCTTTCCGTGTCTAGACGGATCATGCGTCGACATCTCCAAACGATGCGATGGCAATAACAATGATTGTCCAAGCAATGAAGATGAAGCGAACTGCCCAGAAAGTATGCGGCTGCCTTTCAAACGATAAATAATTGGGCTAGAACAACTTTCTATTTCTTATCTGTAATCTTTCACAATTCAAATGAAAAGTGAATAGATACCTTCTATCCCTGTGATTTCTGTCTTTTCTTGTCTTTTGTAGCCCACACCTTGAGTGGCCTTTTGGCCTTGTGTTTGGCAATACCCATAATTATTTTTTTAATCTGTTCTGGGCCCCTATGTATTCAGGTGGATCCAGGAATTTGGGGGAGGTGATGTTGAAAAGATTTTACAAATTTGCCCAAAACAGTCGACGCCCAAAATTTTCTGACGCATGGCCCCAGGCCTGATTATGGCCTTTAGTATACATTGAGTGGTGCTGCCCGTACCACTAGTAGCCAAATGCTCTGCCGTCAGGTGACTGTGTAAAGGTTAGTTCTTGACCAGACCCCCAAAAGCTAAGAGCTTTCACCGCCAATGTTTGAATATGTGAAATCAAAGAATGAATAACCATCATACACTCAGCAGTTCATCCCCCCCAAATACAGTATTTGTACCTCCAAATAGTTTAATTACTCACAATTCCTTTTCTTTTTCAGTTTTTTTCTTCCTAATATCTCGTTTGCAAGTTTGCAATTATAGTTATTATCAGTGGCGTAACTGGGCGAAATTTCTGGGGAGGGCACATGGGGGTTCACACATTTTTTCAAGGGGGCACCGACAGTACATATATGTTTGTAAGCTGCACCTTGTATATTTTCTTGTACATTTGAAGATTTCAAATGGGGGGGGGGGGGGGCAGCCAGGGGGTACAGATGTCAGCTGGGGGAGAACTGGGCTAGAGATTGTATACGAGTTATTGTTAGATTCTAAAAGAGGAACATGTTCCCTTGAAACCATTTGTTTTATTCAAATGGGACATTCTATAACTTATGAATTTTCATATTTGGGATTTTTAGTTAAGGTATGTATTAAAATAATAATAATGAGGAGTTATTTGCATTTTTCGCGGTCACAGCCTAAGCTCAGTTCTATGTGATTCAGCAAGAATATTTCCCAAATACTGTTTGTAAATAATGCTTAAACTTTTGGTTATTAGTTTACCGAGTCTTTCTTGCTAAATTGTTGCCTGGCACATTGACAAACTCTTCATGCTACCTGTGTGAAATTGTTACCAGATTGTTCGCCGCCGCTACCACCCATGGACGTCACCTTTAACGATATCGGTGTCATCCATGCCGACATTCTATCTGATAACTATCCGGGAGAATACCGGCCATGTAATAGTAGCTGGAATATCGATTCTACCGATGTCGCTGTAAGTACCGTACTACCCAGAAAAATGTTTCAATCTCCCTAGACCATGATGTTTACAAGAATTGGTTGTAAGAAGAGGGAGCTTTGGAATGGGGCTGGTAACAACCCCCCCACCCCTTCGAAAGATCGATCAATCAATCAATAAAAAAACAAATAATAAATTTAATTAAATTTTCAAAGTGAACAAAGAAAACTGGCAGGAGCGGGATTCGAACCTGCATCCTCCGGAACACCGTACTGGAGGTCGCAGGTTCGAATCCCGCTCCTGCCAGTTTTCTTTGTTCACTTTGAAAATGTATTAAAATTTACCTAGTCAGTTTCTCTTGTGGATTGTTTGACGAAATTATATTAAAATGTAAAAATTGATCAATTGATTACATTACAATTTCACAATGTGTGAAATTTTCTGTCAGTTTCAAGAATATTTTGAGAAATTGCAACTTTGTCAAGAACAAGATCAATGAGAAGAGGGTTACCTTGCTAACATTAATTTGATTTTCCCCCTCCCCAAAAAAAAAAAAAAATGCTATCAAATAATCATAACTTTGTTTAAGTGCTCTCGTTCAGTTAATATTTGATTCACTGATCAGTATCCCTTCAATACCTTGTGGTTATGCCTAACTAATGTTCTTTTACTTGAATTGTAAATTGGTCATTAAAAATTAGTACTAAATGCATTTTTTTCTTTGTCTCAACCACAGTCAATCCGCATCGTTGTGATGGATATTCAAATTGGCACTGCCGACAGATTGTATGTTATCAACCAAAACACTGGGGACCAGTTGACACCGGACATCACCTCACCAACCAGCATGCATCTGACAAATGGCACAAGCTTCGCTGTGATCTTTGTCAGTGGTGATGGAATAGGACGTGGCTTTTGGATTAGGGTGTGGCGATATGTTGCCTCGACAACTGGTAATGCCCCAATCTATCAAGTGATAAATACCTTGGCAACAATTACGTTTCTGCTAACAGAGTAAGCAGAGGAGTTTGTTTAGGATTATGTTTCAAAGTAGTGTAGATCTGAGTGAAAATACTGATGTCCGCTTTTCAATTCTGGCAAATTTTGGTAAGTGTTGACGCTGGTTACTCCTCCTTTCATAGGTTGCCGACCATGACATCATATGAACAGATTTAGCATTTATCAATTAATCTGGCTATTGTTTTGTTTGCAGATTTTGTTGATTTCCCGGCACAATGCGAGTTGGCTCGACATAATGTGCAGTGCGGGGACGGATCCTGTATAGATGCTGCTGAAAGATGCGACTTAGTCTTCGACTGTGGTATATACAGGAACGATGAAAAATCCTGTGACACAACTCCAGGTAAGATTGGTCAAATCACACAATACATGTACTGGCTTTTTTCAAAATACCTTTTTGAATCAAGTACTGAAGTGAATGACGTCAGTGCAATGTTTAGAACCAAAATACTTTTGTTATTTTGTGTCGATGTGTTTGCATGACTTGGCTGTTAGCAAAGAAACAGTCGAGATCTCCATTTGTTTGGAGCCAGTTGTCGTGCCAACTGACGTCAGACTTCGGTACTCATAACTTGGAAGCTTGCTCATGACGTCCAATAGGTATAAAGTAATATATTTCTGTTCAGACTCCACATGCAGGGCTGCAGTCTAGTCCAATGCAAAAACGATGAAAAAGTGGACTAAAGCCCACTCGTAGTCCAAAACTCAAAACAAGCTGAAAACTGGACTTGACTAGAGCCTCGATTCAAACATAGGGGTTTTTCTAACCTTGGCTTCGTCTATGGCTTCTAGAGTTGTAATCAAGTCAATCACAAGTCACGTAACAAGCTATTGAAACACACTATATAACAAAAGCATTCCTTTGTCATTGTTCATCCCATGTAGCTTGTGATTGACTTGTGATCTGGCTTGTGATTGACTTGATTACAACTCTGATGGCTTCGTCTCCGACTTCTAAATAACCGAGAAGCAAACCAAATGGGAAATATTCTAAATGTTGGTGCATGTTCTGCTTCAGGAACATTCATTCTGTTGATTATGAAAGCAAAAACTATTTGGTTTGCTTCTCAGTTATTCAGAAGTCGGAGACGAAGCCGGAACGAAGCCAGGGTTTAAAAAAAAACACAAACTTAAAACTGGATTCTAAAGTACTTTTTAATATCATTGTAGTCTGTTGCTAATAACTGTGTATAAATTAAGATTGTTAGTGATAGCACTCTAAAGATCTTTTTTATTTCAAACATTTATCATTGTATATGAGCAACAAGGAAAATGGGCATCCCCTTCCCTTAGAAAAAAAACCCAATGTATTAGGAGTTGAATCATACATGCAAAAGATGCCAAGGTCGTGTCATGTCCATACAACTGTGATGGATGGAACGGTGAGCACCTAGCCTCCTCTCATCATCTTGAACTTCCAGAAATCTATTTCTAGCACATTTGGCTAATTAGGCCATCTGCCTCGGTCCAAAAATTGGGCCACCG
Organism: Hippasteria phrygiana; assembly: GCA_037893225.1. Classification (NCBI taxonomy): domain Eukaryota; kingdom Metazoa; phylum Echinodermata; class Asteroidea; order Valvatida; family Goniasteridae; genus Hippasteria; species Hippasteria phrygiana. Next base: position 145,491 of record JAZGUH010000192.1, read on the forward strand.
GTATCAAATGATCAAGAGGAGTAATGCTAATAGTGATTTTTGCCAAGGTATGCACACCTAGAGTTGGAAAATGTGTAATAGCATTGTGGTGCGAGCGGTAGCAGCTTTTTGGGAATTTTTTTCAAAATGGCCGCCAATATGCTTGTTAGCGGATTAATCATATGTGGTAACAAGCATTTTGGCAGCCATTTGAAAAAAATAGGGTGATAACACCCAAAAAGCTGCAATGCTATCACATATTTTCCAACTACAGGGGTGCATACCTTGCCAAAAATCACCATGAGCATTATTCCCCACATTTGATACCGACCAACCCCCCAGGCTGATGGCCTAAATAGCCAGGAGTGCTATTTTATACAACTCCATGAAATGAAGCCAGATAGGCAAGGGAAGTGCTGCAAACGTCAATGCCACCTTTTTCTGTGAGCCCTCATTGCATGTCAATTTGCATATTCTCTTTCTAAGTGCGACATCATTTGGAACAGGTGCAGTGCAAACAAATAGAGTATGCACGCATGGCTTCACGCGCTTTCCATAGACCCTGCGTATCGCTCGACTTGTGACATTTTTACTTAGGAAGAAGATAATCGAGGCCACTCGATATGACAAACCTGGTAGCATGCCTTATTGCGCAGCTTTTTTTTATCTGAATTCGTTGGTTTTCATTTCTGTGATCAGAATGCGGTGATACCCTCATCAGTCTCGACGGTCCGGGGAGTGTCTATGACCTGACGTCATTCAACTACCCGGGCGACTATGTGTTTCTTATCGCCTGTCAGTACCTCGTCAACACCACCGCAACCAAGATCCTGGTAAGCTTCCGTGACATTGAGATCTCTACTCCGGATTACCTGCGTATCGGCCACGGGCCTTCCGTCACTGAAGCTACCGAGATCATACGTGTGGATGGTATCTTCCTGCCCGATGATGTGGAGTCGGTGGGCAACCAGTTGTGGATTGAGTTTGTCAGCGACCGTTTCCGAAACAGCAGAGGCTTTTGGATTCAGCTTGTTGCCAAATAGTCCGATTGATTTGCTCTGCTTAAAACCTGACAAAATGCTGAATTGATATTTGCATCATCAGTGTGGTAAAAAAAACATGAGCTTCCATATGAGTTGACCAATCAAGTAAGAAAACTTAGTCAGCTACAAATTCGTCATTATTCAAGTTGTCAATATAACAATTCAAATCATTGGATAAAAAGTAGGGAAGCTTGTTATACATTATCAGACCCACCGTTAAACATTTTTTGGTGGAATAATATTATGCAATTGTATTCGGCAAAGTTAATGTAAATAACAAGAGGAATATTTTTTTATGAATAGATATTGTATTTACATTAGAATATGTAACTGTATTGGGTAATGTTATCTGTTAACCCTAACCCCCTAGGCCCTTATTGCTAGGAACCATCCTCAATCCTCCTGTGCTTCAATCACCATTCATCCTCAATCCTCCAAAACCAATAAAAATCTTCCATGTGCAAGTTAGTGTAGGATTGAGTGATGTGGTAATCAGTGTGGGTGTGCACATGCACTTAGACACACAGTTGTACTTTCCCAATACTTCCGAGGACAATGCTTTGTGTTTCCTTAGTATATTGTTCCTTTAATATAACCCAACCCCATAGACGAAGCACGTACTTCTACATGCGAGGACCGAAAGGTTTCTTTGTATTTCCTTTCTCCTCTTGTCCTCTGAAGTATATACAGAACCTGTACACATACCAGTAAGCTTTTTTACTTGTATGGCGTAGACACATCATGCTTGGTAATTAGTGACCTGAGCTGGGCGACTGACCTGCCATTTTAAAGAGAAGATCTTTGGCTACATAGTGATACTAATTTGGTGAGATCAGTTTGATTAATGTGGGATATATATTTCGGGTTCAACTTCGGTATACGTTTTGATTTACCCTGTATAGTGGTTAGTTGTTTAGTAATGAATGTCAGTAACATAGGCCTAGTGTTACGTTGTGTTTATGGATTAGAATTTGTAGAAAATGTCATAGCATAACAAATGTAGCATGGTTTTTCATTTTGAGATTATTAGTATCACGAGTGTTAAAAGTTGACCAGCGACTTTTCTGTGGCTTGGGCGAGTCAGACGGTCAACTTTCAATACTTCTAAAAAAATCTCAAACATTTCTCTGCCTTCAAAACATGTATGTGGGTACTAGTTTCTAAATGTGACTGTTCCATTGACTTGTTGATATTTGTAAATATTGAAGAAAGAAAGTCTACAGCTGGCATAGCCCTTCTTAATACTTACAAGATAATAAGTGCCGAGTATTAGAAACGTTTATATTTAAGATTAATTTGAAGAAAAAAACCACTTACAAACTTTGCAGATTTTGACTCCAAAATAACTATAAAACATGACCAAAAACACATTTTAAAAAATTGATTATTTTTTTTAAATCATGACCTAAAATAACAATTTTCAAGAAAAAGAAAACAGCAAGGGTACCCCTTATGAATTTTCTAGATTTGGACCCAAATTGATGTTTTTCTTCAAAATCATGACCAAAAATAATTTTCAAGAAAGAGAAAACAGCAATTTTCTAGATTAATTGGACCCAAAATTGCAAGAAAACAGCAAGGGGTCCCCCTAATGAATTTTCTAGTTCTACTACAGAAAATACATCACCTCCGATACCCACAAATGCATTTCCAATGCGCATGCGCAAGCAATTCCGCTGACAATAACAAAAGAACATTACGTCACCACACACACATACACACTGCATGTCCCAGAATCCCTTGCAAGGGCTCGCCCCTTTTTTCCAGTGCGCGCTGCCGAGTGTACACGCGTTTTAGGCTCACTCTTCAGCATTACACAGTATAGGCTTTATATCGGACCTTATTTCCGACAGTTCCGCGGCAAGATGTCAGAGCCTACCAAAACTATTAAGAAAAAGACTTTTAGAAGGACTAAATGTAAATCCTGTGGAGGATCTCCGTCCCCTTTGGAGTTTGACATTCACACTACGTGCTTCAAATGTCGCCTATGTGCACGGGATAACCCATGTGGACTTTGTTCCAACTGGACATCCGAACAGTGGAATTTATTCACATCATGGCAGGACGGCATGGCTGTGTCACCCGCACTGTTTCTTGAAGGATCTTCCACGTCCACCACAACGTCAATTATTTCTTATGGAAACACATCCGACAGGAATATTCAATGCACGACAATCCTTCAGCTGGTGTTTTCCCCAGCTGTTAACGTGATCAGTCAAAGCGGTGCTTCGGAGAATGTGTTCGTTTCCACCTTCAGGCGCCCGATCTCCGCTGTTCCGGAGCGTTCGTCTGAATTTCTCAGCCATGCTCCCGGTGAATCCCAAAGCCCGTCTTATCACCCGGATCACCCTCATTCGTGGTCATATTTTCCACATGATCCTCGCCAATTTGAGGCAACACATCGGCCTGCGGATTCGCAGAGATCTTACATATGGTACCCCCGGGAAATTTCTCCAGCTGTACCCACCGGATCACGCCAGCTACCGGGCCCCTGTGAGCGACAATTTTTCCCGGTCAACGGAGTGTTACAGGTCTTACGGGTACGTGAATCCTGAACATTTTTCATCCGCTCATCCGCATATCGGGATACAGCTTACGACAGCTATACATCGAACCGGCATGCACGGCGCTCACCGCGCCATGACGGAGACAATGTGGGCCACGCTCCAGTTTCGCCCGGGGTTTTTTCACGCCCCCGATCACGTTTTCGCGTGCGTTCCGGGTCTCGCTCACGTAGCCGTTCCAGATCCCCACACAGAGGCTTCGGCCGTTCTACATCATTCTCAACCATCTCCAGCGATTCTGACCAGGAATTTATGGATCCGGACAATACTTCCATGTCCCACCGAGGTAATTTGGTGATACCGGAAGTAAGTAAAATCTTGCATTTTCCCCCTCCCTCGCCGAAGGAGTCTTCTCGTACATCCTTTCGTCGGGAATCTGCTACTCCTGCTACTCCACAAACATTTACAGTACCTGTAGACAGTTTTTGTGCAGACATCTGTGAGGAAGTCTTTGGCAAGGTCCAGAAAAAGAAACCTTTGAGAATCCCCAAGCATGACATGTTGCTTTTTAAGTCCAACACAGATGACACCGATCAATTTTTCACAGTGCCCACTATTTCCTCCAAGGTCAAAGACAAACTTCGTTCGGAAGTTTCTGCCAAAAAGCACATCTTCCCTGACAAAGCCAATAGAGATCTGAATAAAACTCTAGAAAAATTGGATCGACACATGCGCCATGGAGCCAAAGTGTCTAATTTTTCCATACTCATTTCAGATGTGTTGGCCCGTGCATCTGAGGATCCATCTTTGGATTGTCTCCAAGTCTTCTTCAAATTTTTGGACGACTGCTTAAGCTCCTGCCTACGGGAGTTTGCTACTGGGGCGGCGATCACTTCCTCACTACGTCGATCATTGGTACTTGACAACCTCTTTTGGCCCTCGCAAAGTTCCAGAGAGCGAATTGAAGATCTACCACTAGTCGGCAGTGACCTGTTTGATAATAGGTTCGACGAGGTCATGCTCAAGGAAGTGAAATGCCTCAAGATGGATGAAAGAATAGATCTTCGTTGCCACTCGTCGGATAAATCCTGGTCTGTCTCGACCCCTGGGAGAGTTAGTAAGAGTAACCATCGTTCCTTTTGACGTTTCTACACTACCCAGTTTCGCCAGCCCAAAACAACTTTCAACCGTGCATCAGCCAGGTCTAGCTTCCGGCGTCGGCCCTTTGCACCTACCAAGTCATTCCCCGCCAGATCAACCCGCTTCTCCAAGGCACATGGGTCACGAGGATAGGGACAATGACTATATGGATCATCTCATCCATATCCCTCCAGCTCCGGGGCCGGTAGGGGGTCGTCTGTTGGAAGGCTGTCTTCGGGGTATCTTCTGGAATTCACCACTCCACCACCCCTTCCCCACGAGTTCCCTCACCAACTTACGCCAATCCCAATCAGCGATGCTCGTCGGACTTCCCTCGAGGAGGAAATTACATCACTTTTAGCAAAGAAAGCCATAGTTCCCCTTCCTCCCAATGCAGCCAGGGGATTCACTACGGCTTTCTTCCTGGCTCTGAAGAGGTCCGGCGATTGGCGACCTATCATCAACCTTCGGCCCCTCAACTCTTATATCCGACCAAAGCACTTCCGTAGGGAAACTTTGACCACCGTCTTACAAACCCTCCCTCGGGACTGGTGGGCAACATCTTTGGACCTGAATGATTCCTACCATCATGTACCAATACATGCAGACCATCAGAAATTCCTGCAGTTTGTTTAACATCACATACCAGTTCTAGTGTCTTCCCTCAGTGTCTTCACCAGAATTACCAAGGTGCTCGCGGCAGCCCTGCGTCGTCAACATATACGCCTGTGTTATCGTTGCCGCTATGTATTTGTTCAGTCTTTGATTTTCTTCCTCCGAGTACCTATTTTCCATATTTGGAGTCTTTATTTGCATAAAGTCACAGTTCAAATATCGTAAGTTTCCCCTCGACCAACCCCGTTTAGGAATGATTGCGTAATACATCGTACCACGGTCTCCCCACTTGCCACCCGGCGTGTGGGAGATTAATTGTATTCAGTTGCGTTCACGCTCCCGACCAACTCACCTCGTCTCATTACTGCAACCAACTATTTCACCCCAGAATGCCACCGTAAACCCCCGTATACACCGATACTGCTTTACAACCGTTTACCTCACTGTGTGTGCTGAGGATTCTTTACCCCGGGAACGATTTTTTCACCTGCATCAGCGGTGTGCAAATAAATGGGGTAAATGAATCAACCAAACAGACTCCGTCTCGTTCCTTCAGCGGCGCACCAAGTGACAGTGATCTGCCATGAGGAGCGCGTTGAGGCGAACAAACCGCCCTTTTCGTACGTGGGTATTGACATTTTCGGACCATTTTATGTAAAATATGGCAGGTCAGAAATTAAACGTTATGGTTGTCTGTTTACTTGCTTGAGTATTAGAGCTGTTCATGTTGAAAAATTGGATTCTTTGGAAGTGGAGTCTTTTTTGAATGGTTTCAGACGATTTGTGGCTCGTAGAGGCCATCCCGAGGTCGTGTTTTCTGACAATGGCACTAATCTTGTTGGGGGTGAATCGGAATTAAGAAACAGTATGAAGGGTCTCTCTCGTAAATTCATTGATGCCTATGCTGTAAAGGAAAATATTGTCTGGCACTTTAACCCCCCTACTGCATCCCATATGGGGGGAGTTTGGGAACGGATGATTGGGGTCACTAAGAGAGTAATGGTTGCCGTGCTCCCTAGATCTGTTAGACTCACTGATGAAATATTAGAGACTCTGTTCTGTGAAGCCGAATGTATTGTTAACGGGCGTCCACTGACCAAATTCAGTGAAGACCCGCGTGACCCTACGCCACTAACGCCAAATCATTTGTTGCTCCTGAGAAAAGGTACTTGCATACCACCAGGCAAATTTGACCACGCTGATACTTTCCGCAGGCGCTGGAGACATGTGCAACATCTCGCTGATCAATTTTGGCGCAAATGGCTGAAGCTGTATCTGCCCGAGTTACAGAAGCGATCAAAATGGTTGAAGGTTACAAATAATTTGGCAATTGGTGATTTGGTATTACTCCTAGATGAAATGACCCCGAGAAACCTTTGGCCATTGGCGCTGGTCATCGGAGTTAATAAAGGTAGGGATGAATTAATTAGATCAGTCAAAGTCAAGACCAGAACAACAGAACTTGTGCGACCCATAAGTAAGATTGTCTTGCTTGAATCTGCTAATCCACCATGTATGGATGTGTAATCATCTGGTTTTTATAATACATTCGTGATCCATCGCAACGTAGACATTTTGGGTCAGTTTACATGTAAATAATTATTGTTAATTATTGTTGTTGTTGCTGATGTAACTCACAGCGTAAAGATTTTTTTTTTTTTTTAAATATATAATGTTACCCGTGTAATAGTTTGATGTGCTAGTTTTCTATTGATGGCCTCCGAGACAACTAGTAGTAATTAGTTATCTTGAATATTATTTTATTCAATGGGGGAGTGTTATCGTTGCCGCTATGTATTTGTTCAGTCTTTGATTTTCTTCCTCCGAGTACCTATTTTCCATATTTGGAGTCTTTATTTGCATAAAGTCACATTTCAAATATCGTAAGTTTCCCCTCGACCAACCCCGTTTAGGAATGATTGCGTAATACATCGTACCACGGTCTCCCCACTTGCCACCCGGCGTGTGGGAGATTAATTGTATTCAGTTGCGTTCACGCTCCCGACCAACTCACCTCGTCTCATTACTGCAACCAACTATTTCACCCCAGAATGCCACCGTAAACCCCCGTATACACCGATACTGCTTTACAACCGTTTACCTCACTGTGTGTGCTGAGGATTCTTTACCCCGGGAACGATTTTTTCACCTGCATCAGCGGTGTGCAAATAAATGGGGTAAATGAATCAACCAAACAGACTCCGTCTCGTTCCTTCAGCGGCGCACCAAGTGACAGCCTGTACATTTATCTGGACGACTGGCTTATTGTGGGTCCCTCTCGGGCAGCCGCCCTGCAGGCCTTGTCAAAGACCATTCAGTTAACACTGGAGTTGGGCTTCATCATCAACACCGAGAAATCTTCTCTGGTCCCTTCTCAAAACCCAATGTTCCTTGGGGCCATGCTCAATATGACCATGGGCAAAGCCACCCCTTCCATCGACCGCTACACAGCCTTGGAAGAGTGTGTTCGTCTGTTCTTGTCATCGCCGACACTTCCAGCTCGGGCCTGGCTTCGCCTTTTGGGCTTCATGGCAAGCCTAGTAGACATAGTGCCATGGTGCAGAATGCATATGCGCCCACTTCAACTCATTACCAAGCCAGTCCCGGTGAACTCCATAATTCAGTCCCATCTCAAATGGTGGCTTTCACGTCAGAACCTTCTGTGCGGTACACCATTCCCGCGACCCTCTCCATCAGTGACTCTAACCACGGATGCATCGGAGTCGGGTTGGGGTGCTCACCTGGACGACATCTCCCTGGTGGGAACATGGTCCCCTACAGAACAACTCCTGCACATCAACCACCTGGAACTCCTAGCTGTTCTCGAGGCCCTTCAGTCAGTGAACAAGGGCAGTCGCAAACCGCCATATCCTGGTCAAATCCGACAACTCAACTGTAGTGTCGTACCTGAACCGCCAAGGGGGTACCCATTCTCCTTCCCTGTGCATGCTAACATGGAAGCTTCTCAGTTGCTGTATCCCTCCCCAGATTTTCCTCCAGGCAAGCCACCTTTCGGGAAAAGACAATGTGATTGCAGCCCTGGCAGCAAAGAGCAGACGGGCTTCAACAAGAAAAACTTATGACGGTCGCTTACGACACTACATCAAATGGTGTTCCCAGAAAGCTGTCGATCCCTATTCTGCACCTCTGACGGACGTTGGGGATTTGTTCGTCCAATTGTACGACTCTGGCCTGCAGATTGCAACAATTTGGGGCTACAGATCGGCCATTGGGGTTTTACACAAGGGCTTCAACGATGGTTCCAACCTGACTAACAATGCCCTAATCTCTCACCTCATCAAGGGTTTGTTCACTGAGAGACACCCAGTAAAGAAACTGGTTCCATCTTGGGACCTCGGCACTGTTCTTCACAAGCTGGCCAAAGCCCCCTTTGAGCCTGCCGGGTCCTATTCTCTCCATTGCCTGACAGTTAAGACAGCCTTCCTGTTGGCAGCCTCTACGGCACGTCGGAGAAGTGAACTCCATGCACTTTCCATAGCTGCAGGACACTTACGCTGGGAGCCGGGGGGGGGGGGGGGGGGGGAGGCACCTCATTCTACCTGCGGGACATTCTCCAAGTGGAAGGCCACATGGGCAGACAGGCACTGCAAGCAAGTGCTCGGTCTGCAGCCGGCAGATCCCAGAACAATTCTGAACCATCCTCCTAAGGTTATATGGTTTCCGGATTACGGGTATGTCTTAGGGTGGAGTGGTTAATCTGTGGTCAGGCCAGGCCGTTGAAAAGCCTGGCCAAGCCCCTGGAACACCCTGGCCCTTTGGGCTTCTATAATCCCCTGATTGTACACAATAAACTGCCCATTAATTATGGAGTCCAGCCGGCTCCCATTGTTCACCCAGACTTGACTGACAGCCGAGGCATCGATCTTTTGATCCAGCCGTGAATGGGTACAGATTAGTGTGGGAGGGGGCTACAACCAGGCATGGCCTGGCAGAGGCCGGGCTTTATTGATTAGTTGATGCTCTATTGTTAGGTGATTTGTGGCTCACAATAGCAAGAGTAAAAGCCCGAAGGCCCGGGCATGGCTGGGCTTTTCAAAGGCCTGGCCCGACCACAGATTAACCACTCCTCCCTTAACAGCTTTATCTCTTGCTAATTCATTCCAGCTATAGGCTTAGTTAAGACACTGACTCCACACTGCATATCCCACCCCAAGTCTCAGTGCATTCCGGTGCTACAATGTACTTTGCATTTGTGGGTATCGGAGGTGATGTATTTTCTGTAGTAGAATCTCCCAAATCTTCTGGGATGTTCTATTCTAATAAGAAAATACTCGCCTCCGATACCATCCAACCCAAAACCGAATGGATGGAAAAGCAGGAAAAAAGGGGCGAGCCCTTGCAATGGATTCTGGGACTGTGTATGTGTGGGTGGTGACGTGATGTTTGGACCCAAAATGGACTTTCCAAATTATGACCTAAAATAACCATTTTCAAAAAACAGAAAATAGCAAGGCGTACAAATTATGAATTTTCTAGATTTGGACCCAAAATGGATTTTCAAAATTATGACCTAAATTAAAAATTTTCAAGAAAGAGAAAACAGCAAGGGATACCCTTATGAATTTTCTAGATTTGGACCCAAAATTGTCTTTCAAAATTATGACCTAAAATAACAATTTTCAAGAAAGAGAAAATAGCAAGGCGTACAAATTATGAATTTTCTAGATTTTGACAAATGGATTTTCAAAATTATGATCTAAAATTTGGACCCAAAATGGACCCAAAATGGATTTTCAAAATTATGACCCAAAATAACAATTTTCAAGAAACAGAAAATAGCAAGGCGTACAAATTATGAATTTTCTGGATTTTGACCAAAATGGATTTTCAAAATTATGATCTAAAATACCAATTTTCAAGAAAGAGAAAACAGCAAGGGTTACCCTTGTAATTTATGATTTTTTTCTCCAAAATAAATCTTTCTAAATAGGACCCTCAAAAGTACCAAATATAAGGAAATAATATGGAAAGGAGGTAAGGATTATCTTTTTGCAGATTTTGACCTGAAATAGGCGGTTCATTTTGCAAATAAGATCCAAAAACCGAGTTTTTTTTTTTAAATGGTAAGGGATAGTATTACCCTTGTCATACTTTTTTATTTTGATGCAAGATAAGTCTTTTCAAATATGACCCCAAAATAAGAATTTACGTATCAGAAAGGATCGGCAAGGAGTACAGAGAAAGAGCATTTCTACCCCTTATCATTTTTCTTGATTTTGACCAATTCCTTTTAAAAATAACCACAAATATTATTTTCAAAACAGAAAAAATTCGGGATTGTGCTAGGTTATAGGTAAGGAGTTTTCCTTTAAATCCTTTCAAATTATCTATGGGAAGAGTGTTGTTTGAGACGCATGAGTAGAGCTCATGAGGCCCTCGCAATATGACTCGAGCGAATTTCATGGCAAAATAAACAGTCAGTCCAGAAAAATAACTTTTATCATCTACAATAAAAAGTCATCCAGAAAGGCTTCAGGAAGTCGTTGAATGTCGGTGTCTATTGGAACAAATATTGCAAAGGGCAGCTCTTCTTTAACCCTAACAGTCATGAATCTTCCAATTTTAATGATTTTCCACACACCTGTTCACATTAGACTTTTTGATAAAACTCTCCAAGACAAGGGTTACTTTTTCCATTTCAAGTTCAGTGCGAACAGCCTGGGAAACTAGCCTCTCTCGCTTTAATACTTTCCTGGAGTCCAGTGGTTACATCTATCAGCCAACCTCTGCCCAGTACAACTGACCAGGTCAATTTTTCCGAGATAAGTTCAGTTTGGAAAGTGCTTAAGTCAGTAAAACAGTCGGAAAATACAATTATATGTACGCTCATTCTGAGTAAAAATGTTATATGCTTAAAACTTGCACTACAATCTTACATGCAAAAGCAGTTTCACTATTCAGAAAATGGCACGATACAGCTATGGAAAAAGTTATTGGACAACCAACATTTTATCACTAAATGTCACTCTACCTGCATCGAGGATAGACTGCTAATTTGTTCCAGGCATGTGTTAGTATTGGAAGAAGAGCTGAACCACAAAATTACAGTGTTTTAGAATAATTTTGATGTTGTTTGGATACAGTTGGTGCTCCAATAATTTTTCCCACAGCTGTATACACATGCTCACCAAATATAATGGAAATAAGAATGTGTTCAACTGTTCACATTATTCTGTACTAGGGAAAAAATTGAGGATGGACATTCTGCAGATAAATTAAGACGAACTTCCAGAAATTATTGGTATATACTAATTGTTTAAAACCGACCACAATCACAAAAATCTACCAGGTTGCATTTCATAATGTTAATGGTTTGAATAATCTCTGTGAAAAGGAGAGATAAGAATTCCCCAATGCAATTTCAAGCTCAGTGAGCCATCAAAGCTGCAAACGGAGAATCTTTTATATCGATGTTCCTTTCGATTTCTGATATTTGGGAGAGGTGAGTTGGTCTCACTGACGGTAGAAGTTACCCTGCGATTCTGAAAAGTCTGTAGGTCTTGGGATAATTTCTTTGGAATCTGTTAAAGAATTATCCTCCATTCAGATCAGGGCCCAGGAAAACCATTTAGGGTGCTTGGGTTGGCAGTTCAAAACGTGGCCAACCCTACCACCTCTGATCGTAACTCTTTGCCTGGAGTGACTTTTAGCCTTGTATTGGGTGATTTCAATTTTAAAAAATCTTTCTATATTCCTATAGCGACATATTACTGTGAACCCATTGGGTGTGATTTTCTACTCAAAGTGGACAGGAGGATTAGGATGATGTGATTTTGACAATGGGCGTCCGAAATTACATCCTATTGTAGTCAAAATCACATCTGAAGCCTGTAAACTATTGTCTCACCTGAACAAAGAGTACACTGTGACTTTGAGGATTAACAGCTTATACCTCATTGTGATTCTGGGCTCTGGGTGTGATATTGGATCCTCATTGTTAAAACTATCCTCCTAATTATCCTGTCTATTTCAAATAGAAAATCCCATGCAAGGGTTTAACAGTGTATCCAATTACATCCCGACTTAAATGTATCGTCACCAACACCACAAACTGACACTCTCTAGCGCTGGGGTGCGCGCACGCGCGCGTATTTTACAGAACCGAGTAATTTTCGTTTCACGAACTGACACCCAAGTTACAGCAGTGCGCGCTTCCCACATTTTCAATTTCACGAACTGAAACCATTCTTAATTTCACAAGTTTAAAGGTTTTCAGTTCAATGTTTCTGTAACCCCACAAGTATACAGATGGAGTAGATTCGTGTCAAAGCTTTTAAAGCGTTTTTCTTGGAATGGTATTTCCGCCACATGCTTGCGATTCAATTTCAGAAAACGAAAATTCTTCTGTTGCGAATCAGTGCCCGATGTGCGCGCGCACACCTGGGTCAGTTTGTGAAACCAAAATTTACTCGGTACGCGGTTTCACGAACTGACACCTAGGTGCGCGTGAGTGTCGGTTCGTGAAAACGGTGACGGTAGGATATAGCATTGGTAGATCTGACAGCACAGTTGCAGACTGTGATTGTACTTTTTTGGGATTGAACTCATGAACAAACCTGTGAAGGTTCGAGCTCAATCCGTCATACTTTCTGTTCTGTTTTAACAGTGGTTTTGTACACGTTCAAATGTGGGTCATTCAATACATTTGGTGTCCAAAAGTGGGACATTTGTTGGTGTCCCTGTTACACCTGACCTGTGTAAAATCAAGTATCATTCAAACTGACTTCATACTATTTTTTACTTGTTTGGCAGGTACTTTGCTTTATATAATCTCTCGGAGATAGAAGGCATTAAAGAATGTGTCATGAATTGCAAAATCTTATACATGTCACTATGTAACAGGGAGACCAAAAATGTCACACTTTTGGACCCAAAATTTATGGAATGACCCACGTGCTTATTTTGATTTTATAAACCACCATGTTTATGGATAAAAAATTCTCGAAGATGGCAGCATTTCAGATGTGCAGTCTTTATAAACACTAAGCTTTCACAGTGAAACTACTCAATTTTATTTGTGGGCATTACCAAAGGTATATCATACTTTTAAAGTTTATACTGTAAAACTTTGGCTTCCTTGCCGCATATGGTTCATGTTCAATACAGCTTTATACTTCTGTGTACATTTTGTAAAAGGGGAAGCGCATTTCTTGACTAAAAATCCATGGTTCAAAGATTACCAAATGAAAGGTGATTTCATACTTCTTACACTCGCACATTTAACCAAGTAGTTTGTTTCTGTGTACGACTATTTTCCAAGATCAAACTCTAAGTTTGGTCAAAAGGAGAAGAAATAAACAAGAACATGACGGCTTTCTTCTTCACCTTTCAATCGTTGGAGTTAGCAACATACCAGATATGGAAACCAAAAATTCCATATTGTACGACATTCCATCTATGCAAGAACTACAGGGTAATGACGTTACAGTCGATCTCTGCAGATGACCCATAGCCCCTCGTGGTCAGTCCACGAGTGCAGGATCGGCAGAAGGTGCTGCCCTCTTGTGACTGGTACATGCCACGTGGACAGGCACGACAAGCCATCAGATCAGCGTACCAGCCAGACTCGCAGGAAACTGGGCAAAATGGAAAAAGACAAAATCAGTGATACACCCGGCCATCACTTTTGGCATAGTAAAAATCTGACATATCAATGACAACACTGACAGAGAATTTGCACTCGGCCACATCATACTGTATAATTTGCTGGTTATGTGTTCTGTGTTTCTGCCAGGTCTATTTCATTTAACTGAAATAAGGCCAACAAAAACCAAAAAAACTTGTGTTGCCCTTAAATGGGAAAAATCGGGAGGGAGTGTCGGACGGTGTTTTTTTATTTTTTGGGGGGGGGGGGGTTTTACCATCCATAAAAACAATACTACATGTCATGTAACTCGGAAGTCGGGATGTAAAAAGTCAGCTTTTTAAAAAGTGAGATGGCGAAATGCCGTCAGAGCTGTATTTAAAGACAATGATTTTAATAAAACTTGTTCATTTTGTGTGGGAAAAGGTGACTGAGATTTTTAAAATTCCTTTAAAAATAAAAAAAAATTAAAAACGCGTTCCGACTTTTGTGACTTTTAGGGTCGGTCGCGGAGGTCGTTCCTGGCTGCATGGTCAGCTTGAATAAGTGAAATCAGTTCGACATAAACTTGACGTTTGAAGCAATTGTGGATTGTTGTCTATTTGGTTGAATTGGACACGGCAGAAAATTTGACATTTAAAATGTGCCTTACTTCCAAATGCAAGCACATCTAAGTCCACACCCAGTCATAAATATCTTGCTACTTAAGCTAGTTGGATCATGCAAGATCACGTATGTTGACGTATATTGCGAGTGCATCAGTTTAGTTTATTCACAGGCTGGTATGCTGCACTCAAACAGTATAAGCCGTTGCCCGGATCGGGTCTTTTGTGGCTACGGCTTTGAATTTGGCCATTGACGGGCTACGGTTAAGAACCGTAGCCATTGATAATAATGTCTGTGAGATAGTCTTACATCGGGATGCTACTAGACGTTTTGCCAAAATACTGTACAAACGCTATGACAATACGAACCATTCAAATGATCTCCTATATGGGTTTTCTGTCAGATGTACTAGAAATATATGTGCACAAGAAGTTTCGACACACATTATAAAATCAGGCGTGCAAAGGTTTTTAAAGTAATATTTATTGATTTCTTTGTAACATTGTCAGGTAAAGTCGGAGGTAGATAGTATCGATTCTTTGCATATTTCTATAGTGATTGGTATCGATATAATTAAAAGCTATTGAATTATGCACTATTCGAAAATCAACGGGATCGCTGTTTCAGTTAATGAATTGCTGCTACAGAATCGAAGCACAGCCTACACTGTGTTTGAACTCATGAATCTGACCACAAAAAAAGTATTGCACACTAATAATCACTAGAACGGTTTCAAGTTGGTCGTTAGCTTCACTTCCATGGGATTCGCATTCTTGTAAAAACCCCGGTTTCAAAGAATCTCATGAAAACTATGACAGCAACAAAGGAAATCAATGAATATCACTGCTTGTAAAAGGCTACTATGCAATTCAATTACGCAACACCAAAAGAAACTGATCTGACGTCACTTGTACAGCACAAAGGGTAAACTGTAGATCTGCACAATGAGCAAAATTCCTCCCCCCACAAAAGTGTGGGTCGGTTCTACTAGAGAGTACTTACCCGTAGAGCATTACTACATGTGCTAAGTCTCATAGAGGGCGCTAGCCATTCGCTAAGATTTATTTCCCACAGTACCTTGCGGCCCGCCCGCCATGACAGTTTCTTTTCTTCAAGCGCCTCGGAATATGTCTACATAGATAGATGGCGCTTTACAAATGCTTGTATTATGTATTATTATTATGACACTTCCTCTTTTCTCGAGCGTACAAGAGCATAAATAAGACCGTACGTGAGAGTGGGGAGGCGGGAGGAATACTCTACGGGCAAGTACTCTCTAGTAGAACCGACCCACACTTCTGTGGGGGAGGATTCTACTGCGTTCGTCTTACCCGTATATAGAGCATTACTACATGTGCAGAGTGGCACCGACAAAGGAAGGCGGGTTCGAGCGTACGACACTAACATGCCATAGCAAGGCGGGCTACAAGGAAGGAGCCCTACCAAGGCAAGATATAAAGAACCCACCAGGCTTGAATAAGAACTGAGGAACAGTGCTCACCTATAGGAGAAACTGTTACTGGGAGGTACTGCGAGGCTCCAGCGGCAGATGACCTTGGTTAGGTTGCGCAGCTGGGATAGAGGGATGGAGGGCTGCACGTCCGGCTCTGCCTTCGGACTGGAGCACATCCCAAAGGTAGCATGGGGAGAAGGTGCTTGGTGACTTCCAGCATGCTGCCTGCATGATGTCAGCCAAAGGGATACCCTTAAAGGAGGCCCAATAGGTGAAGGCACTGCGGACCTCGTGGGCATGCACACTACAGGAGGATTGGGGCCATTCCTGCGAAGCTGCACGGATGGCTGTAACAACCCAATGCGCAATCGTATCGCGCGAGGCCGGGCGATATGGAGAGACACTGGTTATAAACGGGGCCTGACAATCACCCCGTAGGCCAAAAGGGTAGCCGTCCGGTGTAAGTACCATTTTAAGGTGCGGACGGGACACCAGAGTTTGTCATCAGGGACCGAGGATAAAGACTTCAGGTCTGGTACAAAAATGTCTGGCGGAGTGAACGTCGCCGACTGAATTTTTCGTAAGGAATGAGCCGTGGGGGACAAGACGAACGCCATGGACAGGGAAGTAAGGAACTGAGTCATTGCTTCCGCTGGGAAGAGGAACGGCGAACGATTTTTGGAAAGAGGACGCAACTTGGGGCCTCAAAAACCGATTTAATCACGTCCGAACAAACTCGGTCAAATGGCACCGCCTGGTAGGGCTCAGAAATGTCTGACACGTCTACAGTCGATAAGCGTTTAAATGACTGCAGCTGGGAGGTAGACGGTTCAGTAGGGGGTTCAGGAAAGGCCAACACACGTGCCATGTCGCGTTGGACCAAGCGATACAGGGTGGCCAGTGAGGCCGGAAATGACAAATCACCGGAGTCCGCAGCACGTGAAGGTGGCCCGGAGGGGCTCACGGTCACGGCAGAGGGGGACATAGGAGTGTGCTGATACGCTGGGAAGAGGCCAGAAGGGAAATCCAGCAGAGGATCGTCGAAGGTACTAGGGGCAAGCACCGAGACAACCGGAGAGTCCGGGGCACGGCACACGGTGTGCCAATAAGGTTTCAGAGAGGCTTTTGAGGACCTGAAAGAGTTCAGGCCCCGAATGAGATGGCTTAAGACGTTTGCCGGGAGGCAAGGGGTCCTCGTCTGGTGCAGAACTAAATCCACGTTTCCTGTGCTGGCAGGGCGGCGCAGCACCAGTAGAGGGGGGGGGGGGACACAGCCCGAGGTAAGGGGAACACTAGAGGTGCCCGGAACTTCGGAGGATCGGGGCAGGCCTCCGGAACGAGCGGGAGATTGTAGAGGAGCCGGCTCATTAGGTTGGAGGTCTGCCGAAAAGCTCAAGGAAGTAGGCGGCGGCGCAACACTCGGGGCGATAGGCCTGCTGGTGGATCGTTCCCTGGAGGGCGTGGGCCAAGCCCTGGGCGAACTCTTGGGCTTTGGCTTCGCCAGGTGTTTCTTCTTTGGTTTGGCATGAGAAGAAACAGCACTGCAAGAACGAATGGACGCTTCGGTGCGTGACCCTGAAGGGGGTGCGGGAGGGGACGGCGATCGGAGAAAGGGGAAAAATATAACCCACACACCGTACGAAGCGGGAAAATCTACCGGTCACACGCTGTGAGGGTTCACCGCGATATCGAGCGGACAATCGGCCGAGCTCGGTGGAGTCGCTCAGTAAAATCTGGATCGCGGTTGGGGGTGTATCAAAGGCTGAACCGGCGAGTGTCACCCCGTAGATAACGGTCGGGGCAAGCTGCAAATCAATGCAGGTGGGGAGTATCAGTTGCCGAGTAAAGGCAAGTGTCACCCCAAATCAGTTAGAAAAGAGCGAGTCAAGTTACCGAACTCGGTAAATGCCACTCAGCTGACAAAGGCCACACGAAAACGTTATCTAAACGGTAGCAAATCAGTTGCCAAAAATGGCAAATGTCACTCTAAGGTCAGTAGAAGGGGAGTGGATCAGGACGCCGAGCTCGGCGAACGTCACTCCACTGACCAAGGTCGAATACCGAATACACGAAGGAGCGTATCAAGCGCCGTGAACGGCGTGAGTCGCTCTAAACGAACAAAAACGAGCCCAAAAAGTCACAAAACGATGAGGGCATCAAATGAAAATAACTTCTAAATAACACAGAAGACGAGATTACACAAAAAAGGATACTTAGGCCAAGTTCGATCAGCGACTATTTGCCAACCACTGGTCGATTTTGCCTGGTACCCAGGTTATATTTTCTGCATAGGTTACCAGGCAAAATTGACCAGTGGTTGACAAATAGTCGCTGATCGAACTTGGCCTTTATAGCTACAATGAGCAAGTTCGGTTGGGCGACCAGAGTGACTAGACTTAACCATAGTCGATCTAGATGTCACCCGAACGCTGCGCGGTTTGGCTAGCTGGTGCAACTGGATCAACCTAGCTAGCTCCGGACCATGGTTTCTCTAGTCACTCGCGAGTTACGTCACGGTTTCAAGATGGAGGATCGGTAAACTGGGCAAGTTTTGCAAACGTTTACGATAATTTGTTGGTTTTGTCCAATGATAATAACTCTTTGCAATAAGATAATTAATTATTTATTGCACCAAAGTTAAGTAGAGAAAATAATAGAAACTAGACATCTTGCGTCTCTTGCAAACAGACGCAGGGCTTTTCCGTTTTTCTGTTATATTAAGCACAAAGCTCCATCACTTCTATGTCTTTTGCTACTTCAAACTTGACCTTTAAGCGTGACGCCATCCTGACTTCTTTCTTGGTCATGTAATTTCCATTATAGGATATATATGACAAACTTGTTTAAGACCTTAGGCTGTTATGTGGCGCAAGTCCCGGTTAGAAATTACATAAAAAATTTTAAAAACCTAACAATCAACATAAAATCGTAGGATAGCGTCGTCATGACGTCACATATTCGGAACGTGGTCTTGGCTTGTGTCAAGATTGCAGTCAATCTGATCAATGACAGTTTAAAAAAATTGAAAAAAATGAAAAATTCCTACAAAATCAGCCAATCACGTCACTTCAGATTTTACAAATTTTCATAACGATCCACTTACTCTCATATGTTTTTTAAAAGGGCATTTTGATGACGTCAGGATGATGTTACACATTTTAACATACATAACTCTGACCTAATGAATTGATTACAAAAAGGAATTTCGAATTTATTATATTCTGTTAATGAGATATGGCTTAAAATTTCAAAACCTTAAAAAAAATATACAAATAATTTGATGGTCATCATGACTAAAAAATTAACAGAAAATCAGCCGATGACGTCATCATGACGTCACCTCGGATTTTACATGCTAGTATCACTATCTACTTACCCACCAATTTTTATGACGCTCGGACCAACCCTTATATGTGTTTCAAAAAGCCTATTTTTGATGACGTAATGATGACGTCACACAATTTTCACATTTATGTAAAGGAATATAGGAGCTAACAAAGCTATTACAAAAAGAATTTTGAATTTAGCATGTTCTGTTGGTGAGATATGGCTTTAAGAAACTTTGAAGTTCAAAAACTTAAAAATTACTATAAAATCGTATGATGACGTCATCATGACGTCATGTCAATTTTCATCTATAAACCTGCTGGCCTACTTAGATATTACATTTCAACTTAATCGAGCTTGTACTTTTGTAGATATGGCTTCAAAAACTGCCCCTTTAAGATGACGTCACGTGACATGTGATGACATCATGATAATGTCATGTCAATTTTCAGCTATAAACCTACTGGGCTACCTAGATATTACTTTTCAACTTAATCGAATTTGTAATTTTGTATATATATGGCTTCAAAAACTGCCCCTTTAAGATGACGTCACGTGACATGTGATGACGTCATCATAACGTCAATTCAATTTTTATCTATAAACCTACTGGGCTACCTAGATATTACTTTTGAACTTAATCGGACTTGTGCTTTTGTAGACATATGGCTTCAAAAACTGCCCCTTTAAGATGACGTCACGTGACATGTGATGACATCAATTATGATAATGTCATGTCAATTTTCAGCTATAAACCTACTGGGCTACCTAGATATTACTTTTCAACTTAATCGAATTTGTACTTTTGTAGATATATGGCTTCAAAAACTGCCCCTTTAAGATGACGTCAGTTGGCATGTCATGACGTCATCAAGAGGTAAAAGTTCGGCACACATTGTGAGCAGTTAGTCTAAGTGTCTGCCAAGTTTAAAAGTACCCAAAGTGCCGGTAAGAAAGAAAACGTGTACAAATGCTATAGGCAATAATCTAGCGAGTGCCCCTTTAAGATGACACCACGTGACATGTTATGACTTGATCATAACGTCATGTCAATTTTCATCTATAACACCAGGTGGCATACCTTACGTTCCAACTGAATCGGACTTGTACTTTTGTAGATATATGGCTTCGAAAAATGCCCCTTTAAGATGACGTCACGTGACATGTGATGACGTCATCAGGACGTAAAAGTTCGGCACACATTGTGAGCAGTTGGGGTAAGTGTCTGCCAAGTTTAAAAGTAGCCAATGTGACCGGTAAGAAAGTAAACGTTTACAAATGCTATGGGCAATATTCTATCGACTTGAAAAAAGAATTTTTTTATGACGTCATCATGACGTCACACAATTTTCGCTTTTTAGGGCATATCTTTGAGACATACCAAAGCTATAACAAAAAGAATTTTGAAAATATCTTGTTTTGTTCGCTAGATATAGTGAAAAGAATGTTACGATTATAAAACTTCAAGAATTCAGCGACTTGAAAAAAGACTACAAATCAACCCCTTTTATAAACAGCATGCACATTTAAGCCATGGTTATCAGCCCTTCCCAGAATTCCTTTGTGTTATATTGAATTTGGTCTACATTTTGAAATGGCTCCTATTTCTTACTTGAGTGAGCCACGATCACGAAATTTTGGAATTAGGTACAGGAAAATTCAATGTATACATTTTTGTAATCAGATTGACCCTTACATGCGTTTAAAAAAAAAAATATTGTTGATGACGTCATCATGACGTCACACAATTTTCGCCATTTAGGGCATATCTTTGAGACATACCAAAGCTGTAACAAAAATAATTTTGAAAATATCTTGTTTTGTTCGCTAGATATATTGAAAAGAATGTTACGATTTTAAAACTTCAAAAATTCAGCGACTTGAAAAAAGACAAGAAATCAACCCCTTTTATAAACAGCAAGCTCATAATAGCCATGGTTATCAGCCCGTCTTAGAATTCCTTTGTGTTATATTGAATTTGGTCTAAATTTTGAAATGGCTGTCATTTCTTACTTGAGTGAGCCACGATCATGAAATTTTGGAATTGGGTACAGAAAAATACAATGTATACATTTTTGTAATCGGATTGACCCTTACATGCGTTAAAAAAAAAACATATTTTTGATGACGTCATCATGACGTCACACAATTTTCGCCTTTTAGGGCATATCTTTGAGACATACCAAAGCTATAAGAAAAAGAATTTTGAAAATATCTTGTTTTGTTCGCTAGATATATTGAAAAGAATGTTACGATTTTAATACTTCAAAAATTCAGCGACTTGAAAAAAGACTAGAAATCAACCCCTTTTATAAACAGCAAGCTCATAATAGCCATGGTTATCAGCCCGTCCCAGAATTCCTTTGTGTTATATTGAATTTGGTCTAAATTTTGAAATGGCTGTTATTTCTTACTTGAGTGAGCCACGATCATGAAATTTTGGAATTGGGTACAGAAAAATACAATGTATACATTTTTGTAATCAGATTGACCCTTACATGCGTTTAAAAAAAAAAATATTGTTGATGACGTCATCATGACGTCACACAATTTTCGCCATTTAGGGCATATCTTTGAGACATACCAAAGCTGTAACAAAAATAATTTTGAAAATATCTTGTTTTGTTCGCTAGATATATTGAAAAGAATGTTACGATTTTAAAACTTCAAAAATTCAGCGACTTGAAAAAAGACTAGAAATCAACCCCTTTTATAAACAGCAAGCTCATAATAGCCATGGTTATCAGCCCGTCCCAGAATTCCTTTGTGTTATATTGAATTTGGTCTAAATTTTGAAATGGCTGTCATTTCTTACTTGAGTGAGCCACGATCATGAAATTTTGGAATTGGGTACAGGAAAATTCAATATATACATTTTTGTAATCGGATTGACCCTTACATGCGTTAACAAAAAAACACATTTTTGATGACGTCATCATGACGTCACACAATTTTCGCAATTTAGGGCATATCTTTGAGACATACCAAAGCTATAAGAAAAAGAATTTTGAAAATATCTTGTTTTGTTCGCTAGATATATTTAAAAGAATGTTACGATTTTAAAAATTCAAAAATTCATAAAAAATCACGTGATGACGTCATCACGACGTCACTCTACGACATACAATTTCAGCTTAGGGTCTATGTTTGATGTAAGTTTGGTTAGGTTCTGACGTTTTTTAAGACCTAAAGTGCCGCCGACAAAATTCGTGTACAAAGTCTATGGGATTTTGGTCAGAACTAAAAGAAGAAGAAGAAGAAGAAGAAGAAAAAAAAAACTAGAGGTCTATGTTTTTAAGAACATAGGGCTTTTCCATATGTTTTTATGATGTCACTTCGAATTTTGTAAACTAGTGACAAATCTACCTAACCACCAAGTTTCGTGACGATTAGACATGGTCTATCCATATGTCTTTCAAGAAATCATGCCTTTAATGACGTCATTATGACTTCAGTAATTTTTCGCATTTATATAAAAGAATGTACGAGCTAACAAAGCTATTACAAAAGGAATTTTGAATTGAACATGTTCTGTTGATGAGATGTGGTTTTAAGAATCTTTAACGTTAAAATTTTGAAATTACCATAAAAATCAGATGATGACGTCATTATGACGTCACCTCAATTTTGATTTATAACATGTACTTGTTTAGCCAACATACCAGGTTTGAATGCAATTGGACTTACGGTTCTCTTGATATGGGCCCTTGAAAAATGAGCCTTTAAGATGACATCACGTAACACATAATGACGTCATCGTGACATCACTCTTCGGCACACAATTTCAGATTAGGGTCTATGTTTGGGTTAAGTTTGCTTAAGATCTGATGTTGTTTAGTGACCAAAGTGCCGCAGACAAAATTCGTGTTTAAGAAGAAACCAAAATAGTGGGTATTGTGTAGTTTAGGATTTCTGTATTAATTGTGTTCATGTTAGCTTCTGGAGTATTTGATTATTCCAAAAGCCTTTTTTTGTTACTAAAGTAGACTTCTCTGAATCCCAATGACACGTGCTTTTGTGATTTGGAAAGGTTTTTTAAGGCGGAAAATACGATTTTCTTACGTGGTGTCACGTTTTGGCTCGGTCAACTACTCTCCCACCAGCTATATATCCGTGTAAAGCTGGGTATTGCGCAATCACGTATTTTGTTACCTCTTAGCTAACGATTTCACTCCAAAAAACCCCTGCAGATGTTCTTCGACGTGGCCCTTTGTTCTGAATGTGGCAAAACGAACAATTTTCAAGTAGATTGTGTTCATGCCTGGGCGAAAGTGTACTAAACTACACAATCGCGCGAACAGAACAAAAACAAAGGCTTTCCTGCTGTAGCGGAAACGCCAAAAAATGTGCGTCTGTTGTAAACATACGCATGGCTTTTCCTTTTTTTTTTTTTATTTAACATAAAGTATCAGAAGGTCTATGTCTTTGCTAAGTTTAAGATCTGAGATTATTTTATGATTAACATTTCGTACTCCAAACTTGACCTTTAAGTTCATGTTACATGCCACACGAAGACGTCATTATGACGTCACTCTTCGCGGCACGACTTTGCATCAGGGTCTATACCTATGCTAACTCTGACTAAGATTCGATGTTGTTTGATGACAAAAGTGCCGATCAGAAAATCTATGCACAAAGTCTATGGGATTTGGGATAGAACTAAAATAAGAAGCAGAAAAAAAATAGATATAGGGCCTTCAAAAATGCAAATTTAAGATGACGTCACGTGACATGTGATGACGTCATCATGACGTCATGATTCGGCACCCATCTCGAGTAGATAGTCAATGCATATGCCAAGTTTGAAGTTCATGGCATTTGAAGAAGTGCAAAATTTTAAGAGTACAATGAAATTTGAAACATTTACAAATTCATAAAAAATCAGCCGATGACGTCATCATGACGTCACTTCGGATTTTGCATGCTAGTGGCACTATCTACCTACCCACCAATTTTTATGACGATCGGACGTACCCTTATGTGTGTTTCAGAAATGCACATTTTTGATGACGTCATGATGACGTCACACATTTTTCAAATGTATGTGAAAGAATATAGGAGCTAACAAAGCTATTACAAAAAGAATTTTGAATTTAGCATGTTCTGTTGGTGAGATATGGCTTTAAGAAACTTTGAAGTTGAAAAACTTTAATATTACTGTAAAATCGTATGATGACGTCATCATGACGTCACCTTAATTTTCATCTATAACACGAGCTACCATACCAACATACCAGGTTTGAAGGCAATCGGACCTACCGTTCTCTAGATATAGGCTCTTGAAAAATGCACATTTAAGATGACGTCACATGACACGTGATGACGTCATCATGACGTCACGTTTCGGCTTACATTTTCAGCTTAGGGTCTATGTTTGTGTTAAGTCTGATTAAGATCCGAGGTTGTTTAGTGACCAAAGTGCCACTTACAAAATTCGTGTACAAAGTCTATGGGATTTGGGATAGAACTAAAAAATTCACAGAAAATCAACCGATGACGTCATCATGACGTCACCTCGGATTTTACATGCTATTAGCACTATCTACCTACCCACTAATTTTCATGACGATCGGACGTACCCTTATGTGTGTTTCAGAAATGCACATTTTTGATGACGTCATGATGACGTCACACATTTTTCAAATGTATGTGAAAGAATATAGGAGCTAACAAAGCTATTACAAAAAGAATTTTGAATTTAGCATGTTCTGTTGGTGAGATATGGCTTTAAGAAACTTTGAAGTTCAAAAACTTTAATATTACTGTAAAATCGTATGATGACGTCATCATGACGTCACCTTAATTTTCATCTATAACACGAGCTACCATACCAACATACCAGGTTTGAAGGCAATCGGACCTACCGTTCTCTTGATATAGGCCCTAGAAAAATGCACATTTAAGATGACGTCACATGACACGTGATGACGTCATCATGACGTCACGTTTCGGCTTACATTTTCAGCTGAGGGTCTATGTTTGTGTTAAGTCTGATTAAGATCCGAGGTTGTTTAGTGACCAAAGTGCCACTTACAAAATTCGTGTACAAAGTCTATGGGATTTGGGATAGAACTAAAAAATTCACAGAAAATCAGCCGATGACGTCATCATGACGTCACCTCGGATTTTACATGCTAGTAGCACTATCTACCTACCCACTAATTTTTATGACGATCGGACGTACCCTTATGTGTGTTTCAGAAATGCACATTTTTGATGACGTCATGATGACGTCACACATTTTTCAAATGTATGTGAAAGAATATAGGAGCTAACAAAGCTATTACAAAAAGAATTTTGAATTTAGCATGTTCTGTTGGTGAGATATGGCTTTAAGAAACTTTGAAGTTGAAAAACTTTAATATTACTGTAAAATCGTATGATGACGTCATCATGACGTCACCTTAATTTTCATCTATAACACGAGCTCCCATAACATACCAGGTTTGAAGGCAATCGGACCTACCGTTCTCTAGATATAGGCCCTTGAAAAATGCACATTTAAGATGACGTCACATGACACGTGATGACGTCATCATGACGTCACGTTTCGGCTTACATTTTCAGCTGAGGGTCTATGTTTGTGTTAAGTCTGATTAAGATCCGAGGTTGTTTAGTGACCAAAGTGCCACTTACAAAATTCGTGTACAAAGTCTATGGGATTTGGGATAGAACTAAAAAATTCACAGAAAATCAGCCGATGACGTCATCATGACGTCACCTCGGATTTTACATGCTAGTAGCACTATCTACCTACCCACTAATTTTTATGACGATCGGACGTACCCTTATGTGTGTTTCAGAAATGCACATTTTTGATGACGTCATGATGACGTCACACATTTTTCAAATGTATGTGAAAGAATATAGGAGCTAACAAAGCTATTACAAAAAGAATTTTGAATTTAGCATGTTCTGTTGATGAGATATGGCTTTAAGAAACTTTGAATTTCAAAAACTTAAAAATTACTATAAAATCGTATGATGACGTCATCTTGACGTCACCTCAAATTTCATCTATAACACGAGCTAGCCTACCAACATATCAGGTTTGAAGGAAATCGGACCTACCGTTCTCTAGATATGGGCCCTTGAAAAACGCACCTTTAAGATGACGTCACGTGACACGTGATGACGTCATCATGACGTCACTCTTCGACATACTATTTCAGCTTAGGGTCTCTGTTTGAGGTAAGTTTGGTTAAGATCTGAAGTTTTTTAAGACCTAAAGTGCCGCGCAGAAAATTCGTGTACAAAGTCTATGGGATTTTGGTCAGAACTAAAAGAAGAAGAAGAAGAAGAAGAAGAAGAAGAAACTAGAGGTCTATGTTTTTAAGAACATAGGGCTTTTCCATATGTTTTTATGATGTTATTTCGAATTTTGTAAACTAGTGACAAATCTACCTAACCACCAAGTTTCATGACGATTAGACATGGTCTACCCTTATATGTCTTTCAAGAAATCATGCCTTTGATGACGTCATTATGACCTCAGAAATTTTTCGCATTTATATAAAAGAATGTACGAGCTAACAAAGCTATTACAAAAAGAATTTTGAATTTAACATATGTTCTGTTGATGAGATATGGTTTTAAGAATCTTTAATGTTAAAACTTTGAAATTACTATAAAAATCATATGATGACGTCATTATGACGTCACCTCAATTTTTATTTATAACGTACTTGTCTAGCAACATACCAGGTTTGAATGCAATTGGACTTACGGTTCTCTTGATATGGGCCTTGAAAAATGCGCCTTTAAGATGACATCACGTGACACATAATGACGTCATCATGATGTCACTTTTCGGCACACAATTTCAGATTAGGGTCTATGTTTGTATTAAGTTTGAATAAGATCTGATGTTGTTTAGTGACTAAAGTGCCGTAGACAAAATTCGTGTTTAAGAAGAAACCAAAAAAGTGGGTATTGTGTAGTTTAGGATTTGTGTATTAATTGTGTTCATGTTAGCTCCTGGAGTATTTGATTATTCCAAAAGCCTTTTTTGTCACTAAAGTAGACTTCTCTGAATCCCAATGACACGTGCTTTTGTGATTTGGAAAGGTTTTTTAAGGCGGAAAATATGATTTTCCACCCGTTGTGTTATGTTTTGGCTCGGTCAATTTCGAACCAGCTCCTACTCTCCCACCAGTTATATATCCGTGTGAAGCTGGGTATTGTGCAATCATGTGTTTTTGACCTCTGAGCTAACGATTTCATTAAAAAAAAAACCTGGAGATGTTCTTGGACGTGGCCCTTTGTTCTGAATGTGGCAAAACGAACAATTTTCAAGTAGATTGTGTTCATGCCTGGGCGAAAGTGTACTAAACTACACAATCGCACGAACAGAACAAAAACCAAGGCTTTGCTGCTGTAGCGGAAAAGCCGAAAATTTTGCGTCTGTTGTAAACATACGCATGGCTTTTCCGTTTTCTTTTTTTCTTTAACATAAATTATCAGAAGGTCTATGTCTTTGCTATGTTTAAGATCTGAGATTATTTTATGATTCACATTTCGTACTCCATACTTGACCTTTAAGTTCATGTTACATGACACGTGATGACGTCATCATGACGTCACGTTTCGGCATACATTTTCAGCTTAGGGTCTCTGTTTGTGTTAAGCCTGATTAAGATCTGATGTTGTTTAGTGACCAAAGTGTCCCGTACAAAATTCGTGTACAAAGTCTATGGGATTTGGGATAGAACTAAAATAATCATAGAAAATCAGCCGATGACGTCATCATGACGTCACCTCGGATTTAACATGCTAGTAGCACTATCTACCTGCACACTAATTTTTATGACGATCGTCCCTACCTTTATATGTATTTCAAAAAAGCATATTTTTGATGACGTCATGATGACGTCACACATTTTTCACATTTATGTGAAAGAATATAGGAGCTAACAAATCTATTACAAAAAGAATTTTGAATTTAGCATGTTCTGTTGATGAGATATGGTTTTAAGAAACTTTAGTGTTCAAAAACTTTAAAATAGAAAAAAAACTGTATGATGACGTCATCATGACGTCACCTCAATTTTCATCTATAACACGAGCTACCATACCAACATACCTCGTTTGAAGGCAATCGGACCTACCGTTCCCTAGATATGGGCCCTTGAAAAATGCACCTTTAAGATGACGTCACAAGACACGTGATGACGTCATCATGACATCACGTTTCGGCATACATTTTCAGCTTAGGGTCTCTGTTTGTGTTAAGCCTGATTAAGATCTGATGTTGTTTAGTGACCAAAGTGTCCCGTACAAAATTCGTGTACCAAGTCTATGGGATTTGGGATAGAACTAAAATAATCATAGAAAATCAGCCGATGACGTCATCATGACGTCACCTCGAATTTAACATGCTAGTATCACTATCTACCTGCACACTAATTTTTATGACGATCGTCCCTACCCTTATATGTGTTTCAAAAAAGCATATTTTTGATGACGTCATGATGACGTCACACATTTTTCACATTTATGTGAAAGAATATAGGAGCTAACAAAGCTATTACAAAAAGAATTTTGAATTTAGCGTGTTCTGTTGATGAGATATGGCTTTAGGAAACTTTGAAGTTCAAAAACTTTAATATTACTGTAAAACTGTATGATGACGTCATCATGACGTCACCTCAATTTTTATCTATAACACGAGCTACCATACCAACATACCTGGTTTGAAGGCAATCGGACGTACCGTTCTCTAGATATGGGCCCTTGAAAAATGCACCTTTAAGATGACGTCACATGACACGTGATGACGTCATCATGACGTCACGTTTCGGCATACATTTTCAGCTTAGGGTCTCTGTTTGTGTTAAGCCTGATTAAGATCTGATGTTGCTTAGTGACCAAAGTGTCCCGTACAAAATTCGTGTACAAAGTCTATGGGATTTGGGATAGAACTAAAATAATCATAGAAAATCAGCCGATGACGTCATCATGACGTCACCTCGGATTTAACATGCTAGTAGCACTATCTACCTGCACACTAATTTTTATAACGATCGTCCCTACCCTTATATGTGTTTCAAAAAAGCATATTTTTGATGACGTCATGATGACGTCACACATTTTTCACATTTATGTGAAAGAATATAGGAGCTAACAAAGCTATTACAAAAAGAATTTTGAATTTAGCATGTTCTGTTGATGAGATATGGCTTTAAGAAACTTTGAAGTTCAAAAACTTTAATATTACTGTAAAATCGTATGATGACGTCATCATGACGTCACCTCAATTTTCATCTATAACACGATCTACCATACCAACATACCTGGTTTGAAGGCAATCGGACCTACCGTTCTCTAGATATGGGCCCTTCCAAAATGCACCTTTAAGATGACGTCACATGACACGTGATGACGTCATCATGACGTCACGTTTTGGCATACATTTTCAGCTTAGGGTCCCTGTTTGTGTTAAGTTTGATTAAGATCTGATGTTGTTTAGTGACCAAAGTGTCCCGTACAAAATTCGTGTACAAAGTCTATGGGATTTGGGATAGAACTAAAAATTCATAGAAAATCAGCCGATGACGTCATCATGACGTCACCTCGGATTTAACATCCTAGTAGCATTATCTACCTGCACACTAATTTTTATGACGATCGTCCCTACCCTTATATGTGTTTCAAAAAAGCATATTTTTGATGACGTCATGATGACGTCACACATTTTTCACATTTATGTGAAAGAATATAGGAGCTAACAGAGCTATTACAAAAAGAATTTTGAATTTAGCATGTTCTGTTGGTGAGATATGGCTTTAAGAAACTTTAAAGTTCAAAAACTTAAAAATTACTATAAAATCGCATGATGACGTCATCATGACGTCACGTCAATTTTCATCTATAACACGAGCTAGCCTACCAACATACCAGGTTTGAAGGAAATTGGATATACCGTTCTCTAGATATGGGCCCTTGAAAAACGCACATTTAGGATGACGTCACATGACACGTGATGACGTCATCATGACGTCACGTTTCGGCATACATTTTCAGCTTAGGGTCTCTGTTTGTGTTAAGCCTGATTAAGATCTGATGTTGCTTAGTGACCAAAGTGTCCCGTACAAAATTCGTGTACAAAGTCTATGGGATTTGGGATAGAACTAAAATAATCATAGAAAATCAGCCGATGACGTCATCATGACGTCACCTCGGATTTAACATGCTAGTAGCACTATCTACCTGCACACTAATTTTTATAACGATCGTCCCTACCCTTATATGTGTTTCAAAAAAGCATATTTTTGATGACGTCATGATGACGTCACACATTTTTCACATTTATGTGAAAGAATATAGGAGCTAACAAAGCTATTACAAAAAGAATTTTGAATTTAGCATGTTCTGTTGATGAGATATGGCTTTAAGAAACTTTGAAGTTCAAAAACTTTAATATTACTGTAAAATCGTATGATGACGTCATCATGACGTCACCTCAATTTTCATCTATAACACGATCTACCATACCAACATACCTGGTTTGAAGGCAATCGGACCTACCGTTCTCTAGATATGGGCCCTTCCAAAATGCACCTTTAAGATGACGTCACATGACACGTGATGACGTCATCATGACGTCACGTTTTGGCATACATTTTCAGCTTAGGGTCCCTGTTTGTGTTAAGTTTGATTAAGATCTGATGTTGTTTAGTGACCAAAGTGTCCCGTACAAAATTCGTGTACAAAGTCTATGGGATTTGGGATAGAACTAAAAATTCATAGAAAATCAGCCGATGACGTCATCATGACGTCACCTCGGATTTAACATCCTAGTAGCATTATCTACCTGCACACTAATTTTTATGACGATCGTCCCTACCCTTATATGTGTTTCAAAAAAGCATATTTTTGATGACGTCATGATGACGTCACACATTTTTCACATTTATGTGAAAGAATATAGGAGCTAACAGAGCTATTACAAAAAGAATTTTGAATTTAGCATGTTCTGTTGGTGAGATATGGCTTTAAGAAACTTTAAAGTTCAAAAACTTAAAAATTACTATAAAATCGCATGATGACGTCATCATGACGTCACGTCAATTTTCATCTATAACACGAGCTAGCCTACCAACATACCAGGTTTGAAGGAAATTGGATATACCGTTCTCTAGATATGGGCCCTTGAAAAACGCACATTTAGGATGACGTCACGTGACACGTGATGACGTCATCATGACGTCACTCTACGACATACAATTTCAGCTTAGGGTCTACGTTTGAGGTAAGTTTGGTTAGGTTCTGAGGTTTTTTAAGACGTAAAGTGCCGCCGACAAAATTCGTGTACAAAGTCTATGGGATTTTGGTCAGAACTAAAAGAAGAAGAAGAAGAAGAAGAAGAAGAACTAGAGGTCTATGTTTTTAAGAACATAGGGCTTTTCCATATGTTTTTATGATGTCACTTCGAATTTTGTAAACTAGTGACAAATCTACCTAACCACCAAGTTTCGTGACGATTAGACATGGTCTATCCATATGTCTTTCAAGAAATCATGCCTTTAATGACGTCATTATGACTTCAGTAATTTTTCGCATTTATATAAAAGAATGTACGAGCTAACAAAGCTATTACAAAAGGAATTTTGAATTGAACATGTTCTGTTGATGAGATGTGGTTTTAAGAATCTTTAACGTTAAAATTTTGAAATTACCATAAAAATCAGATGATGACGTCATTATGACATCACCTCAATTTTGATTTATAACATGTACTTGTTTAGCCAACATACCAGGTTTGAATGCAATTGGACTTACGGTTCTCTTGATATGGGTCCTTGAAAAATGAGCCTTTAAGATGACATCACGTAACACATAATGACGTCATCGTGACATCACTCTTCGGCACACAATTTCAGATTAGGGTCTATGTTTGGGTTAAGTTTGCTTAAGATCTGATGTTGTTTAGTGACCAAAGTGCCGCAGACAAAATTCGTGTTTAAGAAGAAACCAAAATAGTGGGTATTGTGTAGTTTAGGATTTCTGTATTAATTGTGTTCATGTTAGCTTCTGGAGTATTTGATTATTCCAAAAGCCTTTTTTTGTTACTAAAGTAGACTTCTCTGAATCCCAATGACACGTGCTTTTGTGATTTGGAAAGGTTTTTTAGGCGGAAAATACGATTTTCTTACGTTGTGTCACGTTTTGGCTCGGTCAACTACTCTCCCACCAGCTATATATCCGTGTAAAGCTGGGTATTGCGCAATCACGTATTTTGTTACCTCTTAGCTAACGATTTCACTCCAAAAAACCCCTGCAGATGTTCTTCGACGTGGCCCTTTGTTCTGAATGTGGCAAAACGAACAATTTTCAAGTAGATTGTGTTCATGCCTGGGCGAAAGTGTACTAAACTACACAATCGCGCGAACAGAACAAAAACAAAGGCTTTCCTGCTGTAGCGGAAACGCCAAAAAATGTGCGTCTGTTGTAAACATACGCATGGCTTTTCCTTTTTTTCTTTTTTATTTAACATAAAGTATCAGAAGGTCTATGTCTTTGCTAAGTTTAAGATCTGAGATTATTTTATGATTAACATTTCGTACTCCAAACTTGACCTTTAAGTTCATGTTACATGCCACACGAAGACGTCATTATGACGTCACTCTTCGCGGCACGACTTTGCATCAGGGTCTATACCTATGCTAACTCTGACTAAGATTCGATGTTGTTTGATGACAAAAGTGCCGATCAGAAAATCTATGCACAAAGTCTATGGGATTTGGGATAGAACTAAAATAAGAAGCAGAAAAAAAATAGATATAGGGCCTTCAAAAATGCAAATTTAAGATGACGTCACGTGACATGTGATGACGTCATCATGACGTCATGATTCGGCACCCATCTCGAGTAGATAGTCAATGCATATGCCAAGTTTGAAGTTCATGGCATTTGAAGAAGTGCAAAATTTTAAGAGTACAATGAAATTTGAAACATTTACAAATTCATAAAAAATCAGCCGATGACGTCATCATGACGTTTAGTGACCAAAGTGCCACTTACAAAATTCGTGTACAAAGTCTATGGGATTTGGGATAGAACTAAAAAATTCACAGAAAATCAGCCGATGACGTCATCATGACGTCACCT
This sequence comes from Hippasteria phrygiana, assembly GCA_037893225.1. Classification (NCBI taxonomy): domain Eukaryota; kingdom Metazoa; phylum Echinodermata; class Asteroidea; order Valvatida; family Goniasteridae; genus Hippasteria; species Hippasteria phrygiana. Next base: position 178,872 of record JAZGUH010000192.1, read on the forward strand.
CGGATTTTACATGCTATTAGCACTATCTACCTACCCACTAATTTTTATGACGATCGGACGTACCCTTATGTGTGTTTCAGAAATGCACATTTTTGATGACGTCATGATGACGTCACACATTTTTCAAATGTATGTGAAAGAATATAGGAGCTAACAAAGCTATTACAAAAAGAATTTTGAATTTAGCATGTTCTGTTGGTGAGATATGGCTTTAAGAAACTTTGAAGTTGAAAAACTTTAATATTACTGTAAAATCGTATGATGACGTCATCATGACGTCACCTCAATTTTCATCTATAACACGAGCTACCATACCAACATACCAGGTTTGAAGGCAATCGGACCTACCGTTCTCTAGATATAGGCTCTTGAAAAATGCACATTTAAGATGACGTCACATGACACGTGATGACGTCATCATGACGTCACGTTTCGGCTTACATTTTCAGCTTAGGGTCTATGTTTGTGTTAAGTCTGATTAAGATCCGAGGTTGTTTAGTGACCAAAGTGCCACTTACAAAATTCGTGTACAAAGTCTATGGGATTTGGGATAGAACTAAAAAATTCACAGAAAATCAGCCGATGACGTCATCATGACGTCACCTCGGATTTTACATGCTATTAGCACTATCTACCTACCCACTAATTTTTATGACGATCGGACGTACCCTTATGTGTGTTTCAGAAATGCACATTTTTGATGACGTCATGATGACGTCACACATTTTGCAAATGTATGTGAAAGAATATAGGAGCTAACAAAGCTATTACAAAAAGAATTTTGAATTTAGCATGTTCTGTTGGTGAGATATGGCTTTAAGAAACTTTGAAGTTCAAAAACTTTAATATTACTGTAAAATCCTATGATGACGTGATCATGACGTCACCTTAATTTTCATCTATAACACGAGCTACCATACCAACATACCAGGTTTGAAGGCAATCGGACCTACCGTTCTCTAGATATAGGCCCTTGAAAAATGCACATTTAAGATGACGTCACATGACACGTGATGACGTCATCATGACGTCACGTTTCGGCTTACATTTTCAGCTGAGGGTCTATGTTTGTGTTAAGTCTGATTAAGATCCGAGGTTGTTTAGTGACCAAAGTGCCACTTACAAAATTCGTGTACAAAGTCTATGGGATTTGGGATAGAACTAAAAAATTCACAGAAAATCAGCCGATGACGTCATCATGACGTCACCTCGGATTTTACATGCTAGTAGCACTATCTACCTACCCACCAATTTTTATGACGATCGGACGTACCCTTATGTGTGTTTCAGAAATGCACATTTTTGATGACGTCATGATGACGTCACACATTTTTCAAATGTATGTGAAAGAATATAGGAGCTAACAAAGCTATTACAAAAAGAATTTTGAATTTAGCATGTTCTGTTGGTGAGATATGGCTTTAAGAAACTTTGAAGTTGAAAAACTTTAATATTACTGTAAAATCGTATGATGACGTCATCATGACGTCACCTTAATTTTCATCTATAACACGAGCTCCCATAACACCAGGTTTGAAGGCAATCGGACCTACCGTTCTCTAGATATAGGCCCTTGAAAAATGCACATTTAAGATGACGTCACATGACACGTGATGACGTCATCATGACGTCACGTTTCGGCTTACATTTTCAGCTGAGGGTCTATGTTTGTGTTAAGTCTGATTAAGATCCGAGGTTGTTTAGTGACCAAAGTGCCACTTACAAAATTCGTGTACAAAGTCTATGGGATTTGGGATAGAACTAAAAAATTCACAGAAAATCAGCCGATGACGTCATCATGACGTCACCTCGGATTTTACATGCTAGTAGCACTATCTACCTACCCACTAATTTTTATGACGATCGGACGTACCCTTATGTGTGTTTCAGAAATGCACATTTTTGATGACGTCATGATGACGTCACACATTTTTCAAATGTATGTGAAAGAATATAGGAGCTAACAAAGCTATTACAAAAAGAATTTTGAATTTAGCATGTTCTGTTGGTGAGATATGGCTTTAAGAAACTTTGAATTTCAAAAACTTAAAAATTACTATAAAATCGTATAATGACGTCATCTTGACGTCACCTCAAATTTCATCTATAACACGAGCTAGCCTACCAACATATCAGGTTTGAAGGAAATCGGACCTACCGTTCTCTAGATATGGGCCCTTGAAAAACGCACATTTAAGATGACGTCACGTGACACGTGATGACGTCATCATGACGTCACTCTTCGACATACTATTTCAGCTTAGGGTCTATGTTTGAGGTAAGTTTGGTTAAGATCTGAAGTTTTTTAAGACCTAAAGTGCCGCGGAGAAAATTCGTGTACAAAGTCTATGGGATTTTGGTCAGAACTAAAAGAAGAAAAAACTAGAGGTCTATGTTTTTAAGAACATAGGGCTTTTCCATATGTTTTTATGATGTCACTTCGAATTTTGTAAACTAGTGACAAATCTACCTAACCACCAAGTTTCGTGACGATTAGACATGGTCTATCCTTATGTCTTTCAAGAAATCATGCCTTTAATGACGTCATTATGACTTCAGTAATTTTTCGCATTCATATAAAAGAATGTACGAGCTAACAAAGCTATTACAAAAGGAATTTTGAATTGAACATGTTCTGTTGATGAGATATGGTTTTAAGAATCTTTAACGTTAAAATTTTGAAATTACCATAAAAATCAGATGATGACGTCATTATGACGTCACCTCAATTTTGATTTATAACATGTACTTGTTTAGCAACATACCAGGTTTGAATGCAATTGGACTTACGGTTCTCTTGATATGGGCCCTTGAAAAATGAGCCTTTAAGATGACATCACGTAACACATAATGACGTCATCGTGACATCACTCTTCGGCACACAATTTCAGATTAGGGTCTATGTTTGGGTTAAGTTTGCTTAAGATCTGATGTTGTTTAGTGACCAAAGTGCCGCAGACAAAATTCGTGTTTAAGAAGAAACCAAAATAGTGGGTATTGTGTAGTTTAGGATTTCTGTATTAATTGTGTTCATGTTAGCTTCTGGAGTATTTGATTATTCCAAAAGCCTTTTTTTGTTACTAAAGTAGACTTCTCTGAATCCCAATGACACGTGCTTTTGTGATTTGGAAAGGTTTTTTAAGGCGGAAAATACGATTTTCTTACGTTGTGTCACGTTTTGGCTCGGTCAACTACTCTCCCACCAGCTATATATCCGTGTAAAGCTGGGTATTGCGCAATCACGTATTTTGTTACCTCTTAGCTAACAATTTCACTCCAAAAAACCCCTGCAGATGTTCTTCGACGTGGCCCTTTGTTCTGAATGTGGCAAAACGAACAATTTTCAAGTAGATTGTGTTCATGCCTGGGCGAAAGTGTACTAAACTACACAATCGCGCGAACAGAACAAAAACAAAGGCTTTCCTGCTGTAGCGGAAACGCCAAAAAATGTGCGTCTGTTGTAAACATACGCATGGCTTTTCCTTTTTTTCTTTTTTATTTAACATAAAGTATCAGAAGGTCTATGTCTTTGCTAAGTTTAAGATCTGAGATTATTTTATGATTAACATTTCGTACTCCAAACTTGACCTTTAAGTTCATGTTACATGCCACACGAAGACGTCATTATGACGTCACTCTTCGCGGCACGACTTTGCATCAGGGTCTATACCTATGCTAACTCTGACTAAGATTCGATGTTGTTTGATGACAAAAGTGCCGATCAGAAAATCTATGCACAAAGTCTATGGGATTTGGGATAGAACTAAAATAAGAAGCAGAAAACAAATAGATATAGGGCCTTCAAAAATGCAAATTTAAGATGACGTCACGTGACATGTGATGACGTCATCATGACGTCATGATTCGGCACCCATCTCGAGTAGATAGTCAATGCATATGCCAAGTTTGAAGTTCATGGCATTTGAAGAAGTGCAAAATTTTAAGAGTACAATGAAATTTGAAACATTTACAAATTCATAAAAAATCAGCCGATGACGTCATCATGACGTCACCTCGGATTTTACATGCTATTAGCACTATCTACCTACCCACTAATTTTTATGACGATCGGACGTACCCTTATGTGTGTTTCAGAAATGCACATTTTTGATGACGTCATGATGACGTCACACATTTTTGAAATGTATGTGAAAGAATATAGGAGCTAACAAAGCTATTACAAAAAGAATTTTGAATTTAGCATGTTCTGTTGGTGAGATATGGCTTTAAGAAACTTTGAAGTTGAAAAACTTTAATATTACTGTAAAATCGTATGATGACGTCATCATGACGTCACCTTAATTTTCATCTATAACACGAGCTACCATACCAACATACCAGGTTTGAAGGCAATCGGACCTACCGTTCTCTAGATATAGGCCCTAGAAAAATGCACATTTAAGATGACGTCACATGACACGTGATGACGTCATCATGACGTCACGTTTCGGCTTACATTTTCAGCTGAGGGTCTATGTTTGTGTTAAGTCTGATTAAGATCCGAGGTTGTTTAGTGACCAAAGTGCCACTTACAAAATTCGTGTACAAAGTCTATGGGATTTGGGATAGAACTAAAAAATTCACAGAAAATCAGCCGATGACGTCATCATGACGTCACCTCGGATTTTACATGCTAGTAGCACTATCTACCTACCCACTAATTTTTATGACGATCGGACGTATCCTTATGTGTGTTTCAGAAATGCACATTTTTGATGACGTCATGATGACGTCACACATTTTTCAAATGTATGTGAAAGAATATAGGAGCTAACAAAGCTATTACAAAAAGAATTTTGAATTTAGCATGTTCTGTTGATGAGATATGGCTTTAAGAAACTTTGAATTTCAAAAACTTAAAAATTACTATAAAATCGTATGATGACGTCATCTTGACGTCACCTCAAATTTCATCTATAACACGAGCTAGCCTACCAACATATCAGGTTTGAAGGAAATCGGACCTACCGTTCTCTAGATATGGGCCCTTGAAAAACGCACATTTAAGATGACGTCACGTGACACGTGATGACGTCATCATGACGTCACTCTTCGACATACTATTTCAGCTTAGGGTCTATGTTTGAGGTAAGTTTGGTTAAGATCTGAAGTTTTTTAAGACCTAAAGTGCCGCGGAGAAAATTCGTGTACAAAGTCTATGGGCTTTTGGTCAGAACTAAAAGAAGAAGAAACTAGAGGTCTATGTTTTTAAGAACATAGGGCTTTTCCATATGTTTTTATGATGTCACTTCGAATTTTGTAAACTAGTGACAAATCTACCTAACCACCAAGTTTCGTGACGATTAGACATGGTCTATCCATATGTCTTTCAAGAAATCATGCCTTTAATGACGTCATTATGACTTCAGTAATTTTTCGCATTTATATAAAAGAATGTACGAGCTAACAAAGCTATTACAAAAGGAATTTTGAATTGAACATGTTCTGTTGATGAGATGTGGTTTTAAGAATCTTTAACGTTAAAATTTTGAAATTACCATAAAAATCAGATGATGACGTCATTATGACGTCACCTCAATTTTGATTTATAACATGTACTTGTTTAGCCAACATACCAGGTTTGAATGCAATTGGACTTACGGTTCTCTTGATATGGGCCCTTGAAAAATGAGCCTTTAAGATGACATCACGTAACACATAATGACGTCATCGTGACATCACTCTTCGGCACACAATTTCAGATTAGGGTCTATGTTTGGGTTAAGTTTGCTCAAGATCTGATGTTGTTTAGTGACCAAAGTGCCGCAGACAAAATTCGTGTTTAAGAAGAAACCAAAATAGTGGGTATTGTGTAGTTTAGGATTTCTGTATTAATTGTGTTCATGTTAGCTTCTTGAGTATTTGATTATTCCAAAAGCCTTTTTTTGTTACTAAAGTAGACTTCTCTGAATCCCAATGACACGTGCTTTTGTGATTTGGAAAGGTTTTTTAAGGCGGAAAATACGATTTTCTTACGTTGTGTCACGTTTTGGCTCGGTCAACTACTCTCCCACCAGCTATATATCCGTGTAAAGCTGGGTATTGCGCAATCACGTATTTTGTTACCTCTTAGCTAACGATTTCACTCCAAAAAACCCCTGCAGATGTTCTTCGACGTGGCCCTTTGTTCTGAATGTGGCAAAACGAACAATTTTCAAGTAGATTGTGTTCATGCCTGGGCGAAAGTGTACTAAACTACACAATCGCGCGAACAGAACAAAAACAAAGGCTTTCCTGCTGTAGCGGAAAAGCCAAAAAATGTGCGTCTGTTGTAAACATACGCATGGCTTTTCCTTTTTTTCTTTTTTATTTAACATAAAGTATCAGAAGGTCTATGTCTTTGCTAAGTTTAAGATCTGAGATTATTTTATGATTAACATTTCGTACTCCAAACTTGACCTTTAAGTTCATGTTACATGCCACACGAAGACGTCATTATGACGTCACTCTTCGCGGCACGACTTTGCATCAGGGTCTATACCTATGCTAACTCTGACTAAGATTCGATGTTGTTTGATGACAAAAGTGCCGATCAGAAAATCTATGCACAAAGTCTATGGGATTTGGGATAGAACTAAAATAAGAAGCAGAAAAAAAATAGATATAGGGCCTTCAAAAATGCAAATTTAAGATGACGTCACGTGACATGTGATGACGTCATCATGACGTCATGATTCGGCACCCATCTCGAGTAGATAGTCAATGCATATGCCAAGTTTGAAGTTCATGGCATTTGAAGAAGTGCAAAATTTTAAGAGCACAATGAAATTTGAAACATTTACAAATTCATAAAAAATCAGCCGATGACGTCATCATGACGTCACCTCGGATTTTACATGCTAGTAGCACTATCTACCTACCCACTAATTTTTATGACGATCGGACGTACCCTTATGTGTGTTTCAGAAATGCACATTTTTGATGACGTCATGATGACGTCACACATTTTTCAAATGTATGTGAAAGAATATAGGAGCTAACAAAGCTATTACAAAAAGAATTTTGAATTTAGCATGTTCTGTTGGTGAGATATGGCTTTAAGAAACTTTGAAGTTCAAAAACTTTAATATTACTGTAAAATCGTATGACGACGTCATCATGACGTCACCTTAATTTTCATCTATAACACGAGCTACCATACCGACATACCAGGTTTGAAGGCAATCGGACCTACTGTTCTCTAGATATAGGCCCTTGAAAAATGCACATTTAAGATGACGTCACATGACACGTGATGACGTCACCATGACGTCACGTTTCGGCTTACATTTTCAGCTTAGGGTCTATGTTTGTGTTAAGTCTGATTAAGATCCGAGGTTGTTTAGTGACCAAAGTGCCACTTACAAAATTCGTGTACAAAGTCTATGGGATTTGGGATAGAACTAAAAAATTCACAGAAAATCAGCCGATGACGTCATCATGACGTCACCTCGGATTTTACATGCTAGTAGCACTATCTACCTACCCACTAATTTTTATGACGATCGGACCTACCCTTATGTGTGTTTCAGAAATGCACATTTTTGATGACGTCATGATGACGTCACACATTTTTCAAATGTATGTGAAAGAATATAGGAGCTAACAAAGCTATTACAAAAAGAATTTTGAATTTAGCATGTTCTGTTGGTGAGATATGGCTTTAAGAAACTTTGAAGTTCAAAAACTTTAATATTACTGTAAAATCGTATGACGACGTCATCATGACGTCACCTTAATTTTCATCTATAACACGAGCTACCATACCAACATACCAGGTTTGAAGGCAATCGGACCTACCATTCTCTAGATATAGGCCCTTGAAAAATGCACATTTAAGATGACGTCACGTGATACGTGATGACGTCATCATGACGTCACGTTTCGGCTTACATTTTCAGCTTAGGGTCTATGTTTGTGTTAAGTCTGATTAAGATCCGAGGTTGTTTAGTGACCAAAGTGCCACTTACAAAATTCGTGTACAAAGTCTATGGGATTTGGGATAGAACAAAAAAAATTCACAGAAAATCAGCCGATGACGTCATCATGACGTCACCTCGGATTTTACATGCTATTAGCAGTATCTACCTACCCACTAATTTTTATGACGATCGGACGTACCCTTATGTGTGTTTCAGAAATGCACATTTTTGATGACGTCATGATGACGTCACACATTTTTCAAATCTATGTGAAAGAATATAGGAGCTAACAAAGCTATTACAAAAAGAATTTTGAATTTAGCATGTTCTGTTGGTGAGATATGACTTTAAGAAACTTTGAAGTTCAAAAACTTTAATATTACTGTACAATCGTATGATGACGTGATCATGACGTCACCTTAATTTTCATCTATAACACGAGCTACCATACCAACATACCAGGTTTGAAGGCAATCGGACCTACCGTTCTCTAGATATAGGCCCTAGAAAAATGCACATTTAAGATGACGTCACATGACACGTGATGACGTCATCATGACGTCACGTTTCGGCTTACATTTTCAGCTGAGGGTCTATGTTTGTGTTAAGTCTGATTAAGATCCGAGGTTGTTTAGTGACCAAAGTGCCACTTACAAAATTCGTGTACAAAGTCTATGGGATTTGGGATAGAACTAAAAAATTCACAGAAAATCAGCCGATGACGTCATCATGACGTCACCTCGGATTTTACATGCTAGTAGCACTATCTACCTACCCACTAATTTTTATGACGATCGGACGTACCCTTATGTGTGTTTCAGAAATGCACATTTTTGATGACGTCATGATGACGTCACACATTTTTCAAATGTATGTGAAAGAATATAGGAGCTAACAAAGCTATTACAAAAAGAATTTTGAATTTAGCATGTTCTGTTGATGAGATATGGCTTTAAGAAACTTTGAATTTCAAAAACTTAAAAATTACTATAAAATCGTATGATGACGTCATCTTGACGTCACCTCAAATTTCATCTATAACACGAGCTAGCCTACCAACATATCAGGTTTGAAGGAAATCGGACCTACCGTTCTCTAGATATGGGCCCTTGAAAAACGCACCTTTAAGATGACGTCACGTGACACGTGATGACGTCATCATGACGTCACGTCAATTTTCATCTATAACACGAGCTAGCCAACCAACATACCAGGTTTGAAGGAAATTGGATATACCGTTCTCTAAATATGGGCCCTTGAAAAACGCACATTTAGGATGACGTCACGTGACACGTGACACGATTTTAACAATTCAAGAATTCAGCGACTTGAAAAAAGACTAGAAATCAACCCCTTTTATGAACAGCATGCTCTTTTAAGCCATGGTTATCTGCCCTTCCCAGAATTCCTTTGTGTTATATTGAATTTGGTCTAAATTTTGAAATTGCTGTTATTTCTTACTTGAGTGAGCCACGATCATGAAATTTTGGAATTAGGTACAGATAAATTCAATGTATATATTTTTGTAATCGGATTGACCTTTACAAGCGTTTAAAAAAAAACAAATTTTTGATGACGTCATCATGACGTCACACAATTTTCGCTTTTTAGGTCATATCTTTGAGACATACCAAAGCTATAACAAAAAGAATTTTGAAATTATCTTGTTTTGTTCGCTAGATATATTTAAAAGAATGTTACGATTTTAAAAATTCAAAAATTCATAAAAAATCACGTGATGACGTCATCACGACGTCACTCTACGACATACAATTTCAGCTTAGGGTCTATGTTTGATGTAAGTTTGGTTAGGTTCTGAGGTTTTTTAAGACCTAAAGTGCCGCCGACAAAATTCGTGTACAAAGTCTATGGGATTTTGGTCAGAACTAAAAGAAGAAGAAGAAAAAGAAAAAAAAAAAAAATCAGAACAAAAACAAAGCCTTTTCCGAAGGATTTCGGAAAAGCCAATTAAGAACATAGGGCTTTTCCATATGTTTTTATGATGTCACTTCGAATTTTGTAAACTAGTGACAAATCTACCTAACCACCAAGTTTCGTGACGATTAGACATGGTCTATCCTTATGTCTTTCAAGAAATCATGCCTTTAATGACGTCATTATGACTTCAGTAATTTTTCGCATTTATATAAAAGAATGTACGAGCTAACAAAGCTATTACAAAAGGAATTTTGAATTGAACATGTTCTGTTGATGAGATATGGTTTTAAGAATCTTTAACATTAAAATTTTGAAATTACCATAAAAATCAGATGATGACGTCATTATGACGTCACCTCAATTTTGATTTATAACATGTACTTGTTTAGCAACATACCAGGTTTGAATGCAATTGGACTTACGGTTCTCTTGATATGGGCCCTTGAAAAATGAGCCTTTAAGATGACATCACGAACACATAATGATGTCATCGTGACATCACTGTTCGGCACACAATTTCAGATTAGGGTCTATGTTTGGGTTAAGTTTGCTTAAGATCTGATGTTGTTTAGTGACCAAAGTGCCGCAGACAAAATTCGTGTTTAAGAAGAAACCAAAATAGTGGGTATTGTGTAGTTTAGGATTTCTGTTCTGGAGTATTTGATTATTCCAAAAGCCTTTTTTTGTTACTAAAGTAGACTTCTCTGAATCCCAATGACACGTGCTTTTGTGATTTGGAAAGGTTTTTTAAGGCGGAAAATACGATTTTCTTACGTTGTGTCACGTTTTGGCTCGGTCAACTACTCTCCCACCAGCTATATATCCGTGTAAAGCTGGGTATTGCGCAATCACGTATTTTGTTACCTCTTAGATAACGATTTCACTCCAAAAAAAACCTGCAGATGTTCTTCGACGTGGCCCTTTGTTCTGAATGTGGCAAAACGAACAATTTTCAAGTAGATTGTGTTCATGCCTGGGCGAAAGTGTAAACTACACAATCGCGTGAACAGAACAAAAACAAAGGCTTTCCTGCTGTAGCGGAAACGCCAAAAAATGTGCGTCTGTTGTAAACATACGCATGGCTTTTCCTTTTTTTCTTTTTTATTTAACATAAAGTATCAGAAGGTCTATGTCTTTGCTAAGTTTAAGATCTGAGATTATTTTATGATTAACATTTCGTACTCCAAACTTGACCTTTAAGTTCATGTTACATGCCACACGAAGACGTCATTATGACGTCACTCTTCGCGGCACGACTTTGCATCAGGGTCTATACCTATGCTAACTCTGACTAAGATTCGATGTTGTTTGATGAGAAAAGTGCCGATCAGAAAATCTATGCACAAAGTCTATGGGATTTGGGATAGAACTAAAATAAGAAGCAGAAAAAAAATAGATATAGGGCCTTCAAAAATGCAAATTTAAGATGACGTCACGTGACATGTGATGACGTCATCATGACGTCATGATTCGGCACCCATCTCGAGTAGATAGTCAATGCATATGCCAAGTTTGAAGTTCATGGCATTTGAAGAAGTGCAACATTTTAAGAGTACAATGAAATTTGAAACATTTACAAATTCATAAAAAATCAGCCGATGACGTCATCATGACGTCACTTCGGATTTTGCATGCTAGTGGCACTATCTACCTTCCCACCAATTTTTATGACGATCGGACGTACCCTTATGTGTGTTTCAGAAATGCACATTTTTGATGACGTCATGATGACGTCACACATTTTTCAAATGTATGTGAAAGAATATAGGAGCTAACAAAGCTATTACAAAAAGAATTTTGAATTTAGCATGTTCTGTTGGTGAGATATGGCTTTAAGAAACTTTGAAGTTGAAAAACTTTAATATTACTGTAAAATCGTATGATGACGTCATCATGACGTCACCTCAATTTCTATGTATAACACGAGCTACCATACCAACATACCTGGTTTGAAGGCAATCGGACCTACCGTTCTCTAGATATGGGCCCTTGAAAAATGCACATTTAAGATGACGTCACATGACACGTGATGACGTCATCATGACGTCACGTTTCGGCATACATTTTCAGCTTAGGGTCTCTGTTTGTGTTAAGCCTGATTAAGATCTGATGTTGCTTAGTGACCAAAGTGTCCCGTACAAAATTCGTGTACAAAGTCTATGGGATTTGGGATAGAACTAAAAATTCATAGAAAATCAGCCGATGACGTCATCATGACGTCACCTCGGATTTAACATCCTAGTAGCATTATCTACCTGCACACTAATTTTTATGACGATCGTCCCTACCCTTATATGTGTTTCAAAAAAGCATATTTTTGATGACGTCATGATGACGTCACACATTTTTCACATTTATCTGAAAGAATATAGGAGCTAACAAAGCTATTACAAAAAGAATTTTGAATTTAGCATGTTCTGTTGATGAGATATGGCTTTAAGAAACTTTAGTGTTCAAAAACTTAAAAATTACTATAAAATCGTATGATGACGTCATCATGACGTCATGTCAATTTTCATCTATAAACCTGCTGGCCTACTTAGATATTACATTTCAACTTAATCGAGCTTGTACTTTTGTAGATATGGCTTCAAAAACTGCCCCTTTAAGATGACGTCACGTGACATGTGATGACATCATGATAATGTCATGTCAATTTTCAGCTATAAACCTACTGGGCTACCTAGATATTACTTTTCAACTTAATCGAACTTGTAATTTTGTATATATATGGCTTCAAAAACTGCCCCTTTAAGATGACGTCACGTGACATGTGATGACGTCATCATAACGTCAATTCAATTTTTATCTATAAACCTACTGGGCTACCTAGATATTACTTTTGAACTTAATCGGACTTGTGCTTTTGTAGACATATGGCTTCAAAAACTGCCCCTTTAAGATGACGTCACGTGACATGTGATGACATCAATTATGATAATGTCATGTCAATTTTCAGCTATAAACCTACTGGGCTACCTAGATATTACTTTTCAACTTAATCGAATTTGTACTTTTGTAGATATATGGCTTCAAAAACTGCCCCTTTAAGATGACGTCACGTGGCATGTCATGACGTCATCAAGAGGTAAAAGTTCGGCACACATTGTGAGCAGTTAGTCTAAGTGTCTGCCAAGTTTAAAAGTACCCAAAGTGCCGGTAAGAAAGAAAACGTGTACAAATGCTATAGGCAATAATCTAGCGAGTGCCCCTTTAAGATGACACCACGTGACATGTTATGACTTGATCATAACGTCATGTCAATTTTCATCTATAACACCAGGTGGCATACCTTACGTTCCAACTGAATCGGACTTGTACTTTTGTAGATATATGGCTTCAAAAACTGCCCCTTTAAGATGACGTCACGTGGCATGTCATGACGTCATCAAGAGGTAAAAGTTCGGCACACATTGTGAGCAGTTAGTCTAAGTGTCTGCCAAGTTTAAAAGTACCCAAAGTGCCGGTAAGAAAGAAAACGTGTACAAATGCTATAGGCAATAATCTAGCGAGTGCCCCTTTAAGATGACACCACGTGACATGTTATGACTTGATCATAACGTCATGTCAATTTTCATCTATAACACCAGGTGGCATACCTTACGTTCCAACTGAATCGGACTTGTACTTTTGTAGATATATAGCTTCGAAAAATGCCCCTTTAAGATGACGTCACGTGACATGTGATGACGTCATCAGGACGTAAAAGTTCGGCACACATTGTGAGCAGTTGGGGTAAGTGTCTGCCAAGTTTAAAAGTAGCCAATGTGGCCGGTAAGAAAGTAAACGTTTACAAATGCTATGGGCAATATTCTATCGACTTGAAAAAAGAATTTTTTTATGACGTCATCATGACGTCACACAATTTTCGCTTTTTAGGGCATATCTTTGAGACATACCAAAGCTATAACAAAAAGAATTTTGAAAATATCTTGTTTTGTTCGCTAGATATAGTGAAAAGAATGTTACGATTATAAAACTTCAAGAATTCAGCGACTTGAAAAAAGACTACAAATCAACCCTTTTTATAAACAGCATGCACATTTAAGCCATGGTTATCAGCCCTTCCCAGAATTCCTTTGTGTTATATTGAATTTGGTCTACATTTTGAAATGGCTCCTATTTCTTACTTGAGTGAGCCACGATCACGATATTTTGGAATTAGGTACAGGAAAATTCAATGTATACATTTTTGTAATCGGATTGACCCTTACATGCGTTAAAAATAAAACATATTTTTGATGACGTCATCATGACGTCACACAATTTTCGCCATTTAGGGCATATCTTTGAGACATACCAAAGCTATAACAAAAAGAATTTTGAAAATATCTTGTTTTGTTCGCTAGATATATTGAAAAGAATGTTACGATTTTAAAACTTCAAAAATTCAGCGACTTGAAAAAAGACTAGAAATCAACCCCTTTTATAAACAGCAAGCTCATAATAGCCATGGTTATCAGCCCGTCCCAGAATTCCTTTGTGTTATATTGAATTTGGTCTAAATTTTGAAATGGCTGTCATTTCTTACTTGAGTGAGCCACGATCATGAAATTTTGGAATTGGGTACAGGAAAATTCAATATATACATTTTTGTAATCGGATTGACCCTTACATGCGTTAACAAAAAAACACATTTTTGATGACGTCATCATGACGTCACACAATTTTCGCAATTTAGGGCATATCTTTGAGACATACCAAAGCTATAAGAAAAAGAATTTTGAAAATATCTTGTTTTGTTCGCTAGATATATTTAAAAGAATGTTACGATTTTAAAAATTCAAAAATTCATAAAAAATCACGTGATGACGTCATCACGACGTCACTCTACGACATACAATTTCAGCTTAGGGTCTATGTTTGATGTAAGTTTGGTTAGGTTCTGAGGTTTTTTAAGACCTAAAGTGCCGCCGACAAAATTCGTGTACAAAGTCTATGGGATTTTGGTCAGAACTAAAAGAAGAAGAAGAAAAAAAAGAAAAAAAAAAAAAATCAGAACAAAAACAAAGCCTTTTCCGAAGGATTTCGGAAAAGCCAACAAGAAATCATGCCTTTAATGACGTCATTATGACTTCAGTAATTTTTCGCATTTATATAAAAGAATGTACGAGCTAACAAAGCTATTACAAAAGGAATTTTGAATTGAACATGTTCTGTTGATGAGATATGGTTTTAAGAATCTTTAACGTTAAAATTTTGAAATTTCGATAAAAATCAGATGATGACGTCATTATGACGTCACCTCAATTTTGATTTATAACATGTACTTGTTTAGCAACATACCAGGTTTGAATGCAATTGGACTTACGGTTCTCTTGATATGGGACCTTGAAAAATGAGCCTTTAAGATGACATCACGTAACACATAATGACGTCATCGTGACATCACTCTTCGGCACACAATTTCAGATTAGGGTCTATGTTTGGGTTAAGTTTGCTTAAGATCTGATGTTGTTTAGTGACCAAAGTGCCGCAGACAAAATTCGTGTTTAAGAAGAAACCAAAATAGTGGGTATTGTGTAGTTTAGGATTTCTGTATTAATTGTGTTCATGTTAGCTTCTGGAGTATTTGATTATTCCAAAAGCCTTTTTTTGTTACTAAAGTAGACTTCTCTGAATCCCAATGACACGTGCTTTTGTGATTTGGAAAGGTTTTTTAAGGCGGAAAATACGATTTTCTTACGTTGTGTCACGTTTTGGCTCGGTCAACTACTCTCCCACCAGCTATATATCCGTGTAAAGCTGGGTATTGCGCAATCACGTATTTTGTTACCTCTTAGCTAACGATTTCACTCCAAAAAACCCCTGCAGATGTTCTTCGACGTGGCCCTTTGTTCTGAATGTGGCAAAACGAACAATTTTCAAGTAGATTGTGTTCATGCCTGGGCGAAAGTGTACTAAACTACACAATCGCGCGAACAGAACAAAAACAAAGGCTTTCCTGCTGTAGCGGAAACGCCAAAAAATGTGCGTCTGTTGTAAACATACGCATGGCTTTTCCTTTTTTTCTTTTTTATTTAACATAAAGTATCAGAAGGTCTATGTCTTTGCTAAGTTTAAGATCTGAGATTATTTTATGATTAACATTTCGTACTCCGAACTTGACCTTCAAGTTCATGTTACATGCCACACGAAGACGTCATTATGACGTCACTCTTCGCGGCACGACTTTGCATCAGGGTCTATACCTATGCTAACTCTGACTAAGATTCGATGTTGTTTGATGACAAAAGTGCCGATCAGAAAATCTATGCACAAAGTCTATGGGATTTGGGATAGAACTAAAATAAGAAGCAGAAAAAAAATAGATATAGGGCCTTCAAAAATGCAAATTTAAGATGACGTCACGTGACATGTGATGACGTCATCATGACGTCATGATTCGGCACCCATCTCGAGTAGATAGTCAATGCATATGCCAAGTTTGAAGTTCATGGCATTTGAAGAAGTGCAAAATTTTAAGAGTACAATGAAATTTGAAACATTTACAAATTCATAAAAAATCAGCCGATGACGTCATCATGACGTCACTTCGGATTTTGCATGCTAGTGGCACTATCTACCTACCCACCAATTTTTATGACGATCGGACGTACCCTTATGTGTGTTTCAGAAATGCACATTTTTGATGACGTCATGATGACGTCACACATTTTTCAAATGTATGTGAAAGAATATAGGAGCTAACAAAGCTATTACAAAAAGAATTTTGAATTTAGCATGTTCTGTTGGTGAGATATGGCTTTAAGAAACTTTGAAGTTGAAAAACTTTAATATTACTGTAAAATCGTATGATGACGTCATCATGACGTCACCTTAATTTTCATCTATAACACGAGCTACCATACCAACATACCAGGTTTGAAGGCAATCGGACCTACCGTTCTCTAGATATAGGCTCTTGAAAAATGCACATTTAAGATGACGTCACATGACACGTGATGACGTCATCATGACGTCACGTTTCGGCTTACATTTTCAGCTGAGGGTCTATGTTTGTGTTAAGTCTGATTAAGATCCGAGGTTGTTTAGTGACCAAAGTGCCACTTACAAAATTCGTGTACAAAGTCTATGGGATTTGGGATAGAACTAAAAAATTCACAGAAAATCAGCCGATGACGTCATCATGACGTCACCTCGGATTTTACATGCTAGTAGCACTATCTACCTACCCACTAATTTTTATGACGATCGGACGTACCCTTATGTGTGTTTCAGAAATGCACATTTTTGATGACGTCATGATGACGTCACACATTTTTCAAATGTATGTGAAAGAATATAGGAGCTAACAAAGCTATTACAAAAAGAATTTTGAATTTAGCATGTTCTGTTGGTGAGATATGGCTTTAAGAAACTTTGAAGTTGAAAAACTTTAATATTACTGTAAAATCGTATGATGACGTCATCATGACGTCACCTTAATTTTCATCTATAACACGAGCTCCCATAACATACCAGGTTTGAAGGCAATCGGACCTACCGTTCTCTAGATATAGGCCCTTGAAAAATGCACATTTAAGATGACGTCACATGACACGTGATGACGTCATCATGACGTCACGTTTCGGCTTACATTTTCAGCTGAGGGTCTATGTTTGTGTTAAGTCTGATTAAGATCCGAGGTTGTTTAGTGACCAAAGTGCCACTTACAAAATTCGTGTACAAAGTCTATGGGATTTGGGATAGAACTAAAAAATTCACAGAAAATCAGCCGATGACGTCATCATGACGTCACCTCGGATTTTACATGCTAGTAGCACTATCTACCTACCCACTAATTTTTATGACGATCGGACGTACCCTTATGTGTGTTTCAGAAATGCACATTTTTGATGACGTCATGATGACGTCACACATTTTTCAAATGTATGTGAAAGAATATAGGAGCTAACAAAGCTATTACAAAAAGAATTTTGAATTTAGCATGTTCTGTTGATGAGATATGGCTTTAAGAAACTTTGAATTTCAAAAACTTAAAAATTACTATAAAATCGTATGATGACGTCATCTTGACGTCACCTCAAATTTCATCTATAACACGAGCTAGCCTACCAACATATCATGTTTGAAGGAAATCGGACCTACCGTTCTCTAGATATGGGCCCTTGAAAAACGCACATTTAAGATGACGTCACGTGACACGTGATGACGTCATCATGACGTCAATCTTCGACATACTATTTCAGCTTAGGGTCTATGTTTGAGGTAAGTTTGGTTAAGATCTGAAGTTTTTTAAGACCTAAAGTGCCGCGGAGAAAATTCGTGTACAAAGTCTATGGGCTTTTGGTCAGAACTAAAAGAAGAAAAAAAAAAAAAATCAGAACAAAAACAAAGCCTTTTCCGAAGGATTTCGGAAAAGCCAAAAAAAAAAAAATCAGAACAAAAACAAAGCCTTTTCCGAAGGATTTCGGAAAAGCCAACTAGAGGTCTATGTTTTTAAGAACATAGGGCTTTTCCATATGTTTTTATGATGTCACTTCGAATTTTGTAAACTAGTGACAAATCTACCTAACCACCAAGTTTCGTGACGATTAGACATGGTCTATCCATATGTCTTTCAAGAAATCATGCCTTTAATGACGTCATTATGACTTCAGTAATTTTTCGCATTTATATAAAAGAATGTACGAGCTAACAAAGCTATTACAAAAGGAATTTTGAATTGAACATGTTCTGTTGATGAGATGTGGTTTTAAGAATCTTTAACGTTAAAATTTTGAAATTACCATAAAAATCAGATGATGACGTCATTATGACGTCACCTCAATTTTGATTTATAACATGTACTTGTTTAGCCAACATACCAGGTTTGAATGCAATTGGACTTACGGTTCTCTTGATATGGGCCCTTGAAAAATGAGCCTTTAAGATGACATCACGTAACACATAATGACGTCATCGTGACATCACTCTTCGGCACACAATTTCAGATTAGGGTCTATGTTTGGGTTAAGTTTGCTTAAGATCTGATGTTGTTTAGTGACCAAAGTGCCGCAGACAAAATTCGTGTTTAAGAAGAAACCAAAATAGTGGGTATTGTGTAGTTTAGGATTTCTGTATTAATTGTGTTCATGTTAGCTTCTGGAGTATTTGATTATTCCAAAAGCCTTTTTTTGTTACTAAAGTAGACTTCTCTGAATCCCAATGACACGTGCTTTTGTGATTTGGAAAGGTTTTTTAAGGCGGAAAATACGATTTTCTTACGTTGTGTCACGTTTTGGCTCGGTCAACTACTCTCCCACCAGCTATATATCCGTGTAAAGCTGGGTATTGCGCAATCACGTATTTTGTTACCTCTTAGCTAACGATTTCACTCCAAAAAACCCCTGCAGATGTTCTTCGACGTGGCCCTTTGTTCTGAATGTGGCAAAACGAACAATTTTCAAGTAGATTGTGTTCATGCCTGGGCGAAAGTGTACTAAACTACACAATCGCGCGAACAGAACAAAAACAAAGGCTTTCCTGCTGTAGCGGAAACGCCAAAAAATGTGCGTCTGTTGTAAACATACGCATGGCTTTTCCTTTTTTTCTTTTTTATTTAACATAAAGTATCAGAAGGTCTATGTCTTTGCTAAGTTTAAGATCTGAGATTATTTTATGATTAACATTTCGTACTCCAAACTTGACCTTTAAGTTCATGTTACATGCCACACGAAGACGTCATTATGACGTCACTCTTCGCGGCACGACTTTGCATCAGGGTCTATACCTATGCTAACTCTGACTAAGATTCGATGTTGTTTGATGACAAAAGTGCCGATCAGAAAATCTATGCACAAAGTCTATGGGATTTGGGATAGAACTAAAATAAGAAGCAGAAAAAAAATAGATATAGGGCCTTCAAAAATGCAAATTTAAGATGACGTCACGTGACATGTGATGACGTCATCATGACGTCATGATTCGGCACCCATCTCGAGTAGATAGTCAATGCATATGCCAAGTTTGAAGTTCATGGCATTTGAAGAAGTGCAAAATTTTAAGAGTACAATGAAATTTGAAACATTTACAAATTCATAAAAAATCAGTCGATGACGTCATCATGACGTCACTTCGGATTTTGCATGCTAGTGGCACTATCTACCTACCCACCAATTTTTATGACGATCGGACGTACCCTTATGTGTGTTTCAGAAATGCACATTTTTGATGACGTCATGATGACGTCACACATTTTTCAAATGTATGTGAAAGAATATAGGAGCTAACAAAGCTATTACAAAAAGAATTTTGAATTTAGCATGTTCTGTTGGTGAGATATGGCTTTAAGAAACTTTGAAGTTCAAAAACTTTAATATTACTGTAAAATCGTATGATGACGTCATCATGACGTCACCTTAATTTTCATCTATAACACGAGCTACCATACCAACATACCAGGTTTGAAGGCAATCGGACCTACCGTTCTCTAGATATAGGCCCTAGAAAAATGCACATTTAAGATGACGTCACATGACACGTGATGACGTCATCATGACGTCACGTTTCGGCTTACATTTTCAGCTGAGGGTCTATGTTTGTGTTAAGTCTGATTAAGATCCGAGGTTGTTTAGTGACCAAAGTGCCACTTACAAAATTCGTGTACAAAGTCTATGGGATTTGGGATAGAACTAAAAAATTCACAGAAAATCAGCCGATGACGTCATCATGACGTCACCTCGGATTTTACATGCTAGTAGCACTATCTACCTACCCACTAATTTTTATGACGATCGGACGTACCCTTATGTGTGTTTCAGAAATGCACATTTTTGATGACGTCATGATGACGTCACACATTTTTCAAATGTATGTGAAAGAATATAGGAGCTAACAAAGCTATTACAAAAAGAATTTTGAATTTAGCATGTTCTGTTGATGAGATATGGCTTTAAGAAACTTTGAATTTCAAAAACTTAAAAATTACTATAAAATCGTATGATGACGTCATCTTGACGTCACCTCAAATTTCATCTATAACACGAGCTAGCCTACCAACATATCAGGTTTGAAGGAAATCGGACCTACCGTTCTCTAGATATGGGCCCTTGAAAAACGCACCTTTAAGATAACGTCACGTGACACGTGATGACGTCATCATGACGTCACTCTTCGACATACTATTTCAGCTTAGGGTCTATGTTTGAGGTAAGTTTGGTTAAGATCTGAGGTTTTTTAAGACCTAAAGTGCCGCGGAGAAAATTCGTGTACAAAGTCTATGGGATTTTGGTCAGAACTAAAAGAAGAAATTATGATGTCACTTCGAATTTTGTAAACTAGTGACAAATCTACCTAACCACCAAGTTTCGTGACGATTAGACATGGTCTATCCATATGTCTTTCAAGAAATCATGCCTTTAATGACGTCATTATGACTTCAGTAATTTTTCGCATTTATATAAAAGAATGTACGAGCTAACAAAGCTATTACAAAAGGAATTTTGAATTGAACATGTTCTGTTAATGAGATGTGGTTTTAAGAATCTTTAACGTTAAAATTTTGAAATTACCATAAAAATCAGATGATGACGTCATTATGACGTCACCTCAATTTTGATTTATAACATGTACTTGTTTAGCCAACATACCAGGTTTGAATGCAATTGGACTTACGGTTCTCTTGATATGGGCCCTTGAAAAATGAGCCTTTAAGATGACATCACGTAACACATAATGACGTCATCGTGACATCACTCTTCGGCACACAATTTCAGATTAGGGTCTATGTTTGGGTTAAGTTTGCTTAAGATCTGATGTTGTTTAGTGACCAAAGTGCCGCAGACAAAATTCGTGTTTAAGAAGAAACCAAAATAGTGGGTATTGTGTAGTTTAGGATTTCTGTATTAATTGTGTTCATGTTAGCTTCTGGAGTATTTGATTATTCCAAAAGCCTTTTTTTGTTACTAAAGTAGACTTCTCTGAATCCCAATGACACGTGCTTTTGTGATTTGGAAAGGTTTTTTAAGGCGGAAAATACGATTTTCTTACGTTGTGTCACGTTTTGGCTCGGTCAACTACTCTCCCACCAGCTATATATCCGTGTAAAGCTGGGTATTGCGCAATCACGTATTTTGTTACCTCTTAGCTAACGATTTCACTCCAAAAAACCCCTGCAGATGTTCTTCGACGTGGCCCTTTGTTCTGAATGTGGCAAAACGAACAATTTTCAAGTAGATTGTGTTCATGCCTGGGCGAAAGTGTACTAAACTACACAATCGCGCGAACAGAACAAAAACAAAGGCTTTCCTGCTGTAGCGGAAACGCCAAAAAATGTGCGTCTGTTGTAAACATACGCATGGCTTTTCCTTTTTTTCTTTTTTATTTAACATAAAGTATCAGAAGGTCTATGTCTTTGCTAAGTTTAAGATCTGAGATTATTTTATGATTAACATTTCGTACTCCGAACTTGACCTTTAAGTTCATGTTACATGCCACACGAAGACGTCATTATGACGTCACTCTTCGCGGCACGACTTTGCATCAGGGTCTATACCTATGCTAACTCTGACTAAGATTCGATGTTGTTTGATGACAAAAGTGCCGATCAGAAAATCTATGCACAAAGTCTATGGGATTTGGGATAGAACTAAAATAAGAAGCAGAAAAAAAATAGATATAGGGCCTTCAAAAATGCAAATTTAAGATGACGTCACGTGACATGTGATGACGTCATCATGACGTCATGATTCGGCACCCATCTCGAGTAGATAGTCAATGCATATGCCAAGTTTGAAGTTCATGGCATTTGAAGAAGTGCAACATTTTAAGAGTACAATGAAATTTGAAACATTTACAAATTCATAAAAAATCAGCCGATGACGTCATCATGACGTCACTTCGGATTTTGCATGCTAGTGGCACTATCTACCTACCCACCAATTTTTATGACGATCGGACGTACCCTTATGTGTGTTTCAGAAATGCACATTTTTGATGACGTCATGATGACGTCACACATTTTTCAAATGTATGTGAAAGAATATAGGAGCTAACAAAGCTATTACAAAAAGAATTTTGAATTTAGCATGTTCTGTTGGTGAGATATGGCTTTAAGAAACTTTGAAGTTGAAAAACTTTAATATTACTGTAAAATCGTATGATGACGTCATCATGACGTCACCTTAATTTTCATCTATAACACGAGCTACCATACCAACATACCAGGTTTGAAGGCAATCGGACCTACCGTTCTCTAGATATAGGCTCTTGAAAAATGCACATTTAAGATGACGTCACATGACACGTGATGACGTCATCATGACGTCACGTTTCGGCTTACATTTTCAGCTTAGGGTCTATGTTTGTGTTAAGTCTGATTAAGATCCGAGGTTGTTTAGTGACCAAAGTGCCACTTACAAAATTCGTGTACAAAGTCCATGGGATTTGGGATAGAACTAAAAAATTCACAGAAAATCAGCCGATGACGTCATCATGACGTCACCTCGGATTTTACATGCTATTAGCACTATCTACCTACCCACTAATTTTTATGACGATCGGACGTACCCTTATGTGTGTTTCAAAAATGCACATTTTTGATGACGTCATGATGACGTCACACATTTTTCAAATGTATGTGAAAGAATATAGGAGCTAACAAAGCTATTACAAAAAGAATTTTGAATTTAGCATGTTCTGTTGGTGAGATATGGCTTTAAGAAACTTTGAAGTTCAAAAACTTTAATATTACTGTAAAATCGTATGATGACGTGATCATGACGTCACCTTAATTGGCTTTTCCGAAATCCTTCGGAAAAGGCTTTGTTTTTGTTCTGATTTTTTTTTTTTTTCTTCTTCTTCTTCTTCTTCTTCTTCTTCTTCTTCTTCTTCTTCTTCTTTTAGTTCTGACCAAAATCCCATAGACTTTGTACACGAATTTTGTCGGCGGCACTTTAGGTCTTAAAAAACGTCAGAACCTAACCAAACTTACATCAAACGTAGACCCTAAGCTGAAATTGTATGTCGTAGAGTGACGTCATGATGACGTCATCACGTGTCACGTGACGTCATCCTAAATGTGCGTTTTTCAAGGGCCCATATCTAGAGAACGGTATATCCAATTTCCTTCAAACCTGGTATGTTTTTAGGCTAGCTCGTGTTATAGATGAAAATTGACGTGACGTCATGATGACGTCATCATGCGATTTTATAGTAATTTTTAAGTTTTTGAACTTTAAAGTTTCTTAAAGCCATATCTCACCAACAGAACATGCTAAATTCAAAATTCTTTTTGTAATAGCTCTGTTAGCTCCTATATTCTTTCACATAAATGTGAAAAATGTGTGACGTCATCATGACGTCATCAAAAATATGCTTTTTTGAAACACATATAAGGGTAGGGACGATCGTCATAAAAATTAGTGTGCAGGTAGATAATGCTACTAGGATGTTAAATCCGAGGTGACGTCATGATGACGTCATCGGCTGATTTTCTATGAATTTTTAGTTCTATCCCAAATCCCATAGACTTTGTACACGAATTTTGTACGGGACACTTTGGTCACTAAACAACATCAGATCTTAATCAAACTTAACACAAACAGGGACCCTAAGCTGAAAATGTATGCCAAAACGTGACGTCATGATGACGTCATCACGTGTCATGTGACGTCATCTTAAAGGTGCATTTTGGAAGGGCCCATATCTAGAGAACGGTAGGTCCGATTGCCTTCAAACCAGGTATGTTGGTATGGTAGATCGTGTTATAGATGAAAATTGAGGTGACGTCATGATGACGTCATCATACGATTTTACAGTAATATTAAAGTTTTTGAACTTCAAAGTTTCTTAAAGCCATATCTCATCAACAGAACATGCTAAATTCAAAATTCTTTTTGTAATAGCTTTGTTAGCTCCTATATTCTTTCACATAAATGTGAAAAATGTGTGACGTCATCATGACGTCATCAAAAATATGCTTTTTTGAAACACATATAAGGGTAGGGACGATCGTTATAAAAATTAGTGTGCAGGTAGATAGTGCTACTAGCATGTTAAATCCGAGGTGACGTCATGATGACGTCATCGGCTGATTTTCTATGATTATTTTAGTTCTATCCCAAATCCCATAGACTTTGTACACGAATTTTGTACGGGACACTTTGGTCACTAAGCAACATCAGATCTTAATCAGGCTTAACACAAACAGAGACCCTAAGCTGAAAATGTATGCCGAAACGTGACGTCATGATGACGTCATCACGTGTCATGTGACGTAATCTTAAAGGTGCATTTTTCAAGGGCCCATATCTAGAGAACGGTAGGTCCGATTGCCTTCAAACCAGGTATGTTGGTATGGTAGCTCGTGTTATAGATAAAAATTGAGGTGACGTCATGATGACGTCATCATACAGTTTTACAGTAATATTAAAGTTTTTGAACTTCAAAGTTTCCTAAAGCCATATCTCATCAACAGAACACGCTAAATTCAAAATTCTTTTTGTAATAGCTTTGTTAGCTCCTATATTCTTTCACATAAATGTGAAAAATGTGTGACGTCATCATGACGTCATCAAAAATATGCTTTTTTGAAACACATATAAGGGTAGGGACGATCGTCATAAAAATTAGTGTGCAGGTAGATAGTGATACTAGCATGTTAAATCCGAGGTGACGTCATGATGACGTCATCGGCTGATTTTCTATGAATTTTTAGTTCTATCCCAAATCCCATAGACTTTGTACACGAATTTTGTACGGGACACTTTGGTCACTAAACAACATCAGATCTTAATCAAACTTAACACAAACAGGGACCCTAAGCTGAAAATGTATGCCAAAACGTGACGTCATGATGACGTCATCACGTGTCATGTGACGTCATCTTAAAGGTGCATTTTTCAAGGGCCCATATCTAGAGAACGGTAGGTCCGATTGCCTTCAAACCAGGTATGTTGGTATGGTAGATCGTGTTATAGATGAAAATTGAGGTGACGTCATGATGACGTCATCATACGATTTTACAGTAATATTAAAGTTTTTGAACTTCAAAGTTTCTTAAAGCCATATCTCATCAACAGAACATGCTAAATTCAAAATTCTTTTTGTAATAGCTCTGTTAGCTCCTATATTCTTTCACATAAATGTGAAAAATGTGTGACGTCATCATGACGTCATCAAAAATATGCTTTTTTGAAACACATATAAGGGTAGGGACGATCGTCATAAAAATTGGTGTGCAGGTAGATAATGCTACTAGGATGTTAAATCCGAAGTGACGTCATGATGACGTCATCGGCTGATTTTCTATGAATTTTTAGTTCTATCCCAAATCCCATAGACTTTGTACACGAATTTTGTACGGGACACTTTGGTCACTAAACAACATCAGATCTTAATCAAACTTAACACAAACAGGGACCCTAAGCTGAAAATGTATGCCAAAACGTGACGTCATGATGACGTCATCACGTGTCATGTGACGTCATCTTAAAGGTGCATTTTGGAAGGGCCCATATCTAGAGAACGGTAGGTCCGATTGCCTTCAAACCAGGTATGTTGGTATGGTAGATCGTGTTATAGATGAAAATTGAGGTGACGTCATGATGACGTCATCATACGATTTTACAGTAATATTAAAGTTTTTGAACTTCAAAGTTTCTTAAAGCCATATCTCATCAACAGAACATGCTAAATTCAAAATTCTTTTTGTAATAGCTTTGTTAGCTCCTATATTCTTTCACATAAATGTGAAAAATGTGTGACGTCATCATGACGTCATCAAAAATATGCTTTTTTGAAACACATATAAGGGTAGGGACGATCGTTATAAAAATTAGTGTGCAGGTAGATAGTGCTACTAGCATGTTAAATCCGAGGTGACGTCATGATGACGTCATCGGCTGATTTTCTATGATTATTTTAGTTCTATCCCAAATCCCATAGACTTTGTACACGAATTTTGTACGGGACACTTTGGTCACTAAGCAACATCAGATCTTAATCAGGCTTAACACAAACAGAGACCCTAAGCTGAAAATGTATGCCGAAACGTGACGTCATGATGACGTCATCACGTGTCATGTGACGTAATCTTAAAGGTGCATTTTTCAAGGGCCCATATCTAGAGAACGGTACGTCCGATTGCCTTCAAACCAGGTATGTTGGTATGGTAGCTCGTGTTATAGATAAAAATTGAGGTGACGTCATGATGACGTCATCATACAGTTTTACAGTAATATTAAAGTTTTTGAACTTCAAAGTTTCCTAAAGCCATATCTCATCAACAGAACACGCTAAATTCAAAATTCTTTTTGTAATAGCTTTGTTAGCTCCTATATTCTTTCACATAAATGTGAAAAATGTGTGACGTCATCATGACGTCATCAAAAATATGCTTTTTTGAAACACATATAAGGGTAGGGACGATCGTCATAAAAATTAGTGTGCAGGTAGATAATGCTACTAGGATGTTAAATCCGAGGTGACGTCATGATGACGTCATCGGCTGATTTTCTATGAATTTTTAGTTCTATCCCAAATCCCATAGACTTTGTACACGAATTTTGTACGGGACACTTTGGTCACTAAACAACATCAGATCTTAATCAAACTTAACACAAACAGGGACCCTAAGCTGAAAATGTATGCCAAAACGTGACGTCATGATGACGTCATCACGTGTCATGTGACGTCATCTTAAAGGTGCATTTTGGAAGGGCCCATATCTAGAGAACGGTAGGTCCGATTGCCTTCAAACCAGGTATGTTGGTATGGTAGATCGTGTTATAGATGAAAATTGAGGTGACGTCATGATGACGTCATCATACGATTTTACAGTAATATTAAAGTTTTTGAACTTCAAAGTTTCTTAAAGCCATATCTCATCAACAGAACATGCTAAATTCAAAATTCTTTTTGTAATAGCTTTGTTAGCTCCTATATTCTTTCACATAAATGTGAAAAATGTGTGACGTCATCATGACGTCATCAAAAATATGCTTTTTTGAAACACATATAAGGGTAGGGACGATCGTTATAAAAATTAGTGTGCAGGTAGATAGTGCTACTAGCATGTTAAATCCGAGGTGACGTCATGATGACGTCATCGGCTGATTTTCTATGATTATTTTAGTTCTATCCCAAATCCCATAGACTTTGTACACGAATTTTGTACGGGACACTTTGGTCACTAAGCAACATCAGATCTTAATCAGGCTTAACACAAACAGAGACCCTAAGCTGAAAATGTATGCCGAAACGTGACGTCATGATGACGTCATCACGTGTCATGTGACGTAATCTTAAAGGTGCATTTTTCAAGGGCCCATATCTAGAGAACGGTAGGTCCGATTGCCTTCAAACCAGGTATGTTGGTATGGTAGCTCGTGTTATAGATAAAAATTGAGGTGACGTCATGATGACGTCATCATACAGTTTTACAGTAATATTAAAGTTTTTGAACTTCAAAGTTTCCTAAAGCCATATCTCATCAACAGAACACGCTAAATTCAAAATTCTTTTTGTAATAGCTTTGTTAGCTCCTATATTCTTTCACATAAATGTGAAAAATGTGTGACGTCATCATGACGTCATCAAAAATATGCTTTTTTGAAACACATATAAGGGTAGGGACGATCGTCATAAAAATTAGTGTGCAGGTAGATAGTGATACTAGCATGTTAAATCCGAGGTGACGTCATGATGACGTCATCGGCTGATTTTCTATGAATTTTTAGTTCTATCCCAAATCCCATAGACTTTGTACACGAATTTTGTACGGGACACTTTGGTCACTAAACAACATCAGATCTTAATCAAACTTAACACAAACAGGGACCCTAAGCTGAAAATGTATGCCAAAACGTGACGTCATGATGACGTCATCACGTGTCATGTGACGTCATCTTAAAGGTGCATTTTTCAAGGGCCCATATCTAGAGAACGGTAGGTCCGATTGCCTTCAAACCAGGTATGTTGGTATGGTAGATCGTGTTATAGATGAAAATTGAGGTGACGTCATGATGACGTCATCATACGATTTTACAGTAATATTAAAGTTTTTGAACTTCAAAGTTTCTTAAAGCCATATCTCATCAACAGAACATGCTAAATTCAAAATTCTTTTTGTAATAGCTCTGTTAGCTCCTATATTCTTTCACATAAATGTGAAAAATGTGTGACGTCATCATGACGTCATCAAAAATATGCTTTTTTGAAACACATATAAGGGTAGGGACGATCGTCATAAAAATTGGTGTGCAGGTAGATAATGCTACTAGGATGTTAAATCCGAAGTGACGTCATGATGACGTCATCGGCTGATTTTCTATGAATTTTTAGTTCTATCCCAAATCCCATAGACTTTGTACACGAATTTTGTACGGGACACTTTGGTCACTAAACAACATCAGATCTTAATCAAACTTAACACAAACAGGGACCCTAAGCTGAAAATGTATGCCAAAACGTGACGTCATGATGACGTCATCACGTGTCATGTGACGTCATCTTAAAGGTGCATTTTGGAAGGGCCCATATCTAGAGAACGGTAGGTCCGATTGCCTTCAAACCAGGTATGTTGGTATGGTAGATCGTGTTATAGATGAAAATTGAGGTGACGTCATGATGACGTCATCATACGATTTTACAGTAATATTAAAGTTTTTGAACTTCAAAGTTTCTTAAAGCCATATCTCATCAACAGAACATGCTAAATTCAAAATTCTTTTTGTAATAGCTTTGTTAGCTCCTATATTCTTTCACATAAATGTGAAAAATGTGTGACGTCATCATGACGTCATCAAAAATATGCTTTTTTGAAACACATATAAGGGTAGGGACGATCGTTATAAAAATTAGTGTGCAGGTAGATAGTGCTACTAGCATGTTAAATCCGAGGTGACGTCATGATGACGTCATCGGCTGATTTTCTATGATTATTTTAGTTCTATCCCAAATCCCATAGACTTTGTACACGAATTTTGTACGGGACACTTTGGTCACTAAGCAACATCAGATCTTAATCAGGCTTAACACAAACAGAGACCCTAAGCTGAAAATGTATGCCGAAACGTGACGTCATGATGACGTCATCACGTGTCATGTGACGTAATCTTAAAGGTGCATTTTTCAAGGGCCCATATCTAGAGAACGGTACGTCCGATTGCCTTCAAACCAGGTATGTTGGTATGGTAGCTCGTGTTATAGATAAAAATTGAGGTGACGTCATGATGACGTCATCATACAGTTTTACAGTAATATTAAAGTTTTTGAACTTCAAAGTTTCCTAAAGCCATATCTCATCAACAGAACACGCTAAATTCAAAATTCTTTTTGTAATAGCTTTGTTAGCTCCTATATTCTTTCACATAAATGTGAAAAATGTGTGACGTCATCATGACGTCATCAAAAATATGCTTTTTTGAAACACATATAAGGGTAGGGACGATCGTCATAAAAATTAGTGTGCAGGTAGATAGTGATACTAGCATGTTAAATCCGAGGTGACGTCATGATGACGTCATCGGCTGATTTTCTATGATTATTTTAGTTCTATCCCAAATCCCATAGACTTGGTACACGAATTTTGTACGGGACACTTTGGTCACTAAACAACATCAGATCTTAATCAGGCTTAACACAAACAGAGACCCTAAGCTGAAAATGTATGCCGAAACGTGACGTCATGATGACGTCATCACGTGTCATGTAACATGAACTTAAAGGTCAAGTATGGAGTACGAAATGTGAATCATAAAATAATCTCAGATCTTAAACATAGCAAAGACATAGACCTTCTGATAATTTATGTTAAAGAAAAAACTAAAACGGAAAAGCCATGCGTATGTTTACAACAGACGCAAAATTTTCGGCTTTTCCGCTACAGCAGCAAAGCCTTGGTTTTTGTTCTGTTCGCGCGATTGTGTAGTTTAGTACACTTTCGCCCAGGCATGAACACAATCTACTTGAAAATTGTTCGTTTTGCCACATTCAGAACAAAGGGCCACGTCCAAGAACATCTCCAGGTTTTTTTTTGAATGAAATCGTTAGCTCAGAGGTCAAAAACACATGATTGCACAATACCCAGCTTCACACGGATATATAACTGGTGGGAGAGTAGGAGCTGGTTCGAAATTGACCGAGCCAAAACA
Organism: Hippasteria phrygiana; assembly: GCA_037893225.1. Taxonomy (NCBI): domain Eukaryota; kingdom Metazoa; phylum Echinodermata; class Asteroidea; order Valvatida; family Goniasteridae; genus Hippasteria; species Hippasteria phrygiana. The sequence continues at coordinate 209,788 of JAZGUH010000192.1, forward strand.
TGACACAACGGGTGGAAAATCATATTTTCCGCCTTAAAAAACCTTTCCAAATCACAAAAGCACGTGTCATTGGGATTCAGAGAAGTCTACTTTAGTCACAAAAAAGGCTTTTGGAATAATCAAATACTCCAGGAGCTAACATGAACACAATTAATACACAAATCCTAAACTACACAATACCCACTTTTTTGGTTTCTTCTTAAACACGAATTTTGTCTACGGCACTTTAGTCACTAAACAACATCAGATCTTATTCAAACTTAATACAAACATAGACCCTAATCTGAAATTGTGTGCCGAAAAGTGACATCATGATGACGTCATTATGTGTCACGTGATGTCATCTTAAAGGCGCATTTTTCAAGGCCCATATCAAGAGAACCGTAAGTCCAATTGCATTCAAACCTGGTATGTTGCTAGACAAGTACGTTATAAATAAAAATTGAGGTGACGTCATAATGACGTCATCATATGATTTTTATAGTAATTTCAAAGTTTTAACATTAAAGATTCTTAAAACCATATCTCATCAACAGAACATATGTTAAATTCAAAATTCTTTTTGTAATAGCTTTGTTAGCTCGTACATTCTTTTATATAAATGCGAAAAATTTCTGAGGTCATAATGACGTCATCAAAGGCATGATTTCTTGAAAGACATATAAGGGTAGACCATGTCTAATCGTCATGAAACTTGGTGGTTAAGTAGATTTGTCACTAGTTTACAAAATTCGAAATAACATCATAAAAACATATGGAAAAGCCCTATGTTCTTAAAAACATAGACCTCTAGTTTTCATCTATAACACGAGCTACCATACCAACATACCAGGTTTGAAGGCAATCGGACCTACCGTTCTCTAGATATAGGCCCTAGAAAAATGCACATTTAAGATGACGTCACATGACACGTGATGACATCATCATGACGTCACGTTTCGGCTTACATTTTCAGCTGAGGGTCTATGTTTGTGTTAAGTCTGATTAAGATCCGAGGTTGTTTAGTGACCAAAGTGCCACTTACAAAATTCGTGTACAAAGTCTATGGGATTTGGGATAGAACTAAAAAATTCACAGAAAATCAGCCGATGACGTCATCATGACGTCACCTCGGATTTTACATGCTAGTAGCACTATCTACCTACCCACTAATTTTTATGACGATCGGACGTACCCTTATGTGTGTTTCAGAAATGCACATTTTTGATGACGTCATGATGACGTCACACATTTTTCAAATGTATGTGAAAGAATATAGGAGCTAACAAAGCTATTACAAAAAGAATTTTGAATTTAGCATGTTCTGTTGGTGAGATATGGCTTTAAGAAACTTTGAAGTTGAAAAACTTTAATATTACTGTAAAATCGTATGATGACGTCATCATGACGTCACCTTAATTTTCATCTATAACACGAGCTCCCATAACATACCAGGTTTGAAGGCAATCGGACCTACCGTTCTCTAGATATAGGCCCTTGAAAAATGCACATTTAAGATGACGTCACATGACACGTGATGACGTCATCATGACGTCACGTTTCGGCTTACATTTTCAGCTGAGGGTCTATGTTTGTGTTAAGTCTGATTAAGATCCGAGGTTGTTTAGTGACCAAAGTGCCACTTACAAAATTCGTGTACAAAGTCTATGGGATTTGGGATAGAACTAAAAAATTCACAGAAAATCAGCCGATGACGTCATCATGACGTCACCTTGGATTTTACATGCTAGTAGCACTATCTACCTACCCACTAATTTTTATGACGATCGGACGTACCCTTATGTGTGTTTCAGAAATGCACATTTTTGATGACGTCATGATGACGTCACACATTTTTCAAATGTATGTGAAAGAATATAGGAGCTAACAAAGCTATTACAAAAAGAATTTTGAATTTAGCATGTTCTGTTGATGAGATATGGCTTTAAGAAACTTTGAATTTCAAAAACTTAAAAATTACTATAAAATCGTATGATGACGTCATCTTGACGTCACCTCAAATTTCATCTATAACACGAGCTAGCCTACCAACATATCAGGTTTGAAGGAAATCGGACCTACCGTTCTCTAGATATGGGCCCTTGAAAAACGCACATTTAAGATGACGTCACGTGACACGTGATGACGTCATCATGACGTCACTCTTCGACATACTATTTCAGCTTAGGGTCTATGTTTGAGGTAAGTTTGGTTAAGATCTGAAGTTTTTTAAGACCTAAAGTGCCGCGGAGAAAATTCGTGTACAAAGTCTATGGGCTTTTGGTCAGAACTAAAAGAAGAAGAAGAAGAAGAAAAAAAAAAAAAATCAGAACAAAAACAAAGCCTTTTCCGAAGGATTTCGGAAAAGCCAAAAATCAGAACAAAAACAAGGCCTTTTCCGACGGAGTGTCGGAAAAGCCAAAAAAAAAAAAATCAGAACAAAAACAAAGCCTTTTCCGAAGGATTTCGGAAAAGCCAAAAAAACTAGAGGTCTATGTTTTTAAAAACATAGGGCTTTTCCATATGTTTTTATGATGTCACTTCGAATTTTGTAAACTAGTGACAAATCTACCTAACCACCAAGTTTCATGACGATTAGACATGGTCTATCCTTATGTCTTTCAAGAAATCATGCCTTTGATGACGTCATTATGACTTCAGTAATTTTTCGCATTTACATAAAAGAATGTACGAGCTAACAAAGCTATTACAAAAAGAATTTTGAATTTAACATGTTCTGTTGATGAGATATGGTTTTAAGAATCTTTAACGTTAAAATTTTGAAATTACTATAAAAATCAGATGATGACGTCATTATGACGTCACCTCAATTTTGATTTATAACATGTACTTGTTTAGCAACATACCAGGTTTGAATGCAATTGGACTTACGGTTCTCTTGATATGGGCCCTTGAAAAATGAGCCTTTAAGATGACATCACGTAACATATAATGACGTCATCGTGACGTCACTCTTCGGCACACAATTTCAGATTAGGGTCTATGTTAGGGTTAAGTTTGCTTAAGATCTGATGTTGTTTAGTGACCAAAGTGCCGCAGACAAAATTCGTGTTTAAGAAGAAACCAAAATAGTGGGTATTGTGTAGTTTAGGATTTCTGTATTAATTGTGTTCATGTTAGCTTCTGGAGTATTTGATTATTCCAAAAGCCTTTTTTTGTTACTAAAGTAGACTTCTCTGAATCCCAATGACACGTGCTTTTGTGATTTGGAAAGGTTTTTTAAGGCGGAAAATACGATTTTCTTACGTTGTGTCACGTTTTGGCTCGGTCAACTACTCTCCCACCAGCTATATATCCGTGTAAAGCTGGGTATTGCGCAATCACGTATTTTGTTACCTCTTAGCTAACGATTTCACTCCAAAAAAACCCTGCAGATGTTCTTCGACGTGGCCCTTTGTTCTGAATGTGGCAAAACGAACAATTTTCAAGTAGATTGTGTTCATGCCTGGGCGAAAGTGTACTAAACTACACAATCGCGCGAACAGAACAAAAACAAAGGCTTTCCTGCTGTAGCGGAAAAGCCAAAAAATGTGCGTCTGTTGTAAACATACGCATGGCTTTTCCGTTTTCCTTTTTTATTTAACATAAAGTATCAGAAGGTCTATGTCTTTGCTAAGTTTAAGATCTGAGATTATTTCATGATTAACATTTCGTACTCCAAACTTGACCTTTAAGTTCATGTTACATGCCACACGAAGACGTCATTATGACGTCACTCTTCGCGGCACGACTTTGCATCAGGGTCTATACCTATGCTAACTCTGACTAAGATTCGATGTTGTTTGATGACAAAAGTGCCGATCAGAAAATCTATGCACAAAGTCTATGGGATTTGGGATAGAACTAAAATAAGAAGCAGAAAAAAATAGATATAGGGCCTTCAAAAATGCAAATTTAAGATGACGTCACGTGACATGTGATGACGTCATCATGACGTCATGATTCGGCACCCATCTCGAGTAGATAGTCAATGCATATGCCAAGTTTGAAGTTCATGGCATTTGAAGAAGTGCAAAATTTTAAGAGTACAATGAAATTTGAAACATTTACAAATTCATAAAAAATCAGCCGATGACGTCATCATGACGTCACCTCGGATTTTACATGCTATTAGCACTATCTACCTACCCACCAATTTTTATGACGATCGGACGTACCCTTATGTGTGTTTCAGAAATGCACATTTTTGATGACGTCATGATGACGTCACACATTTTTCAAATGTATGTGAAAGAATATAGGAGCTAACAAAGCTATTACAAAAAGAATTTTGAATTTAGCATGTTCTGTTGGTGAGATATGGCTTTAAGAAACTTTGAAGTTGAAAAACTTTAATATTACTGTAAAATCGTATGATGACGTCATCATGACGTCACCTTAATTTTCATCTATAACACGAGCTCCCATAACATACCAGGTTTGAAGGCAATCGGACCTACCGTTCTCTAGATATAGGCCCTTGAAAAATGCACATTTAAGATGACGTCACATGACACGTGATGACGTCATCATGACGTCACGTTTCGGCTTACATTTTCAGCTGAGGGTCTATGTTTGTGTTAAGTCTGATTAAGATCCGAGGTTGTTTATTGACCAAAGTGCCACTTACAAAATTCGTGTACAAAGTCTATGGGATTTGGGATAGAACTAAAAAATTCACAGAAAATCAGCCGATGACGTCATCATGACGTCACCTCGGATTTTACATGCTAGTAGCACTATCTACCTACCCACTAATTTTTATGACGATCGGATGTACCCTTATGTGTGTTTCAGAAATGCACATTTTTGATGACGTCATGATGACGTCACACATTTTTCAAATGTATGTGAAAGAATATAGGAGCTAACAAAGCTATTACAAAAAGAATTTTGAATTTAGCATGTTCTGTTGGTGAGATATGGCTTTAAGAAACTTTGAAGTTCAAAAACTTAAAAATTACTATAAAATCGTATGATGACGTCATCTTGACGTCACCTCAAATTTCATCTATAACACGAGCTAGCCTACCAACATATCAGGTTTGAAGGAAATCGGACCTACCGTTCTCTAGATATGGGCCCTTGAAAAACGCACCTTTAAGATGACGTCACGTGACACGTGATGACGTCATCATGACGTCACTCTTCGACATACTATTTCAGCTTAGGGTCTATGTTTGAGGTAAGTTTGGTTAAGATCTGAAGTTTTTTAAGACCTAAAGTGCCGCGGAGAAAATTCGTGTACAAAGTCTATGGGATTTTGGTCAGAACTAAAAGAAGAAGAAGAAGAAAAAAAAACTAGAGGTCTATGTTTTTAAGAACATAGGGCTTTTCCATATGTTTTTATGATGTCACTTCGAATTTTGTAAACTAGTGACAAATCTACCTAACCACCAAGTTTCGTGACGATTAGACATGGTCTATCCATATGTCTTTCAAGAAATCATGCCTTTAATGACGTCATTATGACTTCAGTAATTTTTCGCATTTATATAAAAGAATGTACGAGCTAACAAAGCTATTACAAAAGGAATTTAGAATTGAACATGTTCTGTTGATGAGATGTGGTTTTAAGAATCTTTAACGTTAAAATTTTGAAATTACCATAAAAATCAGATGATGACGTCATTATGACGTCACCTCAATTTTGATTTATAACATGTACTTGTTTAGCCAACATACCAGGTTTGAATGCAATTGGACTTACGGTTCTCTTGATATGGGCCCTTGAAAAATGAGCCTTTAAGATGACATCACGTAACACATAATGACGTCATCGTGACATCACTCTTCGACACACAATTTCAGATTACGGTCTATGTTTGGGTTAAGTTTGCTTAAGATCTGATGTTGTTTAGTGACCAAAGTGCCGCAGACAAAATTCGTGTTTAAGAAGAAACCAAAATAGTGGGTATTGTGTAGTTTAGGATTTCTGTATTAATTGTGTTCATGTTAGCTTCTGGAGTATTTGATTATTCCAAAAGCCTTTTTTTGTTACTAAAGTAGACTTCTCTGAATCCCAATGACACGTGCTTTTGTGATTTGGAAAGGTTTTTTAAGGCGGAAAATACGATTTTCTTACGTTGTGTCACGTTTTGGCTCGGTCAACTACTCTCCCACCAGCTATATATCCGTGTAAAGCTGGGTATTGCGCAATCACGTATTTTGTTACCTCTTAGCTAACGATTTCACTCCAAAAAACCCCTGCAGATGTTCTTGGACGTGGCCCTTTGTTCTGAATGTGGCAAAACGAACAATTTTCAAGTAGATTGTGTTCATGCCTGGGCGAAAGTGTACTAAACTACACAATCGCGCGAACAGAACAAAAACAAAGGCTTTCCTGCTGTAGCGGAAACGCCAAAAAATGTGCGTCTGTTGTAAACATACGCATGGCTTTTCCTTTTTTTCTTTTTTATTTAACATAAAGTATCTGAAGGTCTATGTCTTTGCTAAGTTTAAGATCTGAGATTATTTTATGATTAACATTTCGTACTCCAAACTTGACCTTTAAGTTCATGTTACATGCCACACGAAGACGTCATTATGACGTCACTCTTCGCGGCACGACTTTGCATCAGGATCTATACCTATTCTAACTCTGACTAAGATTCGATGTTGTTTGATGACAAAAGTGCCGATCAGAAAATCTATGCACAAAGTCTATGGGATTTGGGATAGAACTAAAATAAGAAGCAGAAAAAAAATAGATATAGGGCCTTCAAAAATGCAAATTTAAGATGACGTCACGTGACATGTGATGACGTCATCATGACGTCATGATTCGGCACCCATCTCGAGTAGATAGTCAATGCATATGCCAAGTTTGAAGTTCATGGCATTTGAAGAAGTGCAAAATTTTAAGAGTACAATGAAATTTGAAACATTTACAAATTCATAAAAAATCAGCCGATGACGTCATCATGACGTCACTTCGGATTTTGCATGCTAGTGGCACTATCTACCTACCCACCAATTTTTATGACGATCGGACGTACCCTTATGTGTGTTTCAGAAATGCACATTTTTGATGACGTCATGATGACGTCACACATTTTTCAAATGTATGTGAAAGAATATAGGAGCTAACAAAGCTATTACAAAAAGAATTTTGAATTTAGCATGTTCTGTTGGTGAGATATGGCTTTAAGAAACTTTGAAGTTGAAAAACTTTAATATTACTGTAAAATCGTATGATGACGTCATCATGACGTCACCTTAATTTTCATCTATAACACGAGCTACCATAACAACATACCAGGTTTGAAGGCAATCGGACCTACCGTTCTCTAGATATAGGCTCTTGAAAAATGCACATTTAAGATGACGTCACATGACACGTGATGACGTCATCATGACGTCACGTTTCGGCTTACATTTTCAGCTTAGGGTCTATGTTTGTGTTAAGTCTGATTAAGATCCGAGGTTGTTTAGTGACCAAAGTGCCACTTACAAAATTCGTGTACAAAGTCTATGGGATTTGGGATAGAGCTAAAAAATTCACAGAAAATCAGCCGATGACGTCATCATGACGTCACCTCGGATTTTACATGCTATTAGCACTATCTACCTACCCACTAATTTTTATGACGATCGGACGTACCCTTATGTGTGTTTCAGAAATGCACATTTTTGATGACGTCATGATGACGTCACACATTTTTCAAATGTATGTGAAAGAATATAGGAGCTAACAAAGCTATTACAAAAAGAATTTTGAATTTAGCATGTTCTGTTGGTGAGATATGGCTTTAAGAAACTTTGAAGTTCAAAAACTTTAATATTACTGTAAAATCGTATGATGACGTCATCTTGACGTCACCTTAATTTTCATCTATAACACGAGCTACCATACCAACATACCAGGTTTGAAGGCAATCGGACCTACCGTTCTCTAGATATAGGCCCTAGGAAAATGCACATTTAAGATGACGTCACATGACACGTGATGACGTCATCATGACGTCACGTTTCGGCTTACATTTTCAGCTGAGGGTCTATGTTTGTGTTAAGTCTGATTAAGATCCGAGGTTGTTTAGTGACCAAAGTGCCACTTACAAAATTCGTGTACAAAGTCTATGGGATTTGGGATAGAACTAAAAAATTCACAGAAAATCAGCCGATGACGTCATCATGACGTCACCTCGGATTTTACATGCTAGTAGCACTATCTACCTACCCACTAATTTTTATGACGATCGGACGTACCCTTATGTGTGTTTCAGAAATGCACATTTTTGATGACGTCATGATGACGTCACACATTTTTCACATTTATGTGAAAGAATATAGGAGCTAACAAAGCTATTACAAAAAGAATTTTGAATTTAGCATGTTCTGTTGATGAGATATGGCTTTAAGAAACTTTGAAGTTCAAAAACTTAAAAATTACTATAAAATCGTATGATGACGTCACCATGACGTCACCTCAATTTTCATATATAACACGAGCTAGCCTACCAACATACCAGGTTTAAAGGAAATCGGACATACCGTTCTCTAGATATGGGCCCTTGAAAAACGCACTTTTAAGATGACGTCACGTGACACGTGATGACGTCATCATGACGTCACTCTTCGACATGCAATTTCAGCATAGGGTCTATGTTTGAGGTAAGTTTGGTTAAGATCTGAGGTTTTTTAAGACCTAAAGTGCCGCCGACAAAATTCGTGTGCAAAGTCTATGGGATTTTGGTCGGAACTAAAAGAAGAAGAAACTAGAGGTCTATGTTTTTAAGAACATAGGGCTTTTCCATATGTTTTTATGATGTCACTTCGAATTTTGTAAACTAGTGACAAATCTACCTAAACACCAAGTTTCGTGACGATTAGACATGGTCTATCCTTATGTCTTTCAAGAAATCATGCCTTTAATGACGTCATTATGACTTCAGTAATTTTTCGCATTTATATAAAAGAATGTACGAGCTAACAAAGCTATTACAAAAGGAATTTTGAATTGAACATGTTCTGTTGATGAGATATGGTTTTAAGAATCTTTAACGTTAAAATTTTGAAATTATCATAAAAATCAGATGATGACGTCATTATGACGTCACCTCAATTTTGATTTATAACATGTACTTGTTTAGCAACATACCAGGTTTGAATGCAATTGGACTTACGGTTCTCTTGATATGGGCCCTTGAAAAATGAGCCTTTAAGATGACATCACGTAACACATAATGACGTCATCGTGACATCACTCTTCGGCACACAATTTCAGATTAGGGTCTATGTTTGGGTTAAGTTTGCTTAAGATCTGATGTTGTTTAGTGACCAAAGTGCCGCAGACAAAATTCGTGTTTAAGAAGAAACCAAAATAGTGGGTATTGTGTAGTTTAGGATTTCTGTATTAATTGTGTTCATGTTAGCTTCTGGAGTATTTGATTATTCCAAAAGCCTTTTTTTGTTACTAAAGTAGACTTCTCTGAATCCCAATGACACGTGCTTTTGTGATTTGGAAAGGTTTTTTAAGGCGGAAAATACGATTTTCTTACGTTGTGTCACGTTTTGGCTCGGTCAACTACTCTCCCACCAGCTATATATCCGTGTAAAGCTGGGTATTGCGCAATCACGTATTTTGTTACCTCTTAGCTAACGATTTCACTCCAAAAAAACCCTGCAGATGTTCTTCGACGTGGCCCTTTGTTCTGAATGTGGCAAAACGAACAATTTTCAAGTAGATTGTGTTCATGCCTGGGCGAAAGTGTACTAAACTACACAATCGCGCGAACAGAACAAAAACAAAGGCTTTCCTGCTGTAGCGGAAACGCCAAAAAATGTGCGTCTGTTGTAAACATACGCATGGCTTTTCCTTTTTTTCTTTTTTATTTAACATAAAGTATCAGAAGGTCTATGTCTTTGCTAAGTTTAAGATCTGAGATTATTTTATGATTAACATTTCGTACTCCAAACTTGACCTTTAAGTTCATGTTACATGCCACACGAAGACGTCATTATGACGTCACTCTTCGCGGCACGACTTTGCATCAGGGTCTATACCTATGCTAACTCTGACTAAGATTCGATGTTGTTTGATGACAAAAGTGCCGATCAGAAAATCTATGCACAAAGTCTATGGGATTTGGGATAGAACTAAAATAAGAAGCAGAAAAAAATAGATATAGGGCCTTCAAAAATGCAAATTTAAGATGACGTCACGTGACATGTGATGACGTCATCATGACGTCATGATTCGGCACCCATCTCGAGTAGATAGTCAATGCATATGCCAAGTTTGAAGTTCATGGCATTTGAAGAAGTGCAAAATTTTAAGAGTACAATGAAATTTGAAACATTTACAAATTCATAAAAAATCAGCCGATGACGTCATCATGACGTCACTTCGGATTTTGCATGCTAGTGGCACTATCTACCTACCCACCAATTTTTATGACGATCGGACGTACCCTTATGTGTGTTTCAGAAATGCACATTTTTGATGACGTCATGATGACGTCACACATTTTTCAAATGTATGTGAAAGAATATAGGAGCTAACAAAGCTATTACAAAAAGAATTTTGAATTTAGCATGTTCTGTTGGTGAGATATGGCTTTAAGAAACTTTGAAGTTGAAAAACTTTAATATTACTGTAAAATCGTATGATGACGTCATCATGACGTCACCTCAATTTTTATGTATAACACGAGCTACCATACCAACATACCTGGTTTGAAGGCAATCGGACCTACCGTTCTCTAGATATGGGCCCTTGAAAAATGCACATTTAAGATGACGTCACATGACACGTGATGACGTCATCATGACGTCACGTTTCGGCATACATTTTCAGCTTAGGGTCTCTGTTTGTGTTAAGCCTGATTAAGATCTGATGTTGCTTAGTGACCAAAGTGTCCCGTACAAAATTCGTGTACAAAGTCTATGGGATTTGGGATAGAACTAAAATAATCATAGAAAATCAGCCGATGACGTCATCATGACGTCACCTCGGATTTAACATGCTAGTAGCACTATCTACCTGCACACTAATTTTTATAACGATCGTCCCTACCCTTATATGTGTTTCAAAAAAGCATATTTTTAATGACGTCATGATGACGTCACACATTTTTCACATTTATGTGAAAGAATATAGGAGCTAACAAAGCTATTACAAAAAGAATTTTGAATTTAGCATGTTCTGTTGATGAGATATGGCTTTAAGAAACTTTGAAGTTCAAAAACTTTAATATTACTGTAAAATCGTATGATGACGTCATCATGACGTCACCTCAATTTTCATCTATAACACGATCTACCATACCAACATACCTGGTTTGAAGGCAATCGGACCTACCGTTCTCTAGATATGGGCCCTTCCAAAATGCACCTTTAAGATGACGTCACATGACACGTGATGACGTCATCATGACGTCACGTTTTGGCATACATTTTCAGCTTAGGGTCCCTGTTTGTGTTAAGTTTGATTAAGATCTGATGTTGTTTAGTGACCAAAGTGTCCCGTACAAAATTCGTGTACAAAGTCTATGGGATTTGGGATAGAACTAAAAATTCATAGAAAATCAGCCGATGACGTCATCATGACGTCACCTCGGATTTAACATCCTAGTAGCATTATCTACCTGCACACTAATTTTTATGACGATCGTCCCTACCCTTATATGTGTTTCAAAAAAGCATATTTTTGATGACGTCATGATGACGTCACACATTTTTCACATTTATGTGAAAGAATATAGGAGCTAACAAAGCTATTACAAAAAGAATTTTGAATTTAGCATGTTCTGTTGATGAGATATGGCTTTAAGAAACTTTGAAGTTCAAAAACTTAAAAATTACTATAAAATCGTATGATGACGTCACCATGACGTCACCTCAATTTTCATATATAACACGAGCTAGCCTACCAACATACCAGGTTTAAAGGAAATCGGACCTACCGTTCTCTAGATATGGGCCCTTGAAAAACGCACTTTTAAGATGACGTCACGTGACACGTGATGACGTCATCATGACGTCACTCTTCGACATGCAATTTCAGCATAGGGTCTATGTTTGAGGTAAGTTTGGTTAAGATCTGAGGTTTTTTAAGACCTAAAGTGCCGCCGACAAAATTCGTGTGCAAAGTCTATGGGATTTTGGTCGGAACTAAAAGAAGAAGAAAAAAAACTAGAGGTCTATGTTTTTAAGAACATAGGGCTTTTCCATATGTTTTTATGATGTCACTTCGAATTTTGTAAACTAGTGACAAATCTACCTAACCACCAAGTTTCGTGACGATTAGACATGGTCTATCCATATGTCTTTCAAGAAATCATGCCTTTAATGACGTCATTATGACTTCAGTAATTTTTCGCATTTATATAAAAGAATGTACGAGCTAACAAAGCTATTACAAAAGGAATTTTGAATTGAACATGTTCTGTTGATGAGATGTGGTTTTAAGAATCTTTAACGTTAAAATTTTGAAATTACCATAAAAATCAGATGATGACGTCATTATGACGTCACCTAAATTTTGATTTATAACATGTACTTGTTTAGCCAACATACCAGGTTTGAATGCAATTGGACTTACGGTTCTCTTGATATGGGCCCTTGAAAAATGAGCCTTTAAGATGACATCACGTAACACATAATGACGTCATCGTGACATCACTCTTCGGCACACAATTTCAGATTAGGGTCTATGTTTGGGTTAAGTTTGCTTAAGATCTGATGTTGTTTAGTGACCAAAGTGCCGCAGACAAAATTCGTGTTTAAGAAGAAACCAAAATAGTGGGTATTGTGTAGTTTAGGATTTCTGTATTAATTGTGTTCATGTTAGCTTCTGGAGTATTTGATTATTCCAAAAGCCTTTTTTTGTTACTAAAGTAGACTTCTCTGAATCCCAATGACACGTGCTTTTGTGATTTGGAAAGGTTTTTTAAGGCGGAAAATACGATTTTCTTACGTTGTGTCACGTTTTGGCTCGGTCAACTACTCTCCCACCAGCTATATATCCGTGTAAAGCTGGGTATTGCGCAATCACGTATTTTGTTACCTCTTAGCTAACGATTTCACTCCAAAAAACCCCTGCAGATGTTCTTCGACGTGGCCCTTTGTTCTGAATGTGGCAAAACGAACAATTTTCAAGTAGATTGTGTTCATGCCTGGGCGAAAGTGTACTAAACTACACAATCGCGCGAACAGAACAAAAACAAAGGCTTTCCTGCTGTAGCGGAAACGCCAAAAAATGTGCGTCTGTTGTAAACATACGCATGGCTTTTCCTTTTTTTCTTTTTTATTTAACATAAAGTATCAGAAGGTCTATGTCTTTGCTAAGTTTAAGATCTGAGATTATTTTATGATTAACATTTCGTACTCCAAACTTGACCTTTAAGTTCATGTTACATGCCACACGAAGACGTCATTATGACGTCACTCTTCGCGGCACGACTTTGCATCAGGGTCTATACCTATGCTAACTCTGACTAAGATTCGATGTTGTTTGATGACAAAAGTGCCGATCAGAAAATCTATGCACAAAGTCTATGGGATTTGGGATAGAACTAAAATAAGAAGCAGAAAAAAAATAGATATAGGGCCTTCAAAAATGCAAATTTAAGATGACGTCACGTGACATGTGATGACGTCATCATGACGTCATGATTCGGCACCCATCTCGAGTAGATAGTCAATGCATATGCCAAGTTTGAAGTTCATGGCATTTGAAGAAGTGCAAAATTTTAAGAGTACAATGAAATTTGAAACATTTACAAATTCATAAAAAATCAGCCGATGACGTCATCATGACGTCACTTCGGATTTTGCATGCTAGTGGCACTATCTACCTACCCACCAATTTTTATGACGATCGGACGTACCCTTATGTGTGTTTCAGAAATGCACATTTTTGATGACGTCATGATGACGTCACACATTTTTCAAATGTATGTGAAAGAATATAGGAGCTAACAAAGCTATTACAAAAAGAATTTTGAATTTAGCATGTTCTGTTGGTGAGATATGGCTTGAAGAAACTTTGAAGTTGAAAAACTTTAATATTACTGTAAAATCGTATGATGACGTCATCATGACGTCACCTTAATTTTCATCTATAACACGAGCTACCATACCAACATACCAGGTTTGAAGGCAATCGGACCTACCGTTCTCTAGATATAGGCTCTTGAAAAATGCACATTTAAGATGACGTCACATGACACGTGATGACGTCATCATGACGTCACGTTTCGGCTTACATTTTCAGCTTAGGGTCTATGTTTGTGTTAAGTCTGATTAAGATCCGAGGTTGTTTAGTGACCAAAGTGCCACTTACAAAATTCGTGTACAAAGTCTATGGGATTTGGGATAGAACTAAAAAATTCACAGAAAATCAGCCGATGACGTCATCATGACGTCACCTCGGATTTTACATGCTATTAGCACTATCTACCTACCCACTAATTTTTATGACGATCGGACGTACCCTTATGTGTGTTTCAGAAATGCACATTTTTGATGACGTCATGATGACGTCACACATTTTTCAAATGTATGTGAAAGAATATAGGAGCTAACAAAGCTATTACAAAAAGAATTTTGAATTTAGCATGTTCTGTTGGTGAGATATGGCTTTAAGAAACTTTGAAGTTCAAAAACTTAAAAATTAATATAAAATCATATGATGACGTCATCATGACGTCACGTCAATTTTCATCTATAACACGAGCTAGCCAACCAACATACCAGGTTTGAAGGAAATTGGATATACCGTTCTCTAAATATGGGCCCTTGAAAAACGCACATTTAGGATGACGTCACGTGACACGTGACACGATTTTAACAATTCAAGAATTCAGCGACTTGAAAAAAGACTAGAAATCAACCCCTTTTATAAACAGCAAGCTCATAATAGCCATGGTTATCAGCCCGTCCCAGAATTCCTTTGTGTTATATTGAATTTGGTCTAAATTTTGAAATGGCTGTCATTTCTTACTTGAGTGAGCCACGATCATGAAATTTTGGAATTGGGTACAGGAAAATTCAATATATACATTTTTGTAATCGGATTGACCCTTACATGCGTTAACAAAAAAACACATTTTTGATGACGTCATCATGACGTCACACAATTTTCGCAATTTAGGGCATATCTTTGAGACATACCAAAGCTATAAGAAAAAGAATTTTGAAAATATCTTGTTTTGTTCGCTAGATATATTTAAAAGAATGTTACGATTTTAAAAATTCAAAAATTCATAAAAAATCACGTGATGACGTCATCACGACGTCACTCTACGACATACAATTTCAGCTTAGGGTCTATGTTTGATGTAAGTTTGGTTAGGTTCTGAGGTTTTTTAAGACCTAAAGTGCCGCCGACAAAATTCGTGTACAAAGTCTATGGGATTTTGGTCAGAACTAAAAGAAGAAGAAAAAGAAAAAAAAAAAAAATCAGAACAAAAACAAAGCCTTTTCCGAAGGATTTCGGAAAAGCCAAAAATCAGAACAAAAACAAAGCCTTTTCCGAAAAATTTTCGGAAAAGCCAAAAAAACTAGAGGTCTATGTTTTTAAGAACATAGGGCTTTTCCATATGTTTTTATGATGTCACTTCGAATTTTGTAAACTAGTGACAAATCTACCTAACCACCAAGTTTCGTGACGATTAGACATGGTCTATCCATATGTCTTTCAAGAAATCATGCCTTTAATGACGTCATTATGACTTCAGTAATTTTTCGCATTTATATAAAAGAATGTACGAGCTAACAAAGCTATTACAAAAGGAATTTTGAATTGAACATGTTCTGTTGATGAGATGTGGTTTTAAGAATCTTTAACGTTACAATTTTGAAATTACCATAAAAATCAGATGATGATGTCATTATGACGTCACCTCAATTTTGATTTATAACATGTACTTGTTTAGCCAACATACCAGGTTTGAATGCAATTGGACTTACGGTTCTCTTGATATGGGCCCTTGAAAAATGAGCCTTTAAGATGACATCACGTAACACATAATGACGTCATCGTGACATCACTCTTCGGCACACAATTTCAGATTAGGGTCTATGTTTGGGTTAAGTTTGCTTAAGATCTGATGTTGTTTAGTGACCAAAGTGCCGCAGACAAAATTCGTGTTTAAGAAGAAACCAAAATAGTGGGTATTGTGTAGTTTAGGATTTCTGTATTAATTGTGTTCATGTTAGCTTCTGGAGTATTTGATTATTCCAAAAGCCTTTTTTTGTTACTAAAGTAGACTTCTCTGAATCCCAATGACACGTGCTTTTGTGATTTGGAAAGGTTTTTTAAGGCGGAAAATACGATTTTCTTACGTTGTGTCACGTTTTGGCTCGGTCAACTACTCTCCCACCAGCTATATATCCGTGTAAAGCTGGGTATTGCGCAATCACGTATTTTGTTACCTCTTAGCTAACGATTTCACTCCAAAAAACCCCTGCAGATGTTCTTCGACGTGGCCCTTTGTTCTGAATGTGGCAAAACGAACAATTTTCAAGTAGATTGTGTTCATGCCTGGGCGAAAGTGTACTAAACTACACAATCGCGGGAACAGAACAAAAACAAAGGCTTTCCTGCTGTTGCGGAAACGCCAAAAAATGTGCGTCTGTTGTAAACATACGCATGGCTTTTCCTTTTTTTCTTTTTTATTTAACATAAAGTATCAGAAGGTCTATGTCTTTGCTAAGTTTAAGATCTGAGATTATTTTATGATTAACATTTCGTACTCCAAACTTGACCTTTAAGTTCATGTTACATGCCACACGAAGACGTCATTATGACGTCACTCTTCGTGGCACGACTTTGCATCAGGGTCTATACCTATGCTAACTCTGACTAAGATTCGATGTTGTTTGATGACAAAAGTGCCGATCAGAAAATCTATGCACAAAGTCTATGGGATTTGGGATAGAACTAAAATAAGAAGCAGAAAAAAATAGATATAGGGCCTTCAAAAATGCAAATTTAAGATGACGTCACGTGACATGTGATGACGTCATCATGACGTCATGATTCGGCACCCATCTCGAGTAGATAGTCAATGCATATGCCAAGTTTGAAGTTCATGGCATTTGAAGAAGTGCAAAATTTTAAGAGTACAATGAAATTTGAAACATTTACAAATTCATAAAAAATCAGCCGATGACGTCATCATGACGTCACTTCGGATTTTGCATGCTAGTGGCACTATCTACCTACCCACCAATTTTTATGACGATCGGACGTACCCTTATGTGTGTTTCAGAAATGCACATTTTTGATGACGTCATGATGACGTCACACATTTTTCAAATGTATGTGAAAGAATATAGGAGCTAACAAAGCTATTACAAAAAGAATTTTGAATTTAGCATGTTCTGTTGGTGAGATATGGCTTTAAGAAACTTTGAAGTTGAAAAACTTTAATATTACTGTAAAATCGTACGATGACGTCATCATGACGTCACTTTAATTTTCATCTATAACACGAGCTACCATACCAACATACCAGGTTTGAAGGCAATCGGACCTACCGTTCTCTAGATATAGGCCCTTCCAAAATGCATCTTTAAGATGACGTCACATGACACGTGATGACGTCATCATGACGTCACGTTTTGGCATACATTTTCAGCTTAGGGTCCCTGTTTGTGTTAAGTTTGATTAAGATCTGATGTTGTTTAGTGACCAAAGTGTCCCGTACAAAATTCGTGTACAAAGTCTATGGGATTTGGGATAGAACTAAAAATTCATAGAAAATCAGCCGATGACGTCATCATGACGTCACCTCGGATTTAACATCCTAGTAGCATTATCTACCTGCCCACTAATTTTTATGACGATCGTCCCTACCCTTATATGTGTTTCAAAAAAGCATATTTTTTATGACGTCATGATGACGTCACACATTTTTTACATTTATGTGAAAGAATATAGGAGCTAACAGAGCTATTACAAAAAGAATTTTGAATTTAGCATGTTCTGTTGATGAGATATGGTTTTAAGAAACTTTGAAGTTCAAAAACTTAAAAATTACTATAAAATCGTATGATGACGTCACCATGACGTCACCTCAATTTTCATATATAACACGAGCTAGCCTACCAACATACCAGGTTTAAAGGAAATCGGACCTACCGTTCTCTAGATATGGGCCCTTGAAAAACGCACTTTTAAGATGACGTCACGTGACACGTGATGACGTCATCATGACGTCACTCTTCGACATGCAATTTCAGCATAGGGTCTATGTTTGAGGTAAGTTTGGTTAAGATCTGAGGTTTTTTAAGACCTAAAGTGCCGCCGACAAAATTCGTGTGCAAAGTCTATGGGATTTTGGTCGGAACTAAAAGAAGAAGAAGAAAAAAAAAAATCAGAACAAAAACAAAGCCTTTTCCGAAAAATTTTCGGAAAAGCCAAAAATCAGAACAAAAACAAAGCCTTTTCCGAAAAATTTTCGGAAAAGCCAAAAAAATCAGAACAAAAACAAAGCCTTTTCCGAAGGATTTCGGAAAAGCCAAAAAAATCAGAACAAAAACAAAGCCTTTTCCGAAGGATTTCGGAAAAGCCAAAAAATCAGAACAAAAACAAAGCCTTTTCCGAAGGATTTCGGAAAAGCCAACTAGAAATCAACCCCTTTTATAAACAGCAAGCTCATAATAGCCATGGTTATCAGCCCGTCCCAGAATTCCTTTGTGTTATATTGAATTTGGTCTAAATTTTGAAATGGCTGTTATTTCTTACTTGAGTGAGCCACG
This sequence comes from Hippasteria phrygiana, assembly GCA_037893225.1. Taxonomy (NCBI): domain Eukaryota; kingdom Metazoa; phylum Echinodermata; class Asteroidea; order Valvatida; family Goniasteridae; genus Hippasteria; species Hippasteria phrygiana. The sequence continues at coordinate 228,478 of JAZGUH010000192.1, forward strand.
ATCATGAAATTTTGGAATTGGGTACAGAAAAATACAATGTATACATTTTTGTAATCAGATTGACCCTTACATGCGTTTAAAAAAAAAAATATTGTTGATGACGTCATCATGACGTCACACAATTTTCGCCATTTAGGGCATATCTTTGAGACATACCAAAGCTGTAACAAAAATAATTTTGAAAATATCTTGTTTTGTTCGCTAGATATATTGAAAAGAATGTTACGATTTTAAAACTTCAAAAATTCAGCGACTTGAAAAAAGACTAGAAATCAACCCCTTTTATAAACAGCAAGCTCATAATAGCCATGGTTATCAGCCCGTCCCAGAATTCCTTTGTGTTATATTGAATTTGGTCTAAATTTTGAAATGGCTGTCATTTCTTACTTGAGTGAGCCACGATCACGAAATTTTGGAATTGGGTACAGGAAAATTCAATATATACATTTTTGTAATCGGATTGACCCTTACATGCGTTAACAAAAAAACACATTTTTGATGACGTCATCATGACGTCACACAATTTTCGCAATTTAGGGCATATCTTTGAGACATACCAAAGCTATAAGAAAAAGAATTTTGAAAATATCTTGTTTTGTTCGCTAGATATATTTAAAAGAATGTTACGATTTTAAAAATTCAAAAATTCATAAAAAATCACGTGATGACGTCATCACGACGTCACACTACGACATACAATTTCAGCTTAGGGTCTATGTTTGATGTAAGTTTGGTTAGGTTCTGAGGTTTTTTAAGACCTAAAGTGCCGCCGACAAAATTCGTGTACAAAGTCTATGGGATTTTGGTCAGAACTAAAAGAAGAAGAAGAAAAAAAAAAACTAGAGGTCTATGTTTTTAAGAACATAGGGCTTTTCCATATGTTTTTATGATGTTATTTCGAATTTTGTAAACTAGTGACAAATATACCTAACCACCAAGTTTCATGACGATTAGACATGGTCTACCCTTATATGTCTTTCAAGAAATCATGCCTTTGATGACGTCATTATGACCTCAGAAATTTTTCGCATTTATATAAAAGAATGTACGAGCTAACAAAGCTATTACAAAAATAATTTTGAATTTAACATATGTTCTGTTGATGAGATATGGTTTTAAGAATCTTTAATGTTAAAACTTTGAAATTACTATAAAAATCATATGATGACGTCATTATGACGTCACCTCAATTTTTATTTATAACGTACTTGTCTAGCAACATACCAGGTTTGAATGCAATTGGACTTACGGTTCTCTTGATATGGGCCTTGAAAAATGCGCCTTTAAGATGACATCACGTGACACATAATGACGTCATCATGATGTCACTTTTCGGCACACAATTTCAGATTAGGGTCTATGTTTGTATTAAGTTTGAATAAGATCTGATGTTGTTTAGTGACTAAAGTGCCGTAGACAAAATTCGTGTTTAAGAAGAAACCAAAAAAGTGGGTATTGTGTAGTTTAGGATTTCTGTATTAATTGTGTTCATGTTAGCTCCTGGAGTATTTGATTATTCCAAAAGCCTTTTTTGTCACTAAAGTAGACTTCTCTTAATCCCAATGACACGTGCTTTTGTGATTTGGAAAGGTTTTTGAAGGCGGAAAATATGATTTTCCACCCGTTGTGTCATGTTTTGGCTCGGTCAATTTCGAACCAGCTCCTACTCTCCCACCAGTTATATATCCGTGTGAAGCTGGGTATTGTGCAATCATGTGTTTTTGACCTCTGAGCTAACGATTTCATTCCAAAAAAAACCTGGAGATGTTCTTGGACGTGGCCCTTTGTTCTGAATGTGGCAAAACGAACAATTTTCAAGTAGATTGTGTTCATGCCTGGGCGAAAGTGTACTAAACTACACAATCGCGCGAACAGAACAAAAACCAAGGCTTTGCTGCTGTAGCGGAAAAACCGAAAATTTTGCGTCTGTTGTAAACATACGCATGGCTTTTCCGTTTTCTTTTTTTCTTTAACATAAATTATCAGAAGGTCTATGTCTTTGCTATGTTTAAGATCTGAGATTATTTTATGATTCACATTTCGTACTCCATACTTGACCTTTAAGTTCATGTTACATGACACACGATGACGTCATCATGACGTCACTTTGGATTTTACATGCTAGTGGCACTATCTACCTACCCACCAATTTGTATGACGATCGGACCTACCCTTATATGTGTTTCAAAAAAGCCTATTTTTGATGTCGTCATGATGACGTCACACATTTTTCACATTTATGTGAAAGAATATAGGAGCTAACAAAGCTATTACAAAAAGAATTTTGAATTTAGCATGTTCTGTTGGTGAGATATGGCTTTAAGAAACTTTGAAGTTCAAAAACTTAAAAATTAATATAAAATCATATGATGACGTCATCTTGACGTCACCTCAAATTTTATCTATAACACGAGCTAGCCTACCAACATATCAGGTTTGAAGGAAATCGGACCTACCGTTCTCAAGATATGGGCCCTTGGAAAACGCACATTTAAGATGACGTCACATGACACGTGATGACGTCATCATGACGTCACGTTTCGGCTTACATTTTCAGCTCAGGGTCTATGTTTGTGTTAAGTTTAATTAAGATCCGAGGTTGTTTAGTGACCAAAGTGCCACTTACAAAATTCGTGTACAAAGTCTATGGGATTTGGGATAGAACTAAACAATTCACAGAAAATCAGCCGATGACGTCATCATGACGTCACCTCGGATTTTACATGCTAGTAGCACTATCTACCTACCCACTAATTTTTATGACGATCGGACGTACCCTTATGTGTGTTTCAGAAATGCACATTTTTGATGACGTCATGATGACGTCACACATTTTCCAAATGTATGTGAAAGAATATAGGAGCTAACAAAGCTATTACAAAAAGAATTTTGAATTTAGCATGTTCTGTTGGTGAGATATGGCTTTAAGAAACTTTGGAGTTCAAAAACTTAAAAATTTATATAAAATCATATGATGACGTCATCTTGACGTCACCTCAAATTTTATCTATAACACGAGCTAGCCTACCAACATACCAGGTTTGAAGGAAATTGGATATACCGTTCTCTAGACAGGGGCCCTTGAATACTGCACCTTTAAGATGACGTCACGTGACACGTGATGACGTCATCATGACGTCACTCTACGACATACAATTTCAGCTTAGTGTCTATGTTTGTGTTAAGTCTGATTAAGATTTGACGTTGTTTAGTGACCAAAGTGCCACTTACAAAATTCGTGTACAAAGTCTATGGGATTTGGGATAGAACTAAAAAAATCACAGAAAATCAGCCGATGACGTCATCATGACGTCACCTCGGATTTTACATGCCAGTATCACTATCTACCTACCCAGTAATTTTTATGACGATCGGACTGACCCTTATATGTGTTTCAAAAAGCCTCTTTTTGATGACGTCATGGTGACGTCACACATTTTTCACATTTATGTAAAGGAATATAGGAGCTAACAAAGCTATTACAAAAAGAATTTTGAATTTAGCATGTTATGTTGGTGAGATATGGCTTTAAGAAACTTTCAAGTTCAAAAACTTAAAAATTACTATAAAATCGTATGATGACGTCATCATGACGTCATGTCAATTTTCATCTATAACACGAGCTAGCCTACCAACATACCAGGTTTGAAGGAAATTGGACATACCGTTCTCTAGACAGGGGCCCTTGAATACTGCACCTTTAAGATGACGTCACGTGCCACGTGATGACGTCATCATGACGTCACTCTACGACATACAATTTCAGCTTAGGGTCTATGTTTGTGTTAAGTCTGATTAAGATTTGACTTTGTTTAGTGACCAAAGTGCCACTTACAAAATTCGTGTACAAAGTCTATGGGATTTGGGATAGAACTAAAATAATCATAGAAAATCAGCCGATGACGTCATCATGACGTCACCTCGGATTTAACATGCTAGTAGCACTATCTACCTACACACTAATTTTTATGACGATCGTCCCTACCCTTATATGTGTTTCAAAAAAGCATATTTTTGATGACGTCATGATGACGTCACACATTTTTCACATTTATGTGAAAGAATATAGGAGCTAACAAAGCTATTACAAAAAGAATTTTGAATTTAGCATGTTCTGTTGATGAGATATGGCTTTAAGAAACTTTGAAGTTCAAAAACTTTAATATTACTGTAAAATCGTATGATGACGTCATCATGACGTCACCTCAATTTTCATCTATAACACGAGCTACCATACCAACATACCTCGTTTGAAGGCAATCGGACCTACCGTTCTCTAGATATGGGCCCTTGAAAAATGCACCTTTAAGATGACGTCACAAGACACGTGATGACGTCATCATGACATCACGTTTCGGCATACATTTTCAGCTTAGGGTCTCTGTTTGTGTTAAGCCTGATTAAGATCTGATGTTGTTTAGTGACCAAAGTGTCCCGTACAAAATTCGTGTACCAAGTCTAATGGGATTTGGGATAGAACTAAAATAATCATAGAAAATCAGCCGATGACGTCATCATGACGTCACCTCGGATTTAACATGCTAGTAGCACTATCTACCTACCCACTAATTTTTATAACGATCGTCCCTACCCTTATATGTGTTTCAAAAAAGCATATTTTTGATGACGTCATGATGACGTCACACATTTTTCACATTTATGTGAAAGAATATAGGAGCTAACAAAGCTATTACAAAAAGAATTTTGAATTTAGCATGTTCTGTTGATGAGATATGGCTTTAAGAAACTTTGAAGTTCAAAAACTTTAATATTACTGTAAAATCGTATGATGACGTCATCATGACGTCACCTCAATTTTTATCTATAACACGATCTACCATACCAACATACCTGGTTTGAAGGCAATCGGACCTACCGTTCTCTAGATATGGGCCCTTCCAAAATGCACCTTTAAGATGACGTCACAAGACACGTGATGACGTCATCATGACGTCACGTTTTGGCATACATTTTCAGCTTAGGGTCCCTGTTTGTGTTAAGTTTGATTAAGATCTGATGTTGTTTAGTGACCAAAGTGTCCCGTACAAAATTCGTGTACAAAGTCTATGGGATTTGGGATAGAACTAAAAATTCATAGAAAATCAGCCGATGACGTCATCATGACGTCACCTCGGATTTAGCATCCTAGTAGCATTATCTACCTGCACACTAATTTTTATGACGATCGTCCCTACCCTTATATGTGTTTCAAAAAAGCCTATTTTTGATGACGTCATGATGACGTCACACATTTTTCACATTTATGTGAAAGAATATAGGAGCTAACAGAGCTATTACAAAAAGAATTTTGAATTTAGCATGTTCTGTTGGTGAGATATGGCTTTAAGAAACTTTAAAGTTCAAAAACTTAAAAATTACTATAAAATCGCATGATGACGTCATCATGACGTCACGTCAATTTTCATCTATAACACGAGCTAGCCTACCAACATACCAGGTTTGAAGGAAATTGGATATACCGTTCTCTAGATATGGGCCCTTGAAAAACGCACATTTAGGATGACGTCACGTGACACGTGATGACGTCATCATGACGTCACTCTACGACATACAATTTCAGCTTAGGGTCTACGTTTGAGGTAAGTTTGGTTAGGTTCTGAGGTTTTTTAAGACCTAAAGTGCCGCCGACAAAATTCGTGTACAAAGTCTATGGGATTTTGGTCAGAACTAAAAGAAGAAGAAGAAAACTAGAGGTCTATGTTTTTAAGAACATAGGGCTTTTCGATATGTTTTTATGATGTCACTTCGAATTTTGTAAACTAGTGACAAATCTACCTAACCACCAAGTTTCGTGACGATTAGACATGGTCTATCCTTATGTCTTTCAAGAAATCATTCCTTTAATGACGTCATTATGACTTCAGTAATTTTTCGCATTTATATAAAAGAATGTACGAGCTAACAAAGCTATTACAAAAGGAATTTTGAATTGAACATGTTCTGTTGATGAGATATGGTTTTAAGAATCTTTAACGTTAAAATTTTGAAATTACCATAAAAATCAGATGATGACGTCATTATGACATCACCTCAATTTTGATTTATAACATGTACTTGTTTAGCAACATACCAGGTTTGAATGCAATTGGACTTACGGTTCTCTTGATATGGGCCCTTGAAAAATGAGCCTTTAAGATGACATCACGTAACACATAATGACGTCATCGTGACATCACTCTTCGGCACACAATTTCAGATTAGGGTCTATGTTTGGGTTAAGTTTGCTTAAGATCTGATGTTGTTTAGTGACCAAAGTGCCGCAGACAAAATTCGTGTTTAAGAAGAAACCAAAATAGTGGGTATTGTGTAGTTTAGGATTTCTGTATTAATTGTGTTCATGTTAGCTTCTGGAGTATTTGATTATTCCAAAAGCCTTTTTTTGTTACTAAAGTAGACTTCTCTGAATCCCAATGACACGTGCTTTTGTGATTTGGAAAGGTTTTTTAAGGCGGAAAATACGATTTTCTTACGTTGTGTCACGTTTTGGCTCGGTCAACTACTCTCCCACCAGCTATATATCCGTGTAAAGCTGGGTATTGCGCAATCACGTATTTTGTTACCTCTTAGCTAACGATTTCACTCCAAAAAAAACCTGCAGATGTTCTTCGACGTGGCCCTTTGTTCTGAATGTGGCAAAACGAACAATTTTCAAGTAGATTGTGTTCATGCCTGGGCGAAAGTGTACTAAACTACACAATCGCGCGAACAGAACAAAAACAAAGGCTTTCCTGCTGTAGCGGAAACGCCAAAAAATGTGCGTCTGTTGTAAACATACGCATGGCTTTTCCTTTTTTTCTTTTTTATTTAACATAAAGTATCAGAAGGTCTATGTCTTTGCTAAGTTTAAGATCTGAGATTATTTTATGATTAACATTTCGTACTCCAAACTTGACCTTTAAGTTCATGTTACATGCCACACGAAGACGTCATTATGACGTCACTCTTCGCGGCACGACTTTGCATCAGGGTCTATACCTATGCTAACTCTGACTAAGATTCGATGTTGTTTGATGACAAAAGTGCCGATCAGAAAATCTATGCACAAAGTCTATGGGATTTGGGATAGAACTAAAATAAGAAGCAGAAAAAAAATAGATATAGGGCCTTCAAAAATGCAAATTTAAGATGACGTCACGTGACATGTGATGTCGTCATCATGACGTCATGATTCGGCACCCATCTCGAGTAGATAGTCAATGCATATGCCAAGTTTGAAGTTCATGGCATTTGAAGAAGTGCAACATTTTAAGAGTACAATGAAATTTGAAACATTTACAAATTCATAAAAAATCAGCCGATGACGTCATCATGACGTCACTTCGGATTTTGCATGCTAGTGGCACTATCTACCTACCCACCAATTTTTATGACGATCGGACGTACACTTATGTGTGTTTCAGAAATGCACATTTTTGATGACGTCATGATGACGTCACACATTTTTCAAATGTATGTGAAAGAATATAGGAGCTAACAAAGCTATTACAAAAAGAATTTTGAATTTAGCATGTTCTGTTGGTGAGATATGGCTTTAAGAAACTTTGAAGTTGAAAAACTTTAATATTACTGTAAAATCGTATGATGACGTCATCATGACGTCACCTCAATTTTTATGTATAACACGAGCTACCATACCAACATACCTGGTTTGAAGGCAATCGGACCTACCGTTCTCTAGATATGGGCCCTTCAAAAATTCACCTTTAAGATGACGTCACATGACACGTGATGACGTCATCATGACGTCACGTTTCGGCATACATTTTCAGCTTAGGGTCTCTGTTTGTGTTAAGCCTGATTAAGATCTGATGTTGCTTAGTGACCAAAGTGTCCCGTACAAAATTGGTGTACAAAGTCTATGGGATTTGGGATAGAACTAAAATAATCATAGAAAATCAGCCGATGACGTCATCATGACGTCACCTCGGATTTAACATGCTAGTAGCACTATCTACCTGCACACTAATTTTTATAACGATCGTCCGTACCCTTATATGTGTTTCCAAAAAGCATATTTTTGATGACGTCATGATGACGTCACACATTTTTCACATTTATGTGAAAGAATATAGGAGCTAACAAAGCTATTACAAAAAGAATTTTGAATTTAGCATGTTCTGTTGATGAGATATGGCTTTAAGAAACTTTGAAGTTCAAAAACTTTAATATTACTGTAAAATCGTATGATGACGTCATCATGACGTCACCTCAATTTTCATCTATAACACGATCTACCATACCAACATACCTGGTTTGAAGGCAATCGGACCTACCGTTCTCTAGATATGGGCCCTTCCAAAATGCACCTTTAAGATGACGTCACATGACACGTGATGACGTCATCATGACGTCACGTTTTGGCATACATTTTCAGCTTAGGGTCCCTGTTTGTGTTAAGTTTGATTAAGATCTGATGTTGTTTAGTGACCAAAGTGTCCCGTACAAAATTCGTGTACAAAGTCTATGGGATTTGGGATAGAACTAAAAATTCAAAGAAAATCAGCCGATGACGTCATCATGACGTCACCTCGGATTTAACATCCTAGTAGCATTATCTACCTGCACACTAATTTTTATGACGATCGTCCCTACCCTTATATGTGTTTCAAAAAAGCATATTTTTGATGACGTCATGATGACGTCACACATTTTTCACATTTATGTGAAAGAATATAGGAGCTAACAAAGCTATTACAAAAAGAATTTTGAATTTAGCATGTTCTGTTGATGAGATATGGCTTTAAGAAACTTTGAAGTTCAAAAACTTAAAAATTACTATAAAATCATATGATGACGTCACCATGACGTCACCTCAATTTTCATATATAACACGAGCTAGCCTACCAACATACCAGGTTTAAAGGAAATCGGACCTACCGTTCTCTAGATATGGGCCCTTGAAAAACGCACTTTTAAGATGACGTCACGTGACACGTGATGACGTCATCATGACGTCACTCTTCGACATGCAATTTCAGCATAAGGTCTATGTTTGAGGTAAGTTTGGTTAAGATCTGAGGTTTTTTAAGACCTAAAGTGCCGCCGACAAAATTCGTGTGCAAAGTCTATGGGATTTTGGTCGGAACTAAAAGAAGAAGAAACTAGAGGTCTATGTTTTTAAGAACATAGGGCTTTTCCATATGTTTTTATGATGTCACTTCGAATTTTGTAAACTAGTGACAAATCTACCTAACCACCAAGTTTCGTGACGATTAGACATGGTCTATCCATATGTCTTTCAAGAAATCATGCCTTTAATGACGTCATTATGACTTCAGTAATTTTTCGCATTTATATAAAAGAATGTACGAGCTAACAAAGCTATTACAAAAGGAATTTTGAATTGAACATGTTCTGTTAATGAGATGTGGTTTTAAGAATCTTTAACGTTAAAATTTTGAAATTACCATAAAAATCAGATGATGACGTCATTATGACGTCACCTCAATTTTGATTTATAACATGTACTTGTTTAGCCAACATACCAGGTTTGAATGCAATTGGACTTACGGTTCTCTTGATATGGGCCCTTGAAAAATGAGCCTTTAAGATGACATCACGTAACACATAATGACGTCATCGTGACATCACTCTTTGGCACACAATTTCAGATTAGGGTCTATGTTTGGGTTAAGTTTGCTTAAGATCTGATGTTGTTTAGTGACCAAAGTGCCGCAGACAAAATTCGTGTTTAAGAAGAAACCAAAATAGTGGGTATTGTGTAGTTTAGGATTTCTGTATTAATTGTGTTCATGTTAGCTTCTGGAGTATTTGATTATTCCAAAAGCCTTTTTTTGTTACTAAAGTAGACTTCTCTGAATCCCAATGACACGTGCTTTTGTGATTTGGAAAGGTTTTTTAAGGCGGAAAATACGATTTTCTTACGTTGTGTCACGTTTTGGCTCGGTCAACTACTCTCCCACCAGCTATATATCCGTGTAAAGCTGGGTATTGCGCAATCACGTATTTTGTTACCTCTTAGCTAACGATTTCACTCCAAAAAACCCCTGCAGATGTTCTTCGACGTGGCCCTTTGTTCTGAATGTGGCAAAACGAACAATTTTCAAGTAGATTGTGTTCATGCCTGGGCGAAAGTGTACTAAACTACACAATCGCGCGAACAGAACAAAAACAAAGGCTTTCCTGCTGTAGCGGAAACGCCAAAAAATGTGCGTCTGTTGTAAACATACGCATGGCTTTTCCTTTTTTTCTTTTTTATTTAACATAAAGTATCAGAAGGTCTATGTCTTTGCTAAGTTTAAGATCTGAGATTATTTTATGATTAACATTTCGTACTCCAAACTTGACCTTTAAGTTCATGTTACATGCCACACGAAGACGTCATTATGACGTCACTCTTCGCGGCACGACTTTGCATCAGGGTCTATACCTATGCTAACTCTGACTAAGATTCGATGTTGTTTGATGACAAAAGTGCCGATCAGAAAATCTATGCACAAAGTCTATGGGATTTGGGATAGAACTAAAATAAGAAGCAGAAAAAAAATAGATATAGGGCCTTCAAAAATGCAAATTTAAGATGACGTCACGTGACATGTGATGACGTCATCATGACGTCATGATTCGGCACCCATCTCGAGTAGATAGTCAATGCATATGCCAAGTTTGAAGTTCATGGCATTTGAAGAAGTGCAAAATTTTAAGAGTACAATGAAATTTGAAACATTTACAAATTCATAAAAAATCAGTCGATGACGTCATCATGACGTCACTTCGGATTTTGCATGCTAGTGGCACTATCTACCTACCCACCAATTTTTATGACGATCGGACGTACCCTTATGTGTGTTTCAGAAATGCACATTTTTGATGACGTCATGATGACGTCACACATTTTTCAAATGTATGTGAAAGAATATAGGAGCTAACAAAGCTATTACAAAAAGAATTTTGAATTTAGCATGTTCTGTTGGTGAGATATGGCTTTAAGAAACTTTGAAGTTGAAAAACTTTAATATTACTGTAAAATCGTATGATGACGTCATCATGACGTCACCTTAATTTTCATCTATAACACGAGCTACCATACCAACATACCAGGTTTGAAGACAATCGGACCTACCGTTCTCTAGATATAGGCTCTTGAAAAATGCACATTTAAGATGACGTCACATGACACGTGATGACGTCATCATGACGTCACGTTTCGGCTTACATTTTCAGCTTAGGGTCTATGTTTGTGTTAAGTCTGATTAAGATCCGAGGTTGTTTAGTGACCAAAGTGCCACTTACAAAATTCGTGTACAAAGTCCATGGGATTTGGGATAGAACTAAAAAATTCACAGAAAATCAGCCGATGACGTCATCATGACGTCACCTCGGATTTTACATGCTATTAGCACTATCTACCTACCCACTAATTTTTATGACGATCGGACGTACCCTTATGTGTGTTTCAGAAATGCATATTTTTGATGACGTCATGATGACGTCACACATTTTTCAAATGTATGTGAAAGAATATAGGAGCTAACAAAGCTATTACAAAAAGAATTTTGAATTTAGCATGTTCTGTTGGTGAGATATGGCTTTAAGAAACTTTGAAGTTCAAAAACTTTAATATTACTGTAAAATCGTATGATGACGTGATCATGACGTCACCTTAATTTTCATCTATAACACGAGCTACCATACCAACATACCAGGTTTGAAGGCAATCGGACTTACCGTTCTCTAGATATAGGCCCTAGAAAAATGCACATTTAAGATGACGTCACATGACACGTGATGACGTCATCATGACGTCACGTTTCGGCTTACATTTTCAGCTGAGGGTCTATGTTTGTGTTAAGTCTGATTAAGATCCGAGGTTGTTTAGTGACCAAAGTGCCACTTACAAAATTCGTGTACAAAGTCTATGGGATTTGGGATAGAACAAAAAAATTCACAGAAAATCAGCCGATGAGGTCATCATGACGTCACCTCGGATTTTACATGCTAGTAGCACTATCTACCTACCCACTAATTTTTATGACGATCGGACGTACCCTTATGTGTGTTTCAGAAATGCACATTTTTGATGACGTCATGATGACGTCACACATTTTTCAAATGTATGTGAAAGAATATAGGAGCTAACAAAGCTATTACAAAAAGAATTTTGAATTTAGCATGTTCTGTTGGTGAGATATGGCTTTAAGAAACTTTGAAGTTGAAAAACTTTAATATTACTGTAAAATCGTATGATGACGTCATCATGACGTCACCTTAATTTTCATCTATAACACGAGCTCCCATAACATACCAGGTTTGAAGGCAATCGGACCTACCGTTCTCTAGATATAGGCCCTTGAAAAATGCACATTTAAGATGACGTCACATGACACGTGACGACGTCATCATGACGTCACGTTTCGGCTTACATTTTCAGCTGAGGGTCTATGTTTGTGTTAAGTCTGATTAAGATCCGAGGTTGTTTAGTGACCAAAGTGCCACTTACAAAATTCGTGTACAAAGTCTATGGGATTTGGGATAGAACTAAAAAATTCACAGAAAATCAGCCGATGACGTCATCATGACGTCACCTCGGATTTTACATGCTAGTAGCACTATCTACCTACCCACTAATTTTTATGACGATCGGACGTACCCTTATGTGTGTTTCAGAAATGCACATTTTTGATGACGTCATGATGACGTCACACATTTTTCAAATGTATGTGAAAGAATATAGGAGCTAACAAAGCTATTACAAAAAGAATTTTGAATTTAGCATGTTCTGTTGATGAGATATGGCTTTAAGAAACTTTGAATTTCAAAAACTTAAAAATTACTATAAAATCGTATGATGACGTCATCTTGACGTCACCTCAAATTTCATCTATAACACGAGCTAGCCTACCAAAATATCAGGTTTGAAGGAAATCGGACCTACCGTTCTCTAGATATGGGCCCTTGAAAAACGCACATTTAAGATGACGTCACGTGACACGTGATGACGTCATCATGACGTCACTCTTCGACATACTATTTCAGCTTAGGGTCTATGTTTGAGGTAAGTTTGGTTAAGATCTGAAGTTTTTTAAGACCTAAAGTGCCGCGGAGAAAATTCGTGTACAAAGTCTATGGGCTTTTGGTCAGAACTAAAAGAAGAAGAAAAAAAAAAAAAATCAGAACAAAAACAAAGCCTTTTCCGAAGGATTTCGGAAAAGCCAAAAAAAAAATCAGAACAAAAACAAAGCCTTTTCCGAAAAATTTTCGGAAAAGCCAAAAAAGAAAAAACTAGAGGTCTATGTTTTTAAGAACATAGGGCTTTTCCATATGTTTTTATGATGTCACTTCGAATTTTGTAAACTAGTGACAAATCTACCTAACCACCAAGTTTCGTGACGATTAGACATGGTCTATCCTTATGTCTTTCAAGAAATCATGCCTTTAATGACGTCATTATGACTTCAGTAATTTTTCGCATTTATATAAAAGAATGTACGAGCTAACAAAGCTATTACAAAAGGAATTTTGAATTGAACATGTTCTGTTGATGAGATATGGTTTTAAGAATCTTTAACGTTAAAATTTTGAAATTACCATAAAAATCAGATGATGACGTCATTATGACGTCACCTCAATTTTGATTTATAACATGTACTTGTTTAGCAACATACCAGGTTTGAATGCAATTGGACTTACGGTTCTCTTGATATGGGCCCTTGAAAAATGAGCCTTTAAGATGACATCACGTAACACATAATGATGTCATCGTGACATCACTGTTCGGCACACAATTTCAGATTAGGGTCTATGTTTGGGTTAAGTTTGCTTAAGATCTGATGTTGTTTAGTGACCAAAGTGCCGCAGACAAAATTCGTGTTTAAGAAGAAACCAAAATAGTGGGTATTGTGTAGTTTAGGATTTCTGTATTAATTGTGTTCATGTTAGCTTCTGGAGTATTTGATTATTCCAAAAGCCTTTTTTTGTTACTAAAGTAGACTTCTCTGAATCCCAATGACACGTGCTTTTGTGATTTGGAAAGGTTTTTTAAGGCGGAAAATACGATTTTCTTACGTTGTGTCACGTTTTGGCTCGGTCAACTACTCTCCCACCAGCTATATATCCGTGTAAAGCTGGGTATTGCGCAATCACGTATTTTGTTACCTCTTAGATAACGATTTCACTCCAAAAAAAAACCTGCAGATGTTCTTCGACGTGGCCCTTTGTTCTGAATGTGGCAAAACGAACAATTTTCAAGTAGATTGTGTTCATGCCTGGGCGAAAGTGTAAACTACACAATCGCGTGAACAGAACAAAAACAAAGGCTTTCCTGCTGTAGCGGAAACGCCAAAAAATGTGCGTCTGTTGTAAACATACGCATGGCTTTTCCTTTTTTTCTTTTTTATTTAACATAAAGTATCAGAAGGTCTATGTCTTTGCTAAGTTTAAGATCTGAGATTATTTTATGATTAACATTTCGTACTCCAAACTTGACCTTTAAGTTCATGTTACATGCCACACGAAGACGTCATTATGACGTCACTCTTCGCGGCACGACTTTGCATCAGGGTCTATACCTATGCTAACTCTGACTAAGATTCGATGTTGTTTGATGACAAAAGTGCCGATCAGAAAATCTATGCACAAAGTCTATGGGATTTGGGATAGAACTAAAATAAGAAGCAGAAAAAAAATAGATATAGGGCCTTCAAAAATGCAAATTTAAGATGACGTCACGTGACATGTGATGACGTCATTATGACGTCATGATTCGGCACCCATCTCGAGTAGATAGTCAATGCATATGCCAAGTTTGAAGTTCATGGCATTTGAAGAAGTGCAAAATTTTAAGAGTACAATGAAATTTGAAACATTTACAAATTCATAAAAAATCAGCCGATGACGTCATCATGACGTCACTTCGGATTTTGCATGCTAGTGGCACTATCTACCTACCCACCAATTTTTATGACGATCGGACGTACCCTTATGTGTGTTTCAGAAATGCACATTTTTGATGACGTCATGATGACGTCACACATTTTTCAAATGTATGTGAAAGAATATAGGAGCTAACAAAGCTATTACAAAAAGAATTTTGAATTTAGCATGTTCTGTTGGTGAGATATGGCTTTAAGAAACTTTGAAGTTGAAAAACTTTAATATTACTGTAAAATCGTATGATGACGTCATCATGACGTCACCTCAATTTTTATGTATAACACGAGCTACCATACCAACATACCTGGTTTGAAGGCAATCGGACCTACCGTTCTCTAGATATGGGCCCTTGAAAAATGCACATTTAAGATGACGTCACATGACACGTGATGACGTCATCATGACGTCACGTTTCGGCATACATTTTCAGCTTAGGGTCTCTGTTTGTGTTAAGCCTGATTAAGATCTGATGTTGCTTAGTGACCAAAGTGTCCCGTACAAAATTCGTGTACAAAGTCTATGGGATTTGGGATAGAACTAAAATAATCATAGAAAATCAGCCGATGACGTCATCATGACGTCACCTCGGATTTAACATGCTAGTAGCACTATCTACCTGCCCACTAATTTTTATAACGATCGTCCCTACCCTTATATGTGTTTCAAAAAAGCATATTTTTGATGACGTCATGATGACGTCACACATTTTTCACATTTATGTGAAAGAATATAGGAGCTAACAAAGCTATTACAAAAAGAATTTTGAATTTAGCATGTTCTGTTGATGAGATATGGCTTTAAGAAACTTTGAAGTTCAAAAACTTTAATATTACTGTAAAATCGTATGATGACGTCATCATGACGTCACCTCAATTTTCATCTATAACACGATCTACCATACCAACATACCTGGTTTGAAGGCAATCGGACCTACCGTTCTCTAGATATGGGCCCTTCCAAAATGCACCTTTAAGATGACGTCACATGACACGTGATGACGTCATCATGACGTCACGTTTTGGCATACATTTTCAGCATAGGGTCCCTGTTTGTGTTAAGTTTGATTAAGATCTGATGTTGTTTAGTGACCAAAGTGTCCCGTACAAAATTCGTGTACAAAGTCTATGGGATTTGGGATAGAACTAAAAATTCATAGAAAATCAGCCGATGACGTCATCATGACGTCACCTCGGATTTAACATCCTAGTAGCATTATCTACCTGCACACTAATTTTTATAACGATCGTCCCTACCCTTATATGTGTTTCAAAAAGCATATTTTTGATGACGTCATGATGACGTCACACATTTTTCACATTTATGTGAAAGAATATAGGAGCTAACAAAGCTATTACAAAAAGAATTTTGAATTTAGCATGTTCTGTTGATGAGATATGGCTTTAAGAAACTTTGAAGTTCAAAAACTTTAATATTACTGTAAAATCGTATGATGACGTCATCATGACGTCACCTCAATTTTCATCTATAACACGATCTACCATACCAACATACCTGGTTTGAAGGCAATCGGACCTACCGTTCTCTAGATATGGGCCCTTCCAAAATTCACCTTTAAGATGACGTCACATGACACGTGATGACGTCATCATGACGTCACGTTTTGGCATACATTTTCAGCTTAGGGTCCCTGTTTGTGTTAAGTTTGATTAAGATCTGATGTTGTTTAGTGACCAAAGTGTCCCGTACAAAATTCGTGTACAAAGTCTATGGGATTTGGGATAGAACTAAAAATTCATAGAAAATCAGCCGATGACGTCATCATGACGTCACCTCGGATTTAACATCCTAGTAGCATTATCTACCTGCACACTAATTTTTATGACGATCGTCCCTACCCTTATATGTGTTTCAAAAAAGCATATTTTTGATGACGTCATGATGACGTCACACATTTTTCACATTTATGTGAAAGAATATAGGAGCTAACAAAGCTATTACAAAAAGAATTTTGAATTTAGCATGTTCTGTTGATGAGATATGGCTTTAAGAAACTTTGAAGTTCAAAAACTTAAAAATTACTATAAAATCGTATGATGACGTCACCATGACGTCACCTCAATTTTCATATATAACACGAGCTAGCCTACCAACATACCAGGTTTAAAGGAAATCGGACCTACCGTTCTCTAGATATGGGCCCTTGAAAAACGCACTTTTAAGATGACGTCACGTGACACGTGATGACGTCATCATGACGTCACTCTTCGACATGCAATTTCAGCATAGGGTCTATGTTTGAGGTAAGTTTGGTTAAGATCTGAGGTTTTTTAAGACCTAAAGTGCCGCCGACAAAATTCGTGTGCAAAGTCTATGGGATTTTGGTCGGAACTAAAAGAAGAAGAAACTAGAGGTCTATGTTTTTAAGAACATAGGGCTTTTCCATATGTTTTTATGATGTTATTTCGAATTTTGTAAACTAGTGACAAATCTACCTAACCACCAAGTTTCATGACGATTAGACATGGTCTACCCTTATATGTCTTTCAAGAAATCATGCCTTTGATGACGTCATTATGACCTCAGAAATTTTTCGCATTTATATAAAAGAATGTACGAGCTAACAAAGCTATTACAAAAAGAATTTTGAATTTAACATATGTTCTGTTGATGAGATATGGTTTTAAGAATCTTTAATGTTAAAACTTTGAAATTACTATAAAAATCATATGATGACGTCATTATGACGTCACCTCAATTTTTATTTATAACGTACTTGTCTAGCAACATACCAGGTTTGAATGCAATTGGACTTACGGTTCTCTTGATATGGGCCTTGAAAAATGCGCCTTTAAGATGACATCACGTGACACATAATGACGTCATCATGATGTCACTTTTCGGCACACAATTTCAGATTAGGGTCTATGTTTGTATTAAGTTTGAATAAGATCTGATGTTGTTTAGTGACTAAAGTGCCGTAGACAAAATTCGTGTTTAAGAAGAAACCAAAAAAGTGGGTATTGTGTAGTTTAGGATTTGTGTATTAATTGTGTTCATGTTAGCTCCTGGAGTATTTGATTATTCCAAAAGCCTTTTTTGTCACTAAAGTAGACTTCTCTGAATCCCAATGACACGTGCTTTTGTGATTTGGAAAGGTTTTTTAAGGCGGAAAATATGATTTTCCACCCGTTGTGTCATGTTTTGGCTCGGTCAATTTCGAACCAGCTCCTACTCTCCCACCAGTTATATATCCGTGTGAAGCTGGGTATTGTGCAATCATGTGTTCTTGACCTCTGAGCTAACGATTTCATTCAAAAAAAAACCTGGAGATGTTCTTGGACGTGGCCCTTTGTTCTGAATGTGGCAAAACGAACAATTTTCAAGTAGATTGTGTTCATGCCTGGGCGAAAGTGTACTAAACTACACAATCGCGCGAACAGAACAAAAACCAAGGCTTTGCTGCTGTAGCGGAAAAGCCGAAAATTTTGCGTCTGTTGTAAACATACGCATGGCTTTTCCGTTTTCTTTTTTTCTTTAACATAAATTATCAGAAGGTCTATGTCTTTGCTATGTTTAAGATCTGAGATTATTTTATGATTCACATTTCGTACTCCATACTTGACCTTTAAGTTCATGTTACATGACACACGATGACGTCATCATGACGTCACTTTGGATTTTACATGCTAGTGGCACTATCTACCTACCCACCAATTTGTATGACGATCGGACGTACCCTTATATGTGTTTCAAAAAAGCACATTTTTGATGACGTCATGATGACGTCACACATTTTTAAAACTTATGTGAAAGAATATAGGAGCTAACAAAGCTATTACAAAAAGAATTTTGAATTTAGCATGTTCTGTTGGTGAGATATGGCTTTAAGAAACTTTGAAGTTCAAAAACTTAAAAATTAATATAAAATCATATGATGACGTCATCTTGACGTCACCTCAAATTGTATCTATAACACGAGCTAGCCTACCAACATATCAGGTTTGAAGGAAATCGGACCTACCGTTCTCTAGATATGGGCCCTTGGAAAACGCACATTTAAGATGACGTCACATGACACGTGATGACGTCATCATGACGTCACGTTTCGGCTTACATTTTCAGCTCAGGGTCTATGTTTGTGTTAAGTTTAATTAAGATCCGAGGTTGTTTAGTGACCAAAGTGCCACTTACAAAATTCGTGTACAAAGTCTATGGAATTTGGGATAGAACTAAACAATTCACAGAAAATCAGCCGATGACGTCATCATGACGTCACCTCGGATTTTACATGCTAGTAGCACTATCTACCTACCCACTAATTTTTATGACGATCGGACGTACCCTTATGTGTGTTTCAGAAATGCACATTTTTGATGACGTCATGATGACGTCACACATTTTTCAAATGTATGTGAAAGAATATAGGAGCTAACAAAGCTATTACAAAAAGAATTTTGAATTTAGCATGTTCTGTTGGTGAGATATGGCTTTAAGAAACTTTGAAGTTCAAAAACTTAAAAATTACTATAAAATCGTATGATGGCGTCATCATGACGTCATGTCAATTTTCATCTATAACACGAGCTAGCCTACCAACATACCAGGTTTGAAGGAAATTGGATATACCGTTCTCTAGACAGGGGGCCTTGAATACTGCACCTTTAAGATGACGTCACGTGACACGTGATGACGTCATCATGACGTCACTCTACGACATACAATTTCAGCTTAGGGTCTATGTTTGTGTTAAGTCTGATTAAGATTTGAGGTTGTTTAGTGACCAAAGTGCCACTTACAAAATTCGTGTACAAAGTCTATGGGATTTGGGATAGAACTAAAAAAATCACAGAAAATCAGCCGATGACGTCATCATGACGTCACCTCGGATTTTACATGCTAGTAGCACTATCTACCTACCCACTAATTTTTATGACGATCGGACTGACCCTTACATGTGTTTCAAAAAAGCCTCTTTTTGATGACGTCATGGTGACGTCACACATTTTTCACATTTATGTGAAAGAATATAGGAGCTAACAAAGCTATTACAAAAAGAATTTTGAATTTAGCATGTTCTGTTGGTGAGATATGGCTTTAAGAAACTTTGAAGTTCAAAAACTTAAAAATTACTATAAAATCGTATGATGACGTCATCATGACGTCACGTCAATTTTCATCTATAACACGAGCTAGCCAACCAACATACCAGGTTTGAAGGAAATTGGATATACCGTTCTCTAAATATGGGCCCTTGAAAAACGCACATTTAGGATGACGTCACGTGACACGTGACACGATTTTAACAATTCAAGAATTCAGCGACTTGAAAAAAGACTAGAAATCAACCCTTTTATGAACAGCATGCTCTTTTAAGCCATGGTTATCTGCCCTTCCCAGAATTCCTTTGTGTTAAATTGAATTTGGTCTAAATTTTGAAATTGCTGTTATTTCTTACTTGAGTGAGCCACGATCATGAAATTTTGGAATTAGGTACAGATAAATTCAATGTATATATTTTTGTAATCGGATTGACCCTTACAAGCGTTTAAAAAAAAACAAATTTTTGATGACGTCATCATGACGTCACACAATTTTCGCTTTTTAGGGCATATCTTTGAGACATACCAAAGCTATAACAAAAAGAATTTTGAAATTATCTTGTTTTGTTCACTAGATATATTTAAAAGAATGTTACGATTTTAGAAATTCAAAAATTCATAAAAAATCACGTGATGACGTCATCACGACGTCTCTCTACGACATACAATTTCATCTTAGGGTCTATGTTTGATGTAAGTTTGGTTAGGTTCTGACGTTTTTAAAGACCTAAAGTGCCGCCGACAAAATTCGTGTACAAAGTCTATGGGATTTTGGTCAGAACTAAAAGAAGAAGAAGAAAAAAAAGAAAAAACTAGAGGTCTATGTTTTTAAGAACATAGGGCTTTTCCATATGTTTTTATGATGTTATTTCGAATTTTGTAAACTAGTGACAAATCTACCTAACCACCAAGTTTCATGACGATTAGACATGGTCTACCCTTATATGTCTTTCAAGAAATCATGCCTTTGATGACGTCATTATGACCTCAGAAATTTTTCGCATTTATATAAAAGAATGTACGAGCTAACAAAGCTATTACAAAAAGAATTTTGAATTTAACATATGTTCTGTTGATGAGATATGGTTTTAAGAATCTTTAATGTTAAAACTTTGAAATTACTATAAAAATCATATGATGACGTCATTATGACGTCACCTCAATTTTTATTTATAACGTACTTGTCTAGCAACATACCAGGTTTGAATGCAATTGGACTTACGGTTCTCTTGATATGGGCCTTGAAAAATGCGCCTTTAAGATGACATCACGTGACACATAATGACGTCATCATGATGTCACTTTTCGGCACACAATTTCAGATTAGGGTCTATGTTTGTATTAAGTTTGAATAAGATCTGATGTTGTTTAGTGACTAAAGTGCCGTAGACAAAATTCGTGTTTAAGAAGAAACCAAAAAAGTGGGTATTGTGTAGTTTAGGATTTGTGTATTAATTGTGTTCATGTTAGCTCCTGGAGTATTTGATTATTCCAAAAGCCTTTTTTGTCACTAAAGTAGACTTCTCTGAATCCCAATGACACGTGCTTTTGTGATTTGGAAAGGTTTTTTAAGGCGGAAAATATGATTTTCCACCCGTTGTGTCATGTTTTGGCTTGGTCAATTTCGAACCAGCTCCTACTCTCCCACCAGTTATATATCCGTGTGAAGCTGGGTATTGTGCAATCATGTGTTTTTGACCTCTGAGCTAACGATTTCATTAAAAAAAAAACCTGGAGATGTTCTTGGACGTGGCCCTTTGTTCTGAATGTGGCAAAACGAACAATTTTCAAGTAGATTGTGTTCATGCCTGGGCGAAAGTGTACTAAACTACACAATCGCGCGAACAGAACAAAAACCAAGGCTTTGCTGCTGTAGCGGAAAAGCCGAAAATTTTGCGTCTGTTGTAAACATACGCATGGCTTTTCCGTTTTCTTTTTTTCTTTAACATAAATTATCAGAAGGTCTATGTCTTTGCTATGTTTAAGATCTGAGATTATTTTATGATTCACATTTCGTACTCCATACTTGACCTTTAAGTTCATGTTACATGACACGTGATGACGTCATCATGACGTCACGTTTCGGCATACATTTTCAGCTTAGGGTCTCTGTTTGTGTTAAGCCTGATTAAGATCTGATGTTGTTTAGTGACCAAAGTGTCCCGTACAAAATTCGTGTACAAAGTCTATGGGATTTGGGATAGAACTAAAATAATCATAGAAAATCAGCCGATGACGTCATCATGACGTCACCTCGGATTTAACATGCTAGTAGAACTATCTACCTACACACTAATTTTTATGACGATCGTCCCTACCTTTATATGTGTTTCAAAAAAGCATATTTTTGATGACGTCATGATGACGTCACACATTTTTCACATTTATGTGAACGAATATAGGAGCTAACAAATCTATTACAAAAAGAATTTTGAATTTAGCATGTTCTGTTGATGAGATATGGTTTTAAGAAACTTTAGTGTTCAAAAACTTTAAAATAGAAAAAAAACTGTATGATGACGTCATCATGACGTCACCTCAATTTTCATCTATAACACGAGCTACCATACCAACATACCTCGTTTGAAGGCAATCGGACGTACCGTTCCCTAGATATGGGCCCTTGAAAAATGCACCTTTAAGATGACGTCACAAGACACGTGATGACGTCATCATGACATCACGTTTCGGCATACATTTTCAGCTTAGGGTCTCTGTTTGTGTTAAGCCTGATTAAGATCTGATGTTGTTTAGTGACCAAAGTGGCTCTTACAAAATTCGTGTACAAAGTCTATGGGATTTGTGATATAACTAAAATAATCATAGAAAATCAGCCGATGACGTCATTATGACGTCACCTCGGATTTAACATGCTAGTATCACTATCTACCTGCACACTAATTTTTATGACGATCGTCCCTACCCTTATATGTGTTTCAAAAAAGCATATTTTTGATGACGTCATGATGACGTCACACATTTTTCACATTTATGTGAAAGAATATAGGAGCTAACAAAGCTATTACAAAAATAATTTTGAATTTAGCGTGTTCTGTTGATGAGATATGGCTTTAGGAAACTTTGAAGTTCAAAAACTTTAATATTACTGTAAAATCGTATGATGACGTCATCATGACGTCACCTCAATTTTCATCTATAACACAAGCTACCATACCAACATACCTGGTTTGAAGGCAATCGGACCTACCGTTCTCTAGATATGGGCCCTTGAAAAATGCACCTTTAAGATGACGTCACATGACACGTGATGACGTCATCATGACGTCACGTTTCGGCATACATTTTCAGCTTAGGGTCTCTGTTTGTGTTAAGCCTGATTAAGATCTGATGTTGCTTAGTGACCAAAGTGTCCCGTACAAAATTTGTGTACAAAGTCTATGGGATTTGGGATAGAACTAAAAATTCATAGAAAATCAGCCGATGACGTCATCATGACGTCACCTCGGATTTAACATCCTAGTAGCATTATCTACCTGCACACTAATTTTTATGACGATCGTCCCTACCCTTATATGTGTTTCAAAAAAGCATATTTTTGATGACGTCATGATGACGTCACACATTTTTCACATTTATGTGAAAGAATATAGGAGCTAACAGAGCTATTACAAAAAGAATTTTGAATTTAGCATGTTCTGTTGGTGAGATATGGCTTTAAGAAACTTTAAAGTTCAAAAACTTAAAAATTACTATAAAATCGCATGATGACGTCATCATGACGTCACGTCAATTTTCATCTATAACACGAGCTAGCCTACCAACATACCAGGTTTGAAGGAAATTGGATATACCGTTCTCTAGATATGGGCCCTTGAAAAACGCACATTTAGGATGACGTCACGTGACACGTGATGACGTCATCATGACGTCACTCTACGACATACAATTTCAGCTTAGGGTCTACGTTTGAGGTAAGTTTGGTTAGGTTCTGAGGTTTTTTAAGACCTAAAGTGCCGCCGACAAAATTCGTGTACAAAGTCTATGGGATTTTGGTCAGAACTAAAAGAAGAAGAAGAAGAAGAAGAAGAAGAAAAAGAAACTAGACATCTTGCGTCTCTTGCAAACAGACGCAGGGCTTTTCCGTTTTTCTGTTATATTAAGCACAAAGCTCCATCACTTCTATGTCTTTTGCTACTTCAAACTTGACCTTTAAGCGTGACGCCATCCTGACTTCTTTCTTGGTCATGTAATTTCCATTATAGGATATATATGACAAACTTGTTTAAGACCTTAGGCTGTTATGTGGCGCAAGTCCCGGTTAGAAATTACATAAAAAATTTTAAAAACCTAACAATCAACATAAAATCGTAGGATAGCGTCGTCATGACGTCACATATTCGGAACGTGGTCTTGGCTTGTGTCAAGATTGCAGTCAATCTGATCAATGACAGTTTAAAAAAATTGAAAAAAATGAAAAATTCCTACAAAATCAGCCAATCACGTCACTTCAGATTTTACAAATTTTCATAACGATCCACTTACTCTCATGTGTTTTTTAAAAGGGCATTTTGATGACGTCAGGATGATGTTACACATTTTAACATACATAACTCTGACCTAATGAATTGATTACAAAAAGGAATTTCGAATTTATTATATTCTGTTAATGAGATATGGCTTAAAATTTCAAAACCTTAAAAAAAATATACAAATAATTTGATGGTCATCATGACTAAAAAATTAACAGAAAATCAGCCGATGACGTCATCATGACGTCACCTCGGATTTTACATGCTAGTATCACTATCTACTTACCCACCAATTTTTATGACGCTCGGACCAACCCTTATATGTGTTTCAAAAAGCCTATTTTTGATGACGTAATGATGACGTCACACAATTTTCACATTTATGTAAAGGAATATAGGAGCTAACAAAGCTATTACAAAAAGAATTTTGAATTTAGCATGTTCTGTTGGTGAGATATGGCTTTAAGAAACTTTGAAGTTCAAAAACTTAAAAATTACTATAAAATCGTATGATGACGTCATCATGACGTCATGTCAATTTTCATCTATAAACCTGCTGGCCTACTTAGATATTACATTTCAACTTAATCGAGCTGGTACTTTTGTAGATATGGCTTCAAAAACTGCCCCTTTAAGATGACGTCACGTGACATGTGATGACATCATGATAATGTCATGTCAATTTTCAGCTATAAACCTACTGGGCTACCTAGATATTACTTTTCAACTTAATCGAACTTGTAATTTTGTATATATATGGCTTCAAAAACTGCCCCTTTAAGATGACGTCACGTGACATGTGATGACGTCATCATAACGTCAATTCAATTTTTATCTATAAACCTACTGGGCTACCTAGATATTACTTTTGAACTTAATCGGACTTGTGCTTTTGTAGACATATGGCTTCAAAAACTGCCCCTTTAAGATGACGTCACGTGACATGTGATGACATCAATTATGATAATGTCATGTCAATTTTCAGCTATAAACCTACTGGGCTACCTAGATATTACTTTTCAACTTAATCGAATTTGTACTTTTGTAGATATATGGCTTCAAAAACTGCCCCTTTAAGATGACGTCACGTGGCATGTCATGACGTCATCAAGAGGTAAAAGTTCGGCACACATTGTGAGCAGTTAGTCTAAGTGTCTGCCAAGTTTAAAAGTACCCAAAGTGCCGGTAAGAAAGAAAACGTGTACAAATGCTATAGGCAATAATCTAGCGAGTGCCCCTTTAAGATGACACCACGTGACATGTTATGACTTGATCATAACGTCATGTCAATTTTCATCTATAACACCAGGTGGCATACCTTACGTTCCAACTGAATCGGACTTGTACTTTTGTAGATATATGGCTTCGAAAAATGCCCCTTTAAGATGACGTCACGTGACATGTGATGACGTCATCAGGACGTAAAAGTTCGGCACACATTGTGAGCAGTTGGGGTAAGTGTCTGCCAAGTTTAAAAGTAGCCAATGTGGCCGGTAAGAAAGTAAACGTTTACAAATGCTATGGGCAATATTCTATCGACTTGAAAAAAGAATTTTTTTATGACGTCATCATGACGTCACACAATTTTCGCTTTTTAGGGCATATCTTTGAGACATACCAAAGCTATAACAAAAAGAATTTTGAAAATATCTTGTTTTGTTCGCTAGATATAGTGAAAAGAATGTTACGATTATAAAACTTCAAGAATTCAGCGACTTGAAAAAAGACTACAAATCAACCCCCTTTTATAAACAGCATGCACATTTAAGCCATGGTTATCAGCCCTTCCCAGAATTCCTTTGTGTTATATTGAATTTGGTCTACATTTTGAAATGGCTCCTATTTCTTACTTGAGTGAGCCACGATCACGAAATTTTGGAATTAGGTACAGGAAAATTCAATGTATACATTTTTGTAATCAGATTGACCCTTACATGCGTTAAAAAAAAAAAATATTGTTGATGACGTCATCATGACGTCACACAATTTTCGCCATTTAGGGCATATCTTTGAGACATACCAAAGCTGTAACAAAAATAATTTTGAAAATATCTTGTTTTGTTCGCTAGATATATTGAAAAGAATGTTACGATTTTAAAACTTCAAAAATTCAGCGACTTGAAAAAAGACTAGAAATCAACCCCTTTTATAAACAGCAAGCTGATAATAGCCATGGTTATCAGCCCGTCCCAGAATTCCTTTGTGTTATATTGAATTTGGTCTAAATTTTGAAATGGCTGTCATTTCTTACTTGAGTGAGCCACGATCATGAAATTTTGGAATTGGGTACAGAAAAATACAATGTATACATTTTTGTAATCGGATTGACCCTTACATGCGTTAAAAAAAACACATATTTTTGATGACGTCATCATGACGTCACACAATTTTCGCCATTTAGGGCATATCTTTGAGACATACCAAAGCTGTAACAAAAATAATTTTGAAAATATCTTGTTTTGTTCGCTAGATATATTGAAAAGAATGTTACGATTTTAAAACTTCAAAAATTCAGCGACTTGAAAAAAGACTAGAAATCAACCCCTTTTATAAACAGCAAGCTCATAATAGCCATGGTTATCAGCCCGTCCCAGAATTCCTTTGTGTTATATTGAATTTGGTCTAAATTTTGAAATGGCTGTCATTTCTTACTTGAGTGAGCCACGATCATGAAATTTTGGAATTGGGTACAGAAAAATACAATGTATACATTTTTGTAATCGGATTGACCCTTACATGCGTTAAAAAAAAAACATATTTTTGATGACGTCATCATGACGTCACACAATTTTCGCCTTTTAGGGCATATCTTTGAGACATACCAAAGCTATAAGAAAAAGAATTTTGAAAATATCTTGTTTTGTTCGATAGATATATTGAAAAGAATGTTACGATTTTAATACTTCAAAAATTCAGCGACTTGAAAAAAGACTAGAAATCAACCCCTTTTATAAACAGCAAGCTCATAATAGCCATGGTTATCAGCCCGTCCCAGAATTCCTTTGTGTTATATTGAATTTGGTCTAAATTTTGAAATGGCTGTTATTTCTTACTTGAGTGAGCCACGATCATGAAATTTTGGAATTGGGTACAGAAAAATACAATGTATACATTTTTGTAATCAGATTGACCCTTACATGCGTTTTAAAAAAAAAATATTGTTGATGACGTCATCATGACGTCACACAATTTTCGCCATTTAGGGCATATCTTTGAGACATACCAAAGCTATAAGAAAAAGAATTTTGAAAATATCTTGTTTTGTTCGCTAGATATATTGAAAAGAATGTTACGATTTTAAAACTTCAAAAATTCAGCGACTTGAAAAAAGACTAGAAATCAACCCCTTTTATAAACAGCAAGCTGATAATAGCCATGGTTATCAGCCCGTCCCAGAATTCCTTTGTGTTATATTGAATTTGGTCTAAATTTTGAAATGGCTGTCATTTCTTACTTGAGTGAGCCACGATCATGAAATTTTGGAATTGGGTACAGGAAAATTCAATATATACATTTTTGTAATCGGATTGACCCTTACATGCGTTAACAAAAAAACACATTTTTGATGACGTCATCATGACGTCACACAATTTTCGCAATTTAGGGCATATCTTTGAGACATACCAAAGCTATAAGAAAAAGAATTTTGAAAATATCTTGTTTTGTTCGCTAGATATATTGAAAAGAATGTTACGATTTTAATACTTCAAAAATTCAGCGACTTGAAAAAAGACTAGAAATCAACCCCTTTTATGAACAGCAAGCTCATAATAGCCATGGTTATCAGCCCGTCCCAGAATTCCTTTGTGTTATATTGAATTTGGTCTAAATTTTGAAATGGCTGTTATTTCTTACTTGAGTGAGCCACGATCATGAAATTTTGGAATTGGGTACAGAAAAATACAATGTATACATTTTTGTAATCAGATTGACCCTTACATGCGTTTAAAAAAAAATATATTGTTGATGACGTCATCATGACGTCACACAATTTTCGCCATTTAGGGCATATCTTTGAGACATACAAAAGCTGTAACAAAAATAATTTTGAAAATATCTTGTTTTGTTCGCTAGATATATTGAAAAGAATGTTACGATTTTAAAACTTCAAAAATTCAGCGACTTGAAAAAAGACTAGAAATCAACCCCTTTTATAAACAGCAAGCTCATAATAGCCATGGTTATCAGCCCGTCCCAGAATTCCTTTGTGTTATATTGAATTTGGTCTAAATTTTGAAATAGCTGTCATTTCTTACTTGAGTGAGCCACGATCATGAAATTTTGGAATTGGGTACAGGAAAATTCAATATATACATTTTTGTAATCGGATTGACCCTTACATGCGTTAACAAAAAAACACATTTTTGATGACGTCATCATGACGTCACACAATTTTCGCAATTTAGGGCATATCTTTGAGACATACCAAAGCTATAAGAAAAAGAATTTTGAAAATATCTTGTTTTGTTCGCTAGATATATTTAAAAGAATGTTACGATTTTAAAAATTCAAAAATTCATAAAAAATCACGTGATGACGTCATCACGACGTCACTCTACGACATACAATTTCAGCTTAGGGTCTATGTTTGATGTAAGTTTGGTTAGGTTCTGACGTTTTTTAAGACCTAAAGTGCCGCCGACAAAATTCGTGTACAAAGTCTATGGGATTTTGGTCAGAACTAAAAGAAGAAGAAGAAGAAGAAGAAGAAGAAGAAGAAAAAAAAAAAAACAAATCAGAACAAAAACAAAGCCTTTTCCGAAGGATTTCGGAAAAGCCAAAAAAAAAAAAACTAGAGGTCTATGTTTTTAAGAACATAGGGCTTTTCCATATGTTTTTATGATGTCACTTCGAATTTTGTAAACTAGTGACAAATCTACCTAACCACCAAGTTTCGTGACGATTAGACATGGTCTATCCATATGTCTTTCAAGAAATCATGCCTTTAATGACGTCATTATGACTTCAGTAATTTTTCGCATTTATATAAAAGAATGTACGAGCTAACAAAGCTATTACAAAAGGAATTTTGAATTGAACATGTTCTGTTGATGAGATGTGGTTTTAAGAATCTTTAACGTTAAAATTTTGAAATTACCATAAAAATCAGATGATGACGTCATTATGACGTCACCTAAATTTTGATTTATAACATGTACTTGTTTAGCCAACATACCAGGTTTGAATGCAATTGGACTTACGGTTCTCTTGATATGGGCCCTTGAAAAATGAGCCTTTAAGATGACATCACGTAACACATAATGACGTCATCGTGACATCACTCTTCGGCACACAATTTCAGATTAGGGTCTATGTTTGGGTTAAGTTTGCTTAAGATCTGATGTTGTTTAGTGACCAAAGTGCCGCAGACAAAATTCGTGTTTAAGAAGAAACCAAAATAGTGGGTATTGTGTAGTTTAGGATTTCTGTATTAATTGTGTTCATGTTAGCTTCTGGAGTATTTGATTATTCCAAAAGCCTTTTTTTGTTACTAAAGTAGACTTCTCTGAATCCCAATGACACGTGCTTTTGTGATTTGGAAAGGTTTTTTAAGGCGGAAAATACGATTTTCTTACGTTGTGTCACGTTTTGGCTCGGTCAACTACTCTCCCACCAGCTATATATCCGTGTAAAGCTGGGTATTGCGCAATCACGTATTTTGTTACCTCTTAGCTAACGATTTCACTCCAAAAAACCCCTGCAGATGTTCTTCGACGTGGCCCTTTGTTCTGAATGTGGCAAAACGAACAATTTTCAAGTAGATTGTGTTCATGCCTGGGCGAAAGTGTACTAAACTACACAATCGCGCGAACAGAACAAAAACAAAGGCTTTCCTGCTGTAGCGGAAACGCCAAAAAATGTGCGTCTGTTGTAAACATACGCATGGCTTTTCCTTTTTTTCTTTTTTATTTAACATAAAGTATCAGAAGGTCTATGTCTTTGCTAAGTTTAAGATCTGAGATTATTTTATGATTAACATTTCGTACTCCAAACTTGACCTTTAAGTTCATGTTACATGCCACACGAAGACGTCATTATGACGTCACTCTTCGCGGCACGACTTTGCATCAGGGTCTATACCTATGCTAACTCTGACTAAGATTCGATGTTGTTTGATGACAAAAGTGCCGATCAGAAAATCTATGCACAAAGTCTATGGGATTTGGGATAGAACTAAAATAAGAAGCAGAAAAAAAATAGATATAGGGCCTTCAAAAATGCAAATTTAAGATGACGTCACGTGACATGTGATGACGTCATCATGACGTCATGATTCGGCACCCATCTCGAGTAGATAGTCAATGCATATGCCAAGTTTGAAGTTCATGGCATTTGAAGAAGTGCAAAATTTTAAGAGTACAATGAAATTTGAAACATTTACAAATTCATAAAAAATCAGCCGATGACGTCATCATGACGTCACTTCGGATTTTGCATGCTAGTGGCACTATCTACCTACCCACCAATTTTTATGACGATCGGACGTACCCTTATGTGTGTTTCAGAAATGCACATTTTTGATGACGTCATGATGACGTCACACATTTTTCAAATGTATGTGAAAGAATATAGGAGCTAACAAAGCTATTACAAAAAGAATTTTGAATTTAGCATGTTCTGTTGGTGAGATATGGCTTGAAGAAACTTTGAAGTTGAAAAACTTTAATATTACTGTAAAATCGTATGATGACGTCATCATGACGTCACCTTAATTTTCATCTATAACACGAGCTACCATACCAACATACCAGGTTTGAAGGCAATCGGACCTACCGTTCTCTAGATATAGGCTCTTGAAAAATGCACATTTAAGATGACGTCACATGACACGTGATGACGTCATCATGACGTCACGTTTCGGCTTACATTTTCAGCTTAGGGTCTATGTTTGTGTTAAGTCTGATTAAGATCCGAGGTTGTTTAGTGACCAAAGTGCCACTTACAAAATTCGTGTACAAAGTCTATGGGATTTGGGATATAACTAAAATAATCATAGAAAATCAGCCGATGACGTCATCATGACGTCACCTCGGATTTAACATGCTAGTAGCACTATCTACCTGCACACTAATTTTTATGACGATCGTCCCTACCCTTATATGTGTTTCAAAAAAGCATATTTTTGATGACGGCATGATGACGTCACACATTTTTCACATTTATGTGAAAGAATATAGGAGCTAACAAATCTATTACAAAAAGAATTTTGAATTTAGCATGTTCTGTTGATGAGATATGGTTTTAAGAAACTTTAGTGTTCAAGAACTTTAAAATAGAAAAAAAAACTGTATGATGACGTCATCATGACGTCACCTCAATTTTCATCTATAACACGAGCTACCATACCAACATACCTCGTTTGAAGGCAATCGGACGTACCGTTCTCTAGATATGGGCCCTTGAAAAATGCACCTTTAAGATGACGTCACATGACACGTGATGACGTCATCGTGACGTCACGTTTCGGCATACATTTTCAGCTTAGGGTCTCTGTTTGTGTTAAGTTTGATTAAGATCTGATGTTGTTTAGTGACCAAAGTGTCCCGTACAAAATTCGTGTACAAAGTCTATGGGATTTGGGATAGAACTAAAATAATCATAGAAAATCAGCCGATGACGTCATCATGACGTCACCTCGGATTTAACATGCTAGTAGCACTATCTACCTGCACACTAATTTTTATAACGATCGTCCGTACCCTTATATGTGTTTCAAAAAAGCATATTTTTGATGACGTCATGATGACGTCACACATTTTTCACATTTATGTGAAAGAATATAGGAGCTAACAAAGCTATTACAAAAAGAATTTTGAATTTAGCATGTTCTGTTGATGAGATATGGCTTTAAGAAACTTTGAAGTTCAAAAACTTTAATATTACTGTAAAATCGTATGATGACGTCATCATGACGTCACCTCAATTTTCATCTATAACACGATCTACCATACCAACATACCTGGTTTGAAGGCAATCGGACCTACCGTTCTCTAGATATGGGCCCTTCCAAAATGCACCTTTAAGATGACGTCACATGGCACGTGATGACGTCATCATGACGTCACGTTTCGGCATGCATTTTCAGCTTAGGGTTTATGTTTGTGTTAAGTCTAATTAAGATCCGAGGTTGTTTAGTGACCAAAGTGCCACTTACAAAATTCGTGTACAAAGTCTATGGGATGTGGGATAGAACTAAACAATTAACAGAAAATCAGCCGATGACGTCATCATGACGTCACCTCGGATTTTACATGCTAGTAGCACTATCTACCTACCCACTAATTTTTATGACGATCGTCCCTACCCTTATATGTGTTTCAAAAAAGCATATTTTTGATGACGTCATGATGACGTCACACATTTTCCACATTTATGTGAAAGAATATAGGAGCTAACAAAGCTATTACAAAAAGAATTTTGAATTTAGCATGTTCTGTTGGTGAGATATGGCTTTAAGAAACTTTAAAGTTCAAAAACTTAAAAATTACTATAAAATCGTATGATGACGTCATCATGACGTCACCTCAATTTTCATCTATAACACGAGCTAGCCTACCAACATACCAGGTTTGAAGGAAATCGGACCTACCGTTCTCTATATATGGGCCCTTGAAAAACGCACCTTTAGGGTGACGTCACGTGACACGTGATGACGTCATCATGACGTCACTCTTCGACATACAATTTCAGCTTAGGGTCTACATGTATGTTTGAGGTAAGTTTGGTTATGATCTGAGGTTTTTTAAGACCTAAAGTGCCGCCGACAAAAATCGTGTGCAAAGTCTATGGGATTTTGGTCAGAACTAAAAGAAGAAAATATATATAAATCATATGATGGTCATCATGACATCACCTCAATAACACATCACCTCAATGTGTGCTCTTGGCCTGTATATAGATTAGAGTCAATCTGATCAATGACAATGTACAATTTTGAGAGTATGTACAATGAAATTAGAAACATTAAAAAAATCATAGAAAAACAGCCGATGACGTCATCATAAGATTACTTCGGATTTCACATGCTAGCGACAACATCTACCAACCCACCAATTGTTATGATTATTGGATATATGTTTACTTATGTTTTCAAAAAGCACATTTTGAGGACGTCATGATGACGTCACACGTTTTGACATTAATATGAAAGAATGTATGGGCTAACAAACCTATTACAAAACGAATTTCGAATATTCTGTTAATGAGATATATGACTAAGAAACTTTACTTAGGTTCCAAAGAGTACAATGAAATTTGAAACATTTAAAAATTCATAGAAAATCAACAGACGACGTCATCATGACGTCACCTCGGATTCTACATGCTAGTGGCACCATCTACCTACCCACTAACTTTTATGACGATCAGACCTACCCTTATATGTGTTTCAAAAAAGCCTATTTTTGATGACATCACACTTTTTCACATTTATGTGAAAGAATATAGGAGCTAACAAAGCTATTACAAAAAAAAATTTGAATTTAGCATGTTCTGTTGGTGAAATATGGCTTAAAGAAACTTTGAAGTTCAAAAACTTAACAATTACTTTCAAATCGTATGATGACGTCATCTTGACGTCACATCAATTTCCATCTGTAACACATGCTGTCCTATCTAGATACCACGTATCAACTTAATCGGACTTGTACTTCCATGGATATATGGCTTCGAAAAATGCCCCTTTAAGATGACGTCACGTGACATGTGATGACCATCATTAAAAATCAAGTCAGGGTTCCCACAGAAATCTGAAAACCAAATTCCATGACCTTTCCATGACTTTCCAAGACTAAATTTCCATGACATTTAATATTATTTTGCAGAGAAAAGTTTGGTATTATGGTACTGATAAACCCCTGATATGGGGCTAACCATTTGTTAGCTTTTGAAAATAAGTGTTAATTTATAATGCCCTCCTCCCATTACAGCCATCCGATCCACCCACTTTAATAAAAAAAAAAGAAGATAAGATGATATATTATAAGATGTACACAATGGCTGTGGCACTAACAGCTACCATCAGCAAAGAAGACAGAAAAGGATAGAAAGAAGAAAGATAGTAAATGGCTAAATCACATACAGCAGACACATGGAGCTAGCACGTTAGTAGAGAGATTCACGTGAACCGGCATTGGCGACGCTATTTGCAATGCCCAATTTTCTGTCAGTGCTGCGACTGGCTTTAATTTGTTTTTATTTAGTTTTGATCATTTAATTTTCCATAATAATTGGTGTTTGTTTATTGTTACTATTTTAAATGACTCATAACATTATTTTTATATTTATAACAAATTGATCAGAAATATATTAGGCTCAAATTTTCAATTATAAAATTAGCAATTTAGCAATAATGGTCACAACTTTTAACTGAAATTGTCCTCCAAAATGACCAAAAAATTCAATCAACAAAAATCCACAATAGGGTTAACCTAACATGACTACTATTGGCCCTCATTCTATTTCTAATTCTATTTAGTCTTTTCAGTAATATAATATTTAAAAGAATTGTTTGTCTTAAAATCTCTGTGGTATCAGTTACAGCATCATCACCATACTGCACATTTCTCATCCAAGTTGATAACAGGACCCCCCCCCCCTGCACACAATCATGGTGGAATAAAACTATTTAATGCGGCTACCATTAAATATCAACATGTAGGTATGTACTGTCTGCTTTGTTTTCTTTTAAAATTTATTTTCTGATAGTCTAAACAGATTGCATACAAACCATTACCCTAATAATCTCCTAGGGTGTGTGAAAAATCATCTACTAAGAATTGAGGACTTTTATGGTTAAGATATCATTTACATGATTAGGTTTAATATTCAGCTACCATCTCTAATCTTGTTTTCAATTATATCATGTTTATGTGCCCACATTACATTGAGCTTACGTGTATTGAGTTAAACCTACATGGATGTGGTTCATTCCATGAAGTTGGGTGTGACATTTTGCCAAAAAGGGCAATGTTTAAACCCTAAAATATACATTTTCTACCTTTATCAGTTTTCCCTGATCTGGATACGTTGTTCATGCACACTTGCAATTAGTAGTTTCACAAGTCCAATAAAGGATTCTTTGGATTGTTTTTTCACACTCGATGAAGATATAATTGTCAAAATGTGTGACATTCCTCCAAATTTGGAGTCCTGTTACACGTGAAACCAGTACCTTAAAATGTCATTATATTCTCTCTGCTTGTATTAATTTGTCTAATTGTTACTAATTTTATAAACTTATAAGTAGGTCTTATTAGGGTATGAAACTTGCGACTCTTCTAAGAAAGCTGGTAGATATAGGCTTATGGGTCATTCCGTAAATGAAAAATATATGGTGTTCGTGTTACATGTGAAACAAAAACACATTTTCTGACATATTTCCATTGATTTGCCTTGAACATGTCTGCATTTTATGAACTAGTTAAGGATATACATCTCTAATGAAAAGATATGAAAATCAGACCTCTTCAGTAAATATGAGGCATAAAATATGATTTTTTTGTGGATTTTCCATGTAACATAGACACTGGTGTCAATGTTACATGTGAAACCCATCGCATATTTGTACCATATCACTGTAAATTTCAATTGCAAAAGTCTGACTTCCATTTGTTCAATATTGCTGTCTGTAAGTACACAAAAGGTGGTTTATTAAAGAAAGTGTTGAATAAAGTTCTTAAGATATGGCAAAAGTTAGGTACTGCAGGTCAATTCTGTTTGATCCACTGTCATCTTCACTGACAAATGTACATGCTGTCATCAAATCTGAAATAAGGAACAATAAAAATTGTCCCCTGTGTATTTCTATATTTTATTCATGTGTTGTGTTTTGGGTTTTTATCTGGGGTTCAGGGTGAGCTGGTTGGGTTTATAATTTGTACAGATACATGCATGCCCCCAGGCCCAACTTACAGACTAGGCTGTGTATAATAATAATAATTAACTTCTCTGAGACAAGTAGGGGCATATCTCACTCCCCGAAAACAACTTTTTAAAGTTGCGTTGAAAATGCATATGCAACATGGCAAAGCATTGCCAAAATATTGCAGTATTATACGTGACAATGTTTGTATTTTAGACATCAAACTCTTCAGTTTATTCAGTTGGTGGGGGTTTGAAAGTAAAATCTCTCTTCATAATCGTGTCATCATATGGCACAACCTTTAGTTGGAGGCTTTTGTTGGGGAATTTTCACTGCTAAATAGAGGAAAACAGTTTGTGTTCACTATACATAGCCTAATTATTCTTGGCAGTGTCTGGTCAGAAATTAATGTACATGTACTACAAGTGTTTACATACAGGTACATGTACATATGTAAATTTCTGTCTCATTTTCCACAAATTTTTAGGAAATAAATCTTGAAATAAGTTGTGCCACATACTTAGACAAACAGGGTTGGTTATTTCCCACGATTTCTGTGTTTCTGACCCATGCTGGTAGGGGTATTAAAGTAAAATCTCTCCACAGAATTTTGTAATTTTGTTGGGGAATTTTCACTACAGTGTTCACATACATGTACAGTAAATTTGTGTCTTATTTTCCACAAATATTTAGGAGATAAATCTTGAAGTAACAGGTTGTGGCACATATTTAGACAAGCAGGGTTACATGTACATATGTAAATTTCTGTCTCATTTTCCACAAATTTTTAGGAAATAAATCTTGAAATAAGTTGTGCCACATACTTAGACAAACAGGGTTGGTTATTTCCCACGATTTCTGTGTTTCTGACCCATGCTGGTAGGGGTATTAAAGTAAAATCTCTCCACAGAATTTTGTAATTTTGTTGGGGAATTTTCACTACAGTGTTCACATACATGTACAGTAAATTTGTGTCTTATTTTCCACAAATATTTAGGAGATAAATCTTGAAGTAACAGGTTGTGGCACATATTTAGACAAGCAGGGTTACATGTACATATGTAAATTTCTGTCTCATTTTCCACAAATTTTTAGGAAATAAATCTTGAAATAAGTTGTGCCACATACTTAGACAAACAGGGTTGGTTATTTCCCACGATTTCTGTGTTTCTGACCCATGCTGGTAGGGGTATTAAAGTAAAATCTCTCCACAGAATTTTGTAATTTTGTTGGGGAATTTTCACTACAGTGTTCACATACATGTACAGTAAATTTGTGTCTTATTTTCCACAAATATTTAGGAGATAAATCTTGAAGTAACAGGTTGTGGCACATATTTAGACAAGCAGGGTTACATGTACATATGTAAATTTCTGTCTCATTTTCCACAAATTTTTAGGAAATAAATCTTGAAATAAGTTGTGCCACATACTTAGACAAACAGGGTTGGTTATTTCCCACGATTTCTGTGTTTCTGACCCATGCTGGTAGGGGTATTAAAGTAAAATCTCTCCACAGAATTTTGTAATTTTGTTGGGGAATTTTCACTACAGTGTTCACATACATGTACAGTAAATTTGTGTCTTATTTTCCACAAATATTTAGGAGATAAATCTTGAAGTAACAGGTTGTGGCACATATTTAGACAAGCAGGGTTACATGTACATATGTAAATTTCTGTCTCATTTTCCACAAATTTTTAGGAAATAAATCTTGAAATAAGTTGTGCCACATACTTAGACAAACAGGGTTGGTTATTTCCCACGATTTCTGTGTTTCTGACCCATGCTGGTAGGGGTATTAAAGTAAAATCTCTCCACAGAATTTTGTAATTTTGTTGGGGAATTTTCACTACAGTGTTCACATACATGTACAGTAAATTTGTGTCTTATTTTCCACAAATATTTAGGAGATAAATCTTGAAGTAACAGGTTGTGGCACATATTTAGACAAGCAGGGTTACATGTACATATGTAAATTTCTGTCTCATTTTCCACAAATTTTTAGGAAATAAATCTTGAAATAAGTTGTGCCACATACTTAGACAAACAGGGTTGGTTATTTCCCACGATTTCTGTGTTTCTGACCCATGCTGGTAGGGGTATTAAAGTAAAATCTCTCCACAGAATTTTGTAATTTTGTTGGGGAATTTTCACTACAGTGTTCACATACATGTACAGTAAATTTGTGTCTTATTTTCCACAAATATTTAGGAGATAAATCTTGAAGTAACAGGTTGTGGCACATATTTAGACAAGCAGGGTTTGTTAATTTCCAAGATTTCGCTGTTTCTGACTAGCTGGTTGGGTTTATAATTTGTACAGATGTACTACATGTAGGCCCTATACTTGCAGACTGGGTTGTAACTTTTCTGAGACAAGACTAGTATAGGGGCATAACTCACTCCCCAACAACAACTTTTTCAAGTTGTGTTGAAAATGTCTGTCCAACATGTCAAAGCATTTATCTGCAATCATTCATGTTCAGAATTGTGTAATCACATAAATTTGAGGCTTTTGTTGGAGAATTTGCACTGCTAAATAGAGGAAAACATGTTAATTTGTTTTGACTTCAGGCC
The DNA here is from genome assembly GCA_037893225.1 of Hippasteria phrygiana. NCBI lineage: Eukaryota > Metazoa > Echinodermata > Asteroidea > Valvatida > Goniasteridae > Hippasteria > Hippasteria phrygiana. Next base: position 267,382 of record JAZGUH010000192.1, read on the forward strand.
TACATGTATTATTGGCAGTGTATGGTCACAAATTTCTTTTAGTAATGTACATGTAGAGTGTTCATATATATATTTTGTACTATGTAAATTTCTATCTCATATTCCACAAATATTTAGGAGATAAATCTTTAAAAAAACACGTAGTGCCACATATTTAGACAAGCAGGGTTGGTTATTTTCCAAGATTTCGCTGCTTCTGAACCATGCTGGTGCGGAATATTAAAGTAAAATCTCGCAATTTTCGACATGCTTACCTGAATATCTGGACCACCAAATTGAAACATGTTGCTGTCCTACTGAACTGTCTCCATGATTGGACCCTCTATAGCCTTTTTAAACGTTTGGACGTGATCTGCCGATAGTAGCGTCTAAGGTCGTCTGCAGTGATCGTGTGGTTTTTCTGAAAATGTATCTGAAGTCTCAACAAAAGCATCCGGTTTCACCCTTACAACGGCCTCCAAAATGATAGATACGTCACTTGAGATACAAGTAGAGTTCGAGGATTAAGGTGCAGACACTAAGGTTCAAATACGAGCCGGACGAAAAGTCGAATTTCACGTCCAACTCCAAGAGGCACCCGTTGAGCCCCGAGGCGCGCGCAGTGCCGCTGGCCGATATATGCAAACATGTATCCATGTCATGTTTAAGAATCCACTACCATAATATATATGCACAGCTCGTTTGTGCATGCTCCGGGTTGCACGAAAAATGTTTTTTCGGGTTTAACTTGATCGTATTCTCATTTTGAGGGGATCAGTCGCTGCATGAATGACTACTCTGCATTTTGGGTGAGTGTTTGGTTGATATATTCAGGGAAACAGAAGATATCGGCGCTCCAAACAAAAATCGCTGTGAACCCAATGTAAGTCCTTCCAGCTCTAAACGGCGAATCTCGCATGTACGGATAGATTTTGTTGTTGTTGCAGACTATACGTGTGTGGAAATTTGGCATCTGCAGCGTATGTACGTACTTTGTTAGGCTTGATTCTGCATGATTAGGAAGTTAGCGAAACGTTACGCACGGTTTCGGATACCACCGTCCACAGCTACCTGTGATTAGCGACTTGAAAAAAGACTAGAAATCAACCCTTTTTATAAACAGCATGCACATTTAAGCCATGGTTATCCGCCCTTCCCAGAATTCCTTTGTGTTATATTGAATTTGCTCTAAATTTTCAAATGACTGTTATTTCTGACTTGAGTGAGCCACGATCATGAAATTTTGGAACTAGGTAGAGAAAAATTCAATGTATACATTTTTATAATCGGACCGAGCCTGGCATGCGTTTAAAAAAAACCTAATTTTTGATGACGTCATCTTGACGTCACACAATTTTTCCCTTTTAAGACATATCTTTGAGACATACCAAAGCTATAACAAAAAGAATTTTGAAAATATCTTGTTTTGTTCGCTAGATATATTGAAAAGAATGTTACGATTTTAAAAATTCAAAAATTCATAAAAAATCACTTGATGACGTCATCATGACGTCACTCTACGACATACAATTTCAGCTTAGGGTCTATGTTTGATGTAAGTTTGGTTAGGTTCTGAGGTTTTTTAAGACCTAAAGTGCCGCCGACAAAATTCGTGTACAAAGTCTATGGGATTTTGGTCAGAACTAAAAGAAGAAGAAGAAGAAGAAGAAGAAGAAGAAGAAGAAGAAGAAACTAGAGGTTTGTGTCTGTTTGAAACAGAACACAAGGCTTTTCCACTTTTTTTTTTTCACCCTAAAACTGGTATAGGGTGTATGCCTATATTGTAAAAGTGACGTGATTTTAGTGGCTGAAGTTTGACGGTTAAGTTCATGTGAAGAACTACAAAATGATGTTGTCATGAACTTAGTTCTTGACATACAATTTAACTTCGGTTTGTATGTTTGTGTCAAGTTTGATATACCCAACACGATATGGGTCAAAGGGGTATCCCCTTTTGTCCCCATACCCTATACGCTCTGAAGACTATTGTTACTTAATACATCCCCCTAGACATCTGAAACGAATTCCAGAGATTCCGGGAACGCACTGACCAACACAAAAGAGGGGGGGGGGGGGGGGGGGGGAGTGCGTCTGCCCCATATCGTGCATCATATGAAGTTTGATAATGAAGTGAGGTTGTTTAATAAGCAAAAGTCCGGTTAGAAATTGTATGTACTAGGTGTACAAATAAGCATGATATACTTTTAAAATTGAATAACATCAACATTTTCCATCATACAATTAGGCACTGCTTGTCAAAAGAGGATAAGCATAGTACAAAAATCAGTGCTATAAAATCAGGTACCAAGAAAGTTGTGAAGAAATATTGGGCACTATTATTTTTGTAACAAGCTGTTTAACATAATAATCAAGTAAAAAGTGGAGTCTTCTCCAAGGGAATGTAGAAAAGTGTGATATATATTTGTACACAAAGCTATTGAGACATTACTGCTTCGAATGACATTACTTAAGCTTTGTGTCATGAATATGGAAATTTATAAACATACAAACCAAACTGTTGTAATTTCTTACTTTGACTGCTACAAAGGAGGAAAAAAGTCATAATAGTATGTCAAAAAAGTTGTGCTGCATATATTGAAGTAATCGTATTGCATGGTTCTTTTAAGTGTATGGGATAGTAGGGCTTGTACAATTTCCATTTTTGAGCAGACGTTTCAAAATTCATAATAAAAAATAAATAAAGTGGTACTGGCGTCACTTCATATTTGGTATAGGGATGATATGGACTACATAACAAATCGATGTGTGGTTGTTTAATTAGAGAAATAAAAGTTATGGTGTAGACAACGTGATAATGTCCTATTTCTTGCAATGTTTAAACTTGTTTGATGAGGAAAGCGGCGGTTAGAAATTATGTGTGTATAGAAAGTTTATAGAAGATTAAAATTGTTTGGACTAAATATCTCAAAGAAATACAATGTGTTGATAAAAATAAATATTGTTTTTTTATTTTGCATAAGGAGTACATACGGTACATATGTTGTATCGAGTTGTTTGGTCATGATAATGTATACCTTTCTTGCAAATATTGAAGTAAATGATCAGTGGTAGTAAAGCAACTGTGAACATTTAAAAATTAATAACAAATGAAATGAAGGTGAAGGCTTGGCTGCTCTTTTGAAAAGTGAAAAGTGGAAAGTAGATTTGATGAATACTAGACAACAATATTGTTCTAAGTGGCTGGTATGAGGGGATAGGATAACGGCGGATTCGGGGGGCGGGGTAACAAAAAATTAATCAGATTATGCGTCCTAAGTAAATTAGGACCCCCCCCCCCGGTCAATTTTGTTTAGTAGTAATAATTCAAGAAGCTGTTTGCGTAATGGAGAAGTAAAATCGCATTACGAACGTAGTATAGAGTTCAAACCCCCCCCCCCCCCCCTCACCCCCCCCCCCCCCCCCCGTTTCTCCCATTTTTGTGGGGATGCTAAGAAATTGGGGGCACTCTTTTGGGAAAAAAAATTGCCTCTTACCCCCCTCTAACTTGTGTTGTGGATCCGTCATTGAGACTGTATTTGGTGAGGTAGGCCTATCTGGTTACTTTTATTTAATTTGGAACTGTTTTAAGTTTTTGAATTAAGTAGAAATATCCAATCGTCTGATGTTATTTACAGATATCAAATTAAAAATGGTTGTTTGCATCCTCTATGGTCTTGCCATGACTCACATCATGAGCGGACTATTATAATACAGAATGAAGAAAATGGAAGAGCGCCCTCTTTTTTCTTTAGTCTGGAACCTGGTATTTGTGTTTATTGCAAATTGCAAAATGCGTGATAGTAACGTGGATTTAGGGGGTGGGGTATCAGATCGCTGCCGAGAGTGGAGTGGAGGGGAGTGGAGGTGAGTGGAGGTGGGTGGAGTATCTGTGAAGTCATTGAAAAATATATGATTTTGCCTAGAATCTTGTTAAGTTTCTCTTATTTTATATTGAAATATGAAATTGTTTGTATGTCTGTTCAATGGCGAGTTAAAGTCAAATGCTATGCACAAATCACACGGTTTTGATGTAATCTTTCGTACTGCTGCCGGTCTTGACGATGATCAAGGTTACCTTGACATGGCTTGAGTTGAGATCCAAGTAGTTGAAGTAGTGTTGATGGTCGTGCTTGTCTGACGGTAATCCGCCTAATAATTGTTTCCCCACCTGTCCCCCCCCCCCCCCCCCCCCCGGGCCACCCCATCTCTGAGTGAGGTAGGGGTGGGTATATCCCCATCATGCCCATCTTGGGTGGGGATTAGAATTTTGATGCTATGTCATAGATGGTGTATGATTTTTGTTTTGATTAAAAAACGCCTTACAAAAGGGTGAAGAAAGACGTAGGGACTAGGGCTTGTAAAAAATGTCATCGGTTTACAACACACATGCACCTCTATCTCAGGTGTATGACGAATAAAATCCCCACCACCCTGGGGCCTAAAAAAGTGACAAAATCCCCACCGCACAGGTGTGGTAGCTGGGGGGAGGGGTGGGGAATCATATATGTGCATACAAACTAGCTAAATTAGATGTATTGAAAATCAAAATAAGCTAATTTGCACGCTCTTTTGTGTTATTTGCAGTTCTACGAATGCTTAAATCATGAATTTGAAATATTGACGATTTTGGAATAGATAATTTGGCTTGTCAATTGGAAATATTGAAATTCATATGTGCACATACCAATTGCGTTGTATGTGATGTTGGCAAGGGTAATTATGAAGTCAAAATATTTTTTAAAAAAGTTTTTCATTTTCAGATTTTAAATTCAAGATTTAAGCATTATGTAAGTTTAATATTTCGTTTCATGAAATTAAATGGACCTGAAAGTAACATAGAAGATAGAGGGAGTAAATTGAAAGTCATGATTTTGGATATGGGATGTGATTTGGTTAGTTTGTATGTAGTGTTATACAAGCATGCTCTTCAATGTTACTTGCTTGGAGCTACAGTGCCTGGAGGTCTAGAACTGTGGTATTGTACATATTGCTCCATTGGAGAGAGGGTTCCCCATTGGAGAGAGGGTTCCATGTTTGAACTGCATACATGTTCCTTGACAAGTGATCCCCCAAACGTTATTAAATGGAGGGGATGTAAGCTGGAAAATTACTGTAGATAGGTGTACAGGTTCACATCAGACAACCCTACCATCGGTGAGATGTTTCATTTGTGGAGCTCGACAAATGAGGGTGCCCTGCACCTGTGCGATATAGATCAGTATAGTGGATTTGACAGGTGCAGGGTGTCCTCATTTAGTTGTCGCACAGGGAAGAAGTATGGAGTTGAAACATACAGCCGTTCTTGGAGTGGTAGTATCCAGTGCTGAAGTGATTAGACTAGGATGAGGCATTGTGTATGAAAGTTGTAGATTTGTGTCAGAATCATTTTAAAAATACATGAAACTTTTAATTTAATGTTATTACTTGTTTTAGCCCCATAAATATAGTGAGTCATTCACTTTTGATTTTTTGTTTGGAAATGTCATTGAAGTTTGGCATAATTGGTAAGAGAATTGATGAAAGGAATGTAGTTGGATTTTTATGAGTTTCATGTATATAGCAAAGTTTTTTTGAGATGTTATTATGAATTTAAATGTCGTTTGTAGTAGTAAAAGGGATACATTTGAACATTTTGGTTTTTATGTTAATAATTTGCATATTCATGTCCCCAAATGTGATGTCATTCAAAGGAGAATATAGCAGTACCTGAAATGCTCTCGATATTGCATATCAGTTGAGAAGAATTTTAAGGATAAAAAAAAAGCCCACAGGACCATTGCAAACATAGGTGCTGTTTGATGAAATCGCATCGATGTCACAAATGGACGGATTGCGTGTCATGTGAAAGTGTATCCCTGACACCAAATCGCATGGGTTCCAGAACTCTGTGTGGACATGAAACTGTCCCACGCATTAATTAATGAATATTGAAATTTGTGTCGAATAATTTAACAATGTTTAGAAGGTTGTGTATAAAATGGAATGCATTATTTTTTGTTAACAGATATGAGGACTGCCATGGAGTTGCTACCTTCTATTCCTCTGAGAGAAGAATCTACGCCTCCTCTTGAATGTACGCCTCCTTCGGGAGTAAAACCTCAATCTATGCCTCCTTCGGGAGTAAAACCTGAATGTACGCCTCCTTCGGGAGTAAAACCTGAATCTACGCCTCCTTCGGGAGTAAAACCTCAATCTACGCCTCCTTCGGGAGTAAAACCTGAATCTACGCCTCCTTCGGGAGTAAAACCTGAATCTACGCCTCCTTCGGGAGTAAAACCTGAATCTACACCTCCTTCGGGAGTAAAACCTGAATCTACGCCTCCTTCGGGAGTAAAACCTGAATCTATGCCTCCTTCGGGAGTAAAACCTAAATCTACGCCTCCTTCGGGAGTAAAACCTGAATCTACGCCTCCTTCGGGAGTAAAACCTGAATCTATGCCTCCTTCGGGAGTAAAACCTCAATCTATGCCTCCTTCGGGAGTAAAACCTCAATCTATGCCTCCTTCGGGAGTACAACCAGAATGTACGCCTCCTTCGGGAGTAAAACCTGAATGTACGCCTCCTTCGGGAGTAAAACCTGAATCTATGCCTCCTTCGGGAGTAAAACCTGAATCTATGCCTCCTTCGGGAGTAAAACCTCAATCTATGCCTCCTTCGGGGGTAAAACCTGAATGTAAGGCTCCTTCGGGAGTACAACCAGAATGTACGCCTCCTTGGGGAGTATACAATTTTGAATTCAAACTTGAAAGTAATCCTCAAATAAATTTTGAAATAATGCCTCGATCAAAAGTAACGAATGAATGCATGAATGAAGTTATAGAAGTATGGATGCAAGAAAAAGCTCAACGTCAGCATGAATGTACGAGTGGATATTTTCTGAGTTCAAAAGTTCAAAGGAAAGCAAAAGAGTTCAAGAAGTTGAGAATAAAGAAGATGACGAAGAAGAGAGTTAACTACCAGAAAGAACTGAGAATATTGAAGGTAAAGAAACAGACTTGTTGTAGTAGAAATCAAGTATTGGAGAGTGTTGTGGAGTATTGGCGAAAGGAAAGGAAAGTTGGAAAACTGAATAGAAAGAAAATGCGAAGAAGGGAACGTAAGAAGGCTTATCGTAGGTCAAGGAATGGCAAGGTTGTGCAAATTCATATGAATGCAGAAGATAAAAGGAAACATGACAGAGCACAGAAGAATATTCAAAGTCATACTAGAAGAACTTTGAGTTATGTAATGAAAAGAAAGGATGGCGATAAATGTAAAGAGACTAAAATTAGGAAAAGTGATCATGAACGTGCAGTGCCAAAAAAAAGTAAACATCTATATGCACAAAGACAAAGCTGTATAGGAAAGAGTTCAGATAAGGGATGTTGTAGTGGAAATAAGTTGAAGGTGAAGAACTCTGAGAAGGAAAGTGTTGGGGAGTGTTGGTTATGTGATCATGCAACTCATGCAGTTGAAAGAATTGTGACATGTGATACTTGCAGTATTTGCTATCATGTAAATTGTATGGGTTTTTCAAAGTTGGAGTCTCTTTTAGTGAGTAAATCAGTGTCATGGATATGTCGCAAATGTGGACGATGTAATTATACTCAGTGTTTGTTGTATGATCTTGGAATTCCTACAGATAAGAATGTGTTTGAGATGTCACCGAATGAGGTAAATGTGGATGATGAATCAGTTAAGGTGTATAATGAGAATGAGTCTTGCATAGAAGATGTGATCACAGACAGTACAGGAAACAACACAATTTTAGGTGACACAAAGGAAAGTAGTGATAAGATTTATGCAACAGGTGGCAGCATGAGCTTAATAAGTGGAAACAAATCACAGTTATTGGTTAAACAAACTGGAGGGTATTCCTTGCGGAGTAAGGAAAGTACAAAAATTGTAGAAAACAGTTGCAAAAGTGAAAAAGGAAAATATGGACCAAAAGACAAAGGAAAAGAAACTGATTATGTAAGTGAAGAAAAGAAGAATGATAAAGGAGAAATGAAGTGTTGTAAAGGAAAGCAAGATGAACAAGCTGCCTATAGCTGCATTGAAGAGATCACAAAAGTAGGAAATACTGCAAAATACAGTCTTGGAGGTAGGAAAAAAACAGTGATGGTTGTAAATACAAAGGTTAATGAGGCAGTGAAACTAAAAAGAAAGGTAAAGGAAGATAAAGAAAGTTGTTCACGAGATACTTGCACTGCAAAAAAGCGGAGATGTTTTTTGGAAAGAAGTAAATCATGCAACATGCACAAATCAAATGTACAGGAAAATAAAGGATTGCAATGTGGTAAAAAAATGTATAAAAATGGACAAAAAGATAAGGATATAAAAGTGGTTCAAGGTAGTTTTCATCAAGGTGATTACAGATTTGGGAATAGTAGTGGGAAGCAGTGTGTTGCAAACAGTTTGTGTGCAATATTGTATAGCAAAATTAAGAAGTTAAACAAATGGTGTGCTAACGAAATGGATTTGGTGTTGAATACTGGAAATGAATTGTATAGTTTGTTATCTCGCAGTTCTACAATGTTGAATGAGTATTTGTTAATCAATGAGTTGCCTGATGAAATAGATGTTTTTAGTCAACATTTCAATATGAACTTTCATGAATCTGTTTCTGGAACTTTTGGAGAAGAAACCAATTTCTCTGACTTCAATTTGATGTCATTGAATAATGCATTGGAACAGACACTTCAAAAATATAGTGCTTGTTTTATATGTTTCCACGAGAACACATTTTCAGTAATTGCTCAAGATGGAATGTATTATATTTTTGATTCACACTCTAGAAATCACAATGGCTGGCAAGACGGTGAAGGAAGAAGTTTGATGAAATGCGTAACTTCATGGCAAGGTGTGTACAGGTATTGTACTGAACTTGGAAGATCTATGAATCTATCCGATACTGAGCAATTTGAAATTACAGGTGTTAATGTTTGGGGTAATGATGATGTCAACATCAGTAATTTTGGAGACATTGGCTATGGTAGCAGTGTGTGCACTAGTAGAAATATACAGAGAAATAAACCCAGATTTGTAAATGAGAGAATGGAAAGAACTGCAGTTAAAGATATGCAAAAGACTTGTGGACCTAGAAAAAGTACATTTGATCAAGAACAGATTAACAATGATAACAATAATGATAACGAGATACAAATCATAGAGGTTACTCAAGCAGTTACTTTTAAATTCGTTCCACTAACTAATGAAAATAAGATTGTATTGTGTCAAAAATTTGGTGTTAGCAAAGTATGTCTGAATGCTCATGAGATTCCCAAGATGTGTGAGAATATGGGAGCACCTGATACTGTAAGGAAAATTAAAGGTGATGGTAACTGTTTCTTTAGAGCCGTCTCTAGTGCTATATCAGGAACTGAAGATAATCACATGCAACTCAGAACTGCAACTGTTAATTTCTTGTTGAAAAATGTAGGTAAATTTCAGTGTTTCTTACGAGAAGGTTACAGAACAGTGGAAGACTATATAATGAGAGAAAGAGTGTCTGATTCTGGTACGTGGGCTACAGAGGTAGAAATCATGGTAATAGCACGCATGTTGGGTGTAAACATCTACACATTTGATGATGATAATAAGTGGTATGTATTTTCTGGTAGGTGTGGTGAAAGTGATAGACCATCAAGTGCAGGTATATATTTGTATCATAGAAGAAGAGTACATTATGATTTAGTTTTGAATGTTCATGAGTTATTTAGAACTATGCCAGACATCAGTGAGGAGCAACTTGATTGTGACAAGGAATGTGGACTACAGAGTACTCAATCATATAATAAAGATAAGGACCAGTATGATACAACAGAAACAAAAGCACAAATATCAAAACATTCAACTAGCAAGAGACGGAAACGTGTCAATGTGAGTTTGAAGCGGAAGATATGTAGAGATCAAGCTAGAGAAAGGTATAAGTTGATAAAAAAAAATAAAGATTCAGTAAATGACATGGTGGAAATTAAGAAAGCAAAGTGTCAGACTACAAATAAGAAAAGATATGCAAATGACATGAATTATAGAGAAGCCAAAAAACGTGCAAAAAAAGACAAGTATCATAATTTTGAGGAATACAGGAGAGGTGAGATTGAATATGGCAAAAAAAAATACAAAGATGATGCTGCACAAAAAAAAGAATCAGCAAAGTTAAAATATCAAGAGAATGTTTTGTATAGGCAGAAAGTAATTAATGCTGCAAAAATCAAGTATCATCAAAATGACATTTATAGGGAAAACAAAATTACTAATGCAAAAACAATGTATTGTGATAATGCTGTATATAAGCAAAAGAAAATTAACAAGGCAAAAACAATGTACTGTGAGAATGCTGAATACAAGCAAAATAAACTGCATCAAGTAAAAACTATGTACAATCAAAATGCTGTTTACAAGCAAAAGAAAATTAACAAGGCAAAAAAAATGTACTTTGAGAATGCTGCTCATAGGCAAAAGATAATTAACAGAGCAAGAACTATGTATCATGGAAATAGTGTGTATAGGCAAAAAAAAATTAATAATGCAAAAACAAAATATCATGAAAATGTCACTCACAGGAACAGGGTCATCAGAGCGATTAAAAGAAAGTATAATGTTAATTATTCTTACAGAATGAATGTGATAAATACTCAGAAATGCAAGTACCAAAGCAATGAATATTATCGTGAAAAAATGAAAAGGAGAAATATACTGCGTTCAATGAAAAAAATGGACAATGCACGTATTATGAGGAATGTCACCAGGGATTGGAAGAATGAAGTATCGAATGGACCAGAGTATGTCTGTGCAGTATGTCAGAAACTTTTATTCAGAAAACAAGTGATAAAATGTAATAAAAGTAAATATAGGAATGTTAGTTCTATATCTCAGAGGTATTTACATGTCTGTGTATGCAATAAAGAGTGTGGTTACAAATGTCTTCTATCGGAATCAAGTAGATCATGTCTGTGGATATGCTATACATGTCACAGGAAATTACTAAGTAATAAAGTACCAGCAGAGGCTGATGTAAATAATTTAACCCTTGCAGAAATCCCAGATCAATTGAGTTGTTTGAACACTTTAGAAGAACATTTAATTGCAATCAATGTAGCCTTCATGAAGATGATAGCATTACCTAGAGGAGGACAGAATGCAGTTCATGGTCCAGTTGTTTGTGTGCCATCAAACATAATAGATACTGTAACAGCCTTGCCAAGGTGTGGAGATGATAATCAGTTGATTCGAGTGAAGCTGAAGAGAAAATTAACTTATAAAGGATATTATCAGTATCAGTTTGTGAATAAGGAATATGTTGAAAGTGCCTTAAGATACCTTAAACAGTATAACTCATGGTATAGGGATATAGAAATAAACAATGAATGGGACAATCCTGTGTCTGAAGATGTTGGTGGGATGGAGAATAATGAAAATGATGTACCTCCTGAATCTGATAACAGTGACAGCGACGAGGAAACGGATGATGATCGTTTGTGTGGTATTCCACTTGATACATGTTTGCAGCCGGCAGATATTGGGCAGGAGGTTCTTGATCAGTATTTTGATGATGTTCTCTGTGTGGCACCATGTGAAGGAAATAGCCCAGTTAGAGTGTTAATGGAAGAAGGTAATGAGGCTAAATGCTTTCCAGCATTATTTCCAACAGGCAAACATATATTCAGTGATGCTCGTGATGTGAATATTACACTATGTAGATACTTCCATAATAGACTGATGAATGCTGACAATAGATTTGCAAAGAATACTCAATATATTTTTTATGCGCAATATTTGTCAGAAGTTCAGAAAGTAATGTCAAGTGTTTCAATTGCCTTGCGTCAAAGTTCAGGTAAAGTACAAGGTTCTGAGAGTGTGCAAGCAAGCATGATTAGAGACAAAGAACAATTAAAAGATGTTTTGAAATCGGACAGCGGATATAAATTTCTGAAACCAATTAGAGGCACACCTCCATACTGGCAATCAACTCAAAAGGATGTAATGGCAATGATAAGACAACTTGGAATACCAACATGGTTCTGCTCATTTTCAGCAGCTGACATGAGATGGCCTGAAGTCATAAACACGATACTTAGACAACAAGGTGTTTCTAGAGATATTAAAGATTTGGATTGGAATGAGAAATGTAATGTATTGCGAAGCAACCCTGTGACTGTAGCCAGAATGTTTGATAAACGATTTCATACATTTTTGAAAGATGTAATAATGTCAAAAGCAGCACCTATTGGTAAAGTCAAGGATTATTTTTACAGAGTGGAATTTCAGCAAAGAGGATCTCCACATACACATTGTATATTCTGGATTGAGAATGCTCCACGATTGGGAATTGACAGTGGTAAAGATGTTATAAAATTCATTGACACATACATCAGTTGCAAATTGCCATCAAAGGAAGAAGACGAGGAGCTGAATGAGATTGTCAGTCATGTGCAGCAACATAGCAAAAAGCATTCTAAGTCATGTAAAAAGAAAGGTACTGATTGCAGATTCAATTTTCCACGACCTCCATCTAATAGAACATTTATCACTGAGCCAGATCCAACAGATGATGATAATGAAACTACTGATGATAGTGTTGCTAGTCGTGAAGCAAATGATGCAAAGCAATTATTGAAATCAGTGTGGAATGGAATACGAAATGAGGATAATCAGCATATGACAAGTTCAGAGTTATTTAAAAGCATTGGAGTAACACAAGATAAGTTTGAAAAAGCTAACAATGTACTGAGCAGCAAAGCAAGTATTGTGCTAAAGAGAGAACCACAAGATGTATGGGTTAATCTGTATAATCCTGATTTGATAAGATGCTGGAATGCAAACATGGACATTCAGTATATCACTGATGCATATGCTTGTGTAGTTTATGTAGTGTCATATATGTCCAAGGCTGAACGTGAAATGGGACAGTTGTTATCACATGCTCAAAAAGAGGCACAAAAAGGAAATTTAGATGCCAGACAGAGTATGAAGGAACTTGGTTGTGTGTATCTACATAATCGTGAAATATCAGCTCAGGAAGCAGTGTTTCGTGCTTGCAGTCTCAGATTGAAAGAAGGATCCAGAAAAGTGGAGTTTATACCTGTTGGTGAAAACCCTGTCAGAATGAGCTTGCCATTGAGTGTTATTCAGAATAAATCTGAAGATGGGGATGATAATATTTTTATGATTAATAAAGTTGATCGTTACAAAGCAAGACCAGATATTGATGAATTTAAAGAAATGTGCCTCGCTACATTTAGTTCCGAATACAGAGTTATTTATAATGCAAATACATCTAAAGAATGTAATGAAAGGAGACAATCACCAGTGTATGTACTTAAACATGACTTGGGTCATATACAGAAGCGTAGTCGAACTGATGCAGCAGTTATCAGATATCCCAGGTTTTCAGTGGGAAAGTGTTCTGAGAAGTACTATCATAGTATGTTGCAGCTGTTTCTTCCGTATCAAGTTGATGTTCAGTTGAAGCCACCACAGTTTGAAACCTATGAACAATTTTATACAGATGGTGTTATTTGTTTTAATGATCAATTAAAACCTGTAAGATATATTGTTGAAAGTAATCGTTCGATGTATGAAGCAAATATTGAATCAATTGAAGAAGCAGAGAAATATCTGGACAAGTTTGGTCCTCAAGAAGATGCCTGGGCTTTGATTTGTCCTAAGACTGAAGAAGATAGACTTGAATGTCAAGGAGAACGTACGCTTGCGATTGAAGATTCTGACAGTGAATGTGATATTCCTGATTTGAAAGCTGACAAAAAAGGAGATAAAATTTGTAATATTGAACCACATTCAGTTAAAGTATCCAAACAGGAAGCACTGGGTTTGCTGAGATCCTTGAATGTACAACAGAGACGGGTATTTAATAAGATTAGAGATTGGTGTTTGCAAAAGGTCAATGGTAAAAATCCTGAACCGTTTCATGTGTTTCTAACGGGTGGAGCCGGAACGGGAAAGAGTCATTTGATAAAGTCTGTTTACTATGAAGCAACAAGGCTTTTTGCAAGAATAGTGCAGAATCCAGACAATGTCTCAGTATTGCTTACTGCTCCTACAGGTGTTGCAGCATTTAATATCAATGGTGCTACAATTCACAGTGCATTGTCAATCACAACTGATGCCAGATTACCATATCAACCTCTTGGTGAAGAAAAGTTGAGCACTTTGCGTAATGTATTGCAAGATCTTCAAATTTTCATTGTAGATGAAATATCAATGGTTGATCACAAGATACTCTGCTATATTCATGGACGACTACGTCAGATTAAGCAAACACGTAATCATACACCGTTTGGAAATGTCAGTATTCTAGCTGTTGGTGATTTTTATCAGTTGCCTCCAGTAAAGGGAAAGTCATTGTATCAGAGACAAGTCACAGCTGACCTATGGAATGATATCTTCCACAAAGTAGAGTTAACAGAAATTATGAGACAAAAGGAAGATGTACAGTTTGCAGAAACATTGAACAGGGTACGTGTAAAAGAAAAGCAAAAGAAATTATCAGATGGAGATGTTGCAATGTTACAGGCACGTGAAACTGGAGAAGATTGGGATGATGCATTACATATATTTCCTTGCAACAAACAGGTTGATGAATACAATGTTAAGACATTGTTTGTAAAGTGTAGTGATTGTATATGTATTGAGGCAAAGGACTTTCAGAAGGATTCAAAAGGTAGTAAAATGAAACAAGTGAAAGCTGGAAGCAAATCAACATATACTAGCTTACCAAAAACATTGTGGCTTGGAGTTGGTGCAAGAGTGATGTTAACAAAGAACATTGATGTATCTGATGGACTAGTTAATGGAGTATTTGGCACTGTGCGTGAAATAGTTATGTCAGCTGATAAATCTGGGCCAAAGTGTATAGAAATTAAATTTGATAAGAATGTTGGATCTAAATTGAAAAGTCACAGATCATCTTTGTGTCTTGATAAAGGGAATGTACCTATCCAAGTGGAAGAGGAAAGTATTGGTAAAAAGTGTGTAAGACACCAGTTTCCATTGAAATTAGCCTGGGCATGTACAGTTCATAAGGTTCAAGGAATGACAAGAGATAGAGCAGTTGTGTGTCTTCAGCGTATCTTTTCACCAGGACAAGCATATGTTGCTCTCAGTAGAGTCACTTCATTGAATGGTCTTGTGATAGAAGGGTTTGATGAAAAATACATTTACTGTAATAAAGCAGTACATGAATCATTGAGTAGTATGCCATTATTTATTGAAGATAATTGCAGGACAAATACATTTAATCAAAGTACTATCATGATGCATAATATCCAAGGATTGAAGGAACATTATATGGATTTAAAATGTAATAATGAATTTATGACATCCGATTTTATTTGTCTAACTGAAACGTGGATTGATGAATTGTGCACAGACACTGATTTGACTGAATTTAAGTGCTACAATCAGTTAAGAAGTTTTTCATATGATAATTCAAGTCAGTCTACTCAAATATTAAAGCAACAGAGTCATGGAGGTGTTGTTGTATATGGTAGAAGGAATAAGACATTCAGTAGGATAATCATGCCGGTACGAAACATAGAATATATTGCATTTCAAATAATTTCTAATATATCATGTTTAGTTGTAATAATTTACAGACCAGTCTCTTATGCTATAAATGAGTTTATTACAAATTTAAAAGTTTTGCTCAATGAACTTCACAAAATATCTAATAGATGCATTATAATGGGTGATTTTAATGAAGATATTTTGAAACAGTGTTCACAAGTTGAGAAATTGATGCAAAATCATGGTTACAAGCAATGTGTTACTAATGCAACTACAGAAAAAGGAACATTAATTGATCATGTCTATGCCAGAAATTTGGAGTCTGTGTGTGCTGTCATAAGTCCCACTTACTACAGTTACCATGAAGCAATAAGTATTAAATTTTAAAATGATTTTCATATCTGGAATTGTGTAAGTTTTGTATAGTATGCTCCGTGTTTAAATATAATGTGTATTTACACTCAACAGGGAAGACATTATACAAGATACAAGGTAAAACAAAAAAGCAAGAAAATAGGCAAGATATGAGAAAAAACAAACATTCAAGAAAAGTAGACAAGATATGAAGAAAAATATAATGGCAAAAATGTAAGCACGATATGAAGAAAAACAAACTTGCAAGGAAGTAGGCAAGATATGAGAAAAAAACACAGGAAAGAAAGTAGTCAAGATATGAGAAAAAACACAGGCAAACAGACATAAAATAAGATAGATAAAAATACGCAAACTTCATTATTGTGCAATGTGTTATGTGAGGTATAGTGCATATAGTGTATGTGTGTTGGGGAGGTTTGCAATTATCACAAGATAAGTAGAAAGTAGCATATGGGTGTTTACATTAATGTGGAGGCCAGTCAAATTTCAGAGGGTGTGATCATTCATTTAGTTCCCTTGGTAACATCAAAAATGTTTCATATTGATTATGGTTTAAATGTGTAGGGCATATCGCAAGTTTTCAAATGATATCAAACTTTAATATAAATTTAAAAAGTTTATTTTAACTCAAAATATGCCAACATGTGGTGTTTTTAGGCAAAATAGTGTGACATTTTTAATGGGTCAAACTAAATATAATTTGCAATATTTTTTGAAGGACAAATGGGACTATTTGTAGGTCAAAATTATTTTTGACATAATATCACGGAGCATTATATAAAAAAAAGGCCGTGCATATATATATATATATATAGACAAGTATTGGCTTCGATGTTAATGTGAAATTTGTCTTGAGAGGCTATGGACAGAGTTCGCTATGGGATTCAATATGTATGTACTATTAATACAAATCACTTTCAGAGTAGGTGCACAGAAGTACAAGTGCACAAATAAGTGTACTTTTAAAAATAGTAAATTTTTGCATTAAACTGAACTTATCAGATATGTTCATACATGTGTTAAATGAAGCATTTATGAATTTTGTTTACTGCAACTGTGATGGGTAGGAATATTTTGTTAAGCGAAGCCACCTTTTTTACACTGTTTAAAATCTTAGGGTTAAACCAGAATTGAACCTAAAGATTTGTTTCAAATTTCAATGCTGAGCCAAGTTCAGGCAATAGAGTTGCGATCAAGGTTGAAAATCTCAACCCGGATCAAAAATGAATTCCAGAGAGATATATACATTTACAATGGGGGTGGGGGTGGGGGAGGGGGAGCTATTTGCATAGGTTATCTTAATATAGCTGGGTTGTACTGATGGGAAATAGTAGGAAACCGAGTTTCACATACAAGCACCCCAGCAAGAGGAAGCAATTTGGAGAGACTGGTAAAAGATTTATCATAAAAATATCTGCAGAAAAAAAGGGTGGCAACAGACCTACGGTGAAAGTGAATGTCATAATGAGTCCAGCTCTTTGCCAATGTACTTCTGCAATCTATCTAATAAAGATAGATGATGTGCAAAAGTTCAAGCTCAGATATGGAAATAGTACTTCATAAGGGGATGTGCTTTGATGTGTAGTAATCATATACTTCAGTCAACTAATCTATGGTCCAGTCTCCTTGATAAGCAGTGAGCTAGTTGTCGGCTCACTTTGCCCATGGCTTTTACCAGGCAAGCTCAATCATTAGTGTAGATTCCTTGCAGCAGACGTGTTAAGTTCGCCATAGATGGTTTGGAACAGACCCGTTTAGTTCAGTGCTCTTCCTACAAGACTCTGACCAGACCGGATTGGTGCACTCCCTGAGTGGCTTGGACCAGACCAGTTTACTGCTCTTCTTAAATGGTTTCAAGCGCACCATTTCAATGCTCTTCCTAGATGGCTTAGACCACACTCAATGCTCTTCATAGATGGGTTGGACCAGACTGGTTTAGTACTCTTCATAGCTGTTATGGACTGGACTGGTTCATTGCTCTTCCTAGATGGTCTGGACGATAGTGATCCAGAGCTCTTCTTCGATGATTAGATATGAGTTTGCTTTAGAAAGGGTACAATATAAGTCAATTTTACTTTTAGATTTTAAAGTTATCTTCACTGATGAATTTTATATAAAAAATATAACATTATAATAGACTCTTAGTGACAGACTGTTGGTTTAGATCTTTCCCCCTATTTATTATGGTCCCAGCTCTAAAAATAAGGCAGCATTTTTTAGAACAAAAAATTGAATTTATGAGAGTTATTTGGGATCTTATACCCTCACTTTTAAAAAGCTTGCCTGCCACCTTAAAACAGTCCGAGAAAAAAGTATGTAATATGGAAGTGATTTGGTGTGTAGTGGTGCTCCAGGTACATGGTTCCAAATGTAAGATTGTATCCAAACAGCCATGTGGAGTCTATTAAGCTACAAACTATGTAGAATATATTGCATTAATAATGACATTCTAAACCAAGAAAAAAAACAATTTTCGGTTTGATGTTTCTCATTGCTGCAGTTTATAAATTTTACTAATTGCTGTTATCCAGCTATGGGGCTATCATTTACAAAAAAATTCCACTTGTCTACTTTCCACAGTTATCAGGTGCATGAAAAAGTCTACTGCTTCTTAGAGTGCTATCTTTTCAAATAATGAGTACCCTGGCATTTTTGAGGTGAGTGTTCCTTATTAAAATATTGTCATAACAATTCTGATCCTTTGTATTTATTGACAGCAACATGCTTAATATCACTAACCATTCAAGACTACAGATGTCTGGATGTGCCATCTGACTTGTTGAGATCATGAATAACTTTAATATCTTACGATCACATCTTTAAATATTTTGTTGACATCATGACATATTTTCACTCTGGATCATCACATCTTGACATAATTTAAGTTGGGGATGATAAACATTGTAAAAGTGTCATGTCATTATATCACCGATAATGTATTATGGGATAATATCTTCAGTGTAGGATATTGTCATCCTGATATAATATTGTCATTTTGATGAATTTCGTAAAAGGCTTAAGCATTATTTTTAGCGCATGTTGTCATTCCTTAATTGAGTCTGTGATAAATGGTGTGGAAGATGATCTACATTTACGTCATTCCAAGTTACATTATAATTAGAAGACTACATCTTATTGTAGACATATCATCAGCATGAACTGAAAAATCTGAAAGTAGTATATAATTCTTTTTATGTGATGGGAACATTGCCATATGATTCTATTCCCAAATGTACACATTATAATTATTTGTTTCTTTTATTCTCCATCTTCTATAGCGAATCTTCATCTCAGGAGCGATAGAAACAGGATCTACTTTTTATCTTTTCAGTGCAGAACTTTGATATCATAGTACCTGACATAACTGCAGCAATTTATCATTTCAATATCCAGTCAAAGGGGATCTACTTCATCTTCTTGGTGCAGACCTTCGATTTAATAGCATATGCCATTATGACTACGAGTCTTTATTTCAACCTCTAGTCAAATTTTATCTTCTTAGTGCAGAACTTTGATATGCTAGCACCTGCCATTATGACTACAATGAGTTTTAATTTCATCGTCTAGTCAAAGGAGATCTACTTTATCTTCCTACAGTGCAGAAGTTTGATATGCTAGCACTTGCCATTATGACTACAGTGAGTTTTCATTTCATTTAAAGGGAATCTACTTTATCTTCTCGGTGCAGAACTTTGATTTGATAGCACCTGCAACTATGACTATAGCGAGTCTTTATTTCAACATCGACCCAAATTCCATTTAATTTTGTTCTCTGAAAAACTTGACAACTTAACTTTCTACCAATAACACGTTCATTTTAACAACAATTTTTTATTGTTCACCTGTTAGAAAAGTGAAACAAGATTTTGTTTATTTATTTGCTATTTGCTATATATTTTGTTTTCATCCAAGATTTGCAATTTGTTATTTGGTCCTTCTCCCAATACATTTTGCAAATTGTTTACCTCTCTATTTACAAATGTATTTATGGAGAGCAATATGCATTCCTAATTTGAACAAGATGTATACGTATTGAAGTACTTCAAGCATTTTGACTTTAAGCATTTAAAGCATTATGACTTAAATTTGCAGCCACTGTCAAATTGTGAAAATCTAAGAATTTTTTCTTGTTCGGGTGTGACATTCTTTAACACAGTGTGTATGGGGTGTCTTACAATTTGTCCGCTTCATATATACTGAGACCTCAAATAATCATTTGAGATGGTACATGTAAACTTAAAACAAAACACTTTTGTCGAACTTTTTTCGGACAAGTAGTTGATGTCCAGCTGAAACACTGTAATGAGCAGTTATTTGTTTAATTAAAACCAAGTTTTACTGAAGATTTTGACATTTGAAATTTGAAATGACATGATTAACTCACTGAATAACATGAATAAGTGAGATAATATCTTCGTTTTTGTTTCACAAAAACATTACTTTTCATCGAGATCCTATTTTGGATACCCAAGTCGTGGCAATGTGTAAAATGTTCTTAGATTATAAAGGATAGTCCATAATGGGTTTTTTAATAACTGTATTTAGTTGCATTACACACGGAACATATCCCTTGTTATCTAAGAAAGGTTATTTTTTTAACTTACATTTTTGAGATTTGTAATAGTAAACAACATTTGTGTATTTTCAAACAACTATTTGAATTTTATATTTCCATCTCAAGAAATTCACACTACAAAAGGCACTATAAAAATGGGGTATGTATCAAGTGATTTTCTACAGTAAGAAGGGAAATGAAAATAGTTGTATGAAGAATTTAGTGATATACATTGTACGTCCTCGACCAATTGCCTGATTTCAGATATCAGTCTTTCACAAATTGTAAATGTCTTTTACCACACACGACCCTGCAAGACTAGCACAAGACCAGCATAAGACCAGCAGTCTTAATCCAAGTGTTAATCTATTCAAATGAACTTTAGCAAAAGCATTCCTTTGTCATGGTTTATGCCTGTTAGTTGCGCCTGTTTCAAGCTGGTCTTGTGAATGGTCTTGTGCAAGGTCTTGTGCCTGGTCTTGAAATGGTCTCGACTACAACACTGAATTTGAGAGGATAAAATTATGGAGTGTCGTGTCGAATTGTTAAGGTTAGACTCCTTAAATTATTATGAATGCCTTTGATGGTAATGGGAGACACTCGGGGCGAGACGGGGGGGGGGGGGGGGGGGGGGGGGGGTTTCCAGCACAATCTGTTCTAATTTGTTCTTTATTTTGACCAAATAAAATGAAACATTATATTTCAATGTCACGCTATTGCTATAGTTTTGCATTTTCTTGGTGTTAATCTCTTCTTTTCG
Source organism: Hippasteria phrygiana (assembly GCA_037893225.1). Taxonomy (NCBI): domain Eukaryota; kingdom Metazoa; phylum Echinodermata; class Asteroidea; order Valvatida; family Goniasteridae; genus Hippasteria; species Hippasteria phrygiana. The sequence goes on from JAZGUH010000192.1 coordinate 288,561, forward strand.
AAAGTAGTTGGATACGTTTATCAAAGAAATTTAACCTGCACATTTCCATAGAAATTGACATATGAAAGAGTTTATTTCCGTTTTTTTTCACATACCAGGCTATGGAAGTTTATCTTATAGTAGCCTTTTTTCAGTGCGAGTGTGGGCGCAATAAAATAATTGGGGGGTCAGAACATCCTTATAAAACCTCGATGAATAGTGTCCGTATGCACATATCGTAATCCACCGTAATGCATTTTTCTACATATTTATTTAGTTTTTCTCCTTTTTATAAATAAAACCGCTACTGAGACATCGGTATGCTATATTTGTCAAAAAGTTTCTGTTTTGTGAGAAATAATGCATTTGATTAAGCTGTACCCCAACCGTATAAAATCATATCATGACGTCATCATGACGTCACCTACATTTTCATATATAACACGACCTGGCTTACGAACATACCAGGTTTGAACGCAATCGGACCTACGGCTCTCTAGATATGGGCCCTTGAAAAATCATCTTTAAGATTACGTCACGTGACATGTGATGACGTCATCATGACGTAAAAGTTCGCCACACATTGTGAGCAGTTGGGGTAAGTGTCTGCCAAGTTTAAAAGTAGCCAAATTGGCCGGTAAGAAAGAAAACGTTTACAATGCTATGGGCAATATTCTAGCAACTTGAAAAAAGGATTTTTTTTATTACGTCATCATGACCTCACACAATTTTCGCTTTTTAGGGCATATCTTTGAGACATACCAAAGCTATAACAAAAAGAATTTTGAAAATATCTTGGTTTGTTCGCTGGATATATTGAAAAGATTGTTACGATTTTAAAACTTCAAAAATTCAGCGACTTGAAAAAAGACTAGAAACCAACCCCTTTTATAAACAGCAAGCACATTTAAGCCATGGTTATCTGCCTTTCCCCGAATTCCTTTGTGTTATATTGAATTTGGTCTACATTTTGAAATGGCTGCTATTTCTTACTTGGGTTAACCACGATCATGAAATTTTGGAATTAGGTAGAGAAAAATTCAATGTATACATTTTTGTAATCGAATTGACACTTACATTCGTTTAAAAAAAAAAAAAATTTGGATGACGTCATCATGACGTCACACAATTTTCGCTTTTTAGGGCATATCTTTGAGACATACCAAAGCCATAACAAAAAGAATTTTGAAAATATCTTGTTTTGTTCGCTAGATATATTGAAAAGAATGTTACGATTTTAAAACTTCAAAAAATCAGCGACTTGAAAAAAGACTAGAAATCAACCCCTTTTATAAACAGCAAGCACATAATACCCATGGTTATCTGCCCGTCCCAGAATTCCTTTGTGTTATATTGAATTTGGTCTAAATTTTGAAATGGCTGTTATTTCTTACTTGAGTGAGCCACGATCATGAAATTTTGGAATTAGGTACAGAAAAATTCAATGTATACATTTTTGTAATTGGATTGACACTTACATGCGTTAAAAAAACAACACATTTTTGATGACGTCATCATGACGTCACACAATTTTTGCTTTTTTGGGCATATCTTTGAGACATACCAAAGCTATAACAAAAATAATTTTTTAAAATATCTTGTTTTGTTCGCTAGATATATTGAAAAGAATGTTACGATTTTCAAAATTCAAAAAATCATAAAAAATCACGTGATGACGTCATCATGACGTCACTCTTAGGCATACAATTTCAGGTTCGGGTCCATGTTTGTGTTAAGTTTAATTAAGATCTGAGATTGTTTAGTGACCAAAGTGCCACCTATAAAATTCGTGTACAAAGTCTATGGGATTTAGGATAGAACTAAAATAAGAAGAAGAAGAAAAAGAAACTAGAGGTTTGTGTCTGTTTGAAACAGAACACAAGGCTTTTCCTCTTTTTTTGTTTTCCACCCTAAAACTTCAAGTTACGTTCTATGTTTGTGTTAAATTTGATTAAGATCTGATGTTTATAGTGAGTAAAGTGGCTTGTACAAAATTCGTGTACAAAGTCTATGGGATTTTGGATAGAACTAAAACATTCATAGACAATTAGCCGATGACGTCATCATGACTTCACTTCGGATGTTACATTCTACTGGCACTATCTACCTTCCCACAATTTTTTATGATACTCAGACCTATTCTTATATATGTTATTAAAAAAAACATTTTGATGACGTCATGATGACGTCACACATTTTCACATTTACGTGAAAGAATATAGGAGCTAACAAAGCTATTCCAAAAAGAATTTGGAATTTAGCATGTTCTGTTGATGAGATATGGCTTTAAGAAACTTTTACGGTTCAAAAACTTTAAAATTACTATAAAATCGTATGGTGACGTCATCATGACGTCACCTCAATTTTCATCTATAACACGTGGTGGCCCACCAACATACCAGGTTTAAAGGCAATCGGACATACCGTTCTCTAGATATGGGCCCTTGAAAAATGCACGTTTAGGATGACGTCACGTGACACGTGATGACGTCATCATGACGTCACGTTTCGGCATACATTTTCAGCTTAGGGTCTTTGTTTGTGTTAAGCCTGATTAACATCTGTGGTTGTTTAGTGACCAAAGTGCCACTTACAAAATTCGTCTACAAAGTCTATGGGATTTGGGATAGAACTAAAAATTTCATAGAAAATCAGCCGATGACGTCATCATGACGTCACTTTGGATTTTACATGCTAGTAGCATTATCTACCTACCCAGCAATTTTTATGACGATCGAACGTACCCTTATATGTGTTTCAAAAAAGAACATATTTGATGACGTCATGATGACGTCACACATTTTCCCATTTATGTGAAAGAATATAGGAGCTAACAAAGCTATTCCAAAAAGAATTTTGGATTTAGCATGTTCTGTTCATGAGATATGGCTTTAAGAAACTTTAATGTTCAAAAACTTTAAAATTACGATAAAATCGTATGATGACGTCATCATGACGTCACGTAAATGTTCATCTATAACACGTGGTGGTCCACCAACATACCGGGTTTAAAGGCAATCGGACCTACGGCTCTCTAGATATGGGCCCTTGAAAAATCATCTTTAAGATGACGTCACGTGACATGTGATGACGTCATCATGACGTAAAAGGTCGGCACACATTGTGAGCAGTTGGGGTAAGTGTCTGCCAAGTTTAAAAGTAGCCAAAGTGGCCGGTAAGAAAGAAAACGTTTACAATGCTATGGGCACTATTCTAGCGACTTGAAAACAGATTTATTTTATTACGTCATCATGACGTCACACAATTTTCGCTTTTTAGGGCATATCTTTGAAACATACCAAAGCTATAACAAAAAGAATTTTGAAAATATCTTGTTTTGTTCGCTAGATATATTGAAAAGAATGTTACGATTTAAACAATTTAGAAATTCAGCGACTTGAAAAAAGACTACAAATAAATTCTTTTTATAAACAGCATGCACTTTTAAGCCATGGTTATCTGCCCTTCCCAGAATTCCTTTGTGTTATATTGAATTTGGTCTAAATTTTGAAATGGCTCCTATTTCTTACTTGGGTTAGCCACGATCATGAAATTTTGGAATTAGGTACAGAAAAATTCAATGTATACATTTTTGTAATCGAATTGACACTTACATTCGTTAAAAAAAAAAAAAATGTTTGGATGACGTCATCATGACGTCACACAATTTTTGCTTTTTAGGGCATATCTTTGAGACATACCAAAGCTATAACAAAAAGAATTTTGAAAATATCTTGTTTTGTTCGCTAGATATATTGAAAAGAATGTTACGATTTTAAAACTTCAAAAATTCAGCGACTTGAAAAAAGACTAGAAATTAACCCCTTTTATAAACAGCAAGCACATAATACCCATGGTTATCTGCCCTTCCCAGAATTCCTTTGTGTTATATTGAATTTGGTCAAAATTTTGAAATAGCTGTTATTTCTTACTTGAGTGACCCACGATCATGAAATTTTGGAATTAGGTACAGAAAAATTCAATGTATACATTTTTGTAATCGAATTGACACTTACATGCGTTTAAAAAAAAACTAATTTTTGATGACGTCATCATGACGTCACACAATTTTCGCTTTTTAGGGCATATCTTTGAGACATACCAAAGCTATAACAAAAGAAATTTTGAAAATATCTTGTTTTGTTCGCTAGATATATTGAAAAGAATGTTACGATTTTCAAAATTCAAAAAATCATAAAAAATCACGTGATGACGTCATCATGACGTCACTCTTCGGCATACAATTTCAGGTTCGGGTCTATGTTTGTGTTAAGTTTAATTAAGATCTGAGATTGTTTAGTGACCAAAGTGCCACCTATAAAATTTGTGTACAAAGTCTATGGGATTTAGGATAGAACTAAAATAAGAAGAAGAAGAAAAAGAAAAAAAAAAATCAGAACAAAAACAAAGCCTTTTCCGACGGATTGTCGGAAAAGCCAAAAACTAGAGGTTTGTGTCTGTTTGAAACAGAACACAAGGCTTTTCCTCTTTTTTTGTTTTCCACCCTAAAACTTCAAGTTACGTTCTATGTTTGTGTTAAGTTTGATTAAGATCTGATGTTTATAGTGAGTAAAGTGGTTTGTACAAAATTCGTGTACAAAGTCTATGGGATTTTGGATAGAACTGAAACATTCATAGACAATTAGCCGATGACGTCATCATGACTTCACTTCGGATGTTACATTCTACTGGCACTATCTACCTTCCCACAATTTTTTTATGATACTCAGACCTATTCTTATATATGTTATTAAAAAAAAACATTTTGATGACGTGATGATGACGTCACACATTTTCACATTTACGTGAAAGAATATAGGAGCTAACAAAGCTATTCCAAAAAGAATTTTGAATTTAGCATGTTCTGTTGATGAGATATGGCTTTAAGAAACTTTGACGGTTCAAAAACTTTAAAATTACTATAAAATCGTATGGTGACGTCATCATGACGTCACCTCAATTTTCATCTATAACACGTGGTGGCCCACCAACATACCAGGTTTAAAGGCAATCGGACATACGGTTCTCTAGATATGGGCCCTTGAAAAATGCACGTTTAGGATGACGTCACGTGACACGTGATGACGTCATCATGACGTCACGTTTCGGCATACATTTTCAGCTTAGGGTCTTTGTTTGTGTTAAGCCTGATTAACATCTGTGGTTGTTTAGTGACCAAAGTGCCACTTACAAAATTCGTCTACAAAGTCTATGGGATTTGGGATAGAACTAAAAATTTCATAGAAAATCAGCCGATGACGTCATCATGACGTCACTTTGGATTTTACATGCTAGTAGCATTATCTACCTACCCAGCAATTTTTATGACGATCGAACGTACCCTTATATGTGTTTCAAAAAAGAACATTTTTGATGACGTCATGATGACGTCACACATTTTCCCATTTATGTGAAAGAATATAGGAGCTAACAAAGCTATTCCAAAAAGAATTTTGGATTTAGCATGTTCTGTTCATGAGATATGGCTTTAAGAAACTTTAATGTTCAAAAACTTTAAAATTACTATAAAATCGTATGATGACGTCATCATGACGTCACGTAAATTTTCATCTATAACACGTGGTGGTCTACCAACATACCGGGTTTAAAGGCAATCGGACCTACGGCTCTCTAGATATGGGCCCTTGAAAAATCATCTTTAAGATGACGTCACGTGACATGTGATGACGTCATCATGACGTAAAAGGTCGGCACACACTGTGAGCAGTTGGGGTAAGTGTCTGCCAAGTTTAAAAGTAGCCAAAGTGGCCGGTAAGAAAGAAAACGTTTACAATGCTATGGGCACTATTCAAGCGACTTGAAAACAGATTTATTTTATTACGTCATCATGACGTCACACAATTTTCGCTTTTTAGAGCATATCTTTGAAACATACCAAAGCTATAACAAAAAGAATTTTGAAAATATCTTGTTTTGTTCGCTAGATATATTGAAAAGAATGTTACGATTTTAAAACTTCAAAAATTCAGCGACTTGAAAAAAGACTAGAAATCAACCCCTTTTATAAACAGCAAGCACATAATACCCATGGTTATCTGCCCGTCCCAGAATTCCTTTGTGTTATATTGAATTTGGTCTAAATTTTGAAATGGCTGTTATTTCTTACTTGAGTGAGCCACGATCATGAAATTTTGGAATTAGGTACAGAAAAATTCAATGTATACATTTTTGTAATCGGATTGACACTTACATGCGTTAACAAAAAAACACATTTTTGATGAAGTCATCATGACGTCACACAATTTTCGCTTTTTAGGGCATATCTTTGAGACATACCAAAGCCATAACAAAAAGAATTTTGAAAATATCTTGTTTTGTTCGCTAGATATATTGAAAAGAATGTTACGATTTTCAAAATTCAAAAAATCATAAAAAATCACGTGATGACGTCATTATGACGTCACTCTTCGGCATACAATTTCAGGTATGGGTCTATGTTTGTGTTAAGTTTAATTAAGATCTGAGATTGTTTAGTGACCAAAGTGGCTGTCATAAAATTCGTGTACAAAGTCTATGGGATTTAGGATAGAACTAAAGTAAGAAGAAGAAGAAGAAGAAGAAGAAGAAACTAGAGGTTTGTGTCTGTTTGAAACAGAACACAAGGCTTTTCCTCTTTTTTTGTTTTCCACCCTAAAACTTCAGGTTACGTTCTATGTTTGTGTTAAGTTTGATTAAGATCTGATGTTTATAGTGAGTAAAGTGGCTTGTACAAAATTCGTGTACAAAGTCTATGGGATTTTGGATAGAACTAAAACATTCATAGACAATTAGCCGATGACGTCATCATGACTTCACTTCGGATGTTACATTCTACTGGCACTATCTACCTTCCCACAATTTTTTTATGATACTCAGACCTATTCTTATATATGTTATTAAAAAAAACATTTTGATGACGTCATGATGACGTCACACATTTTCACATTTACGTGAAAGAATATAGGAGCTAACAAAGCTATTCAAAAAAGAATTTGGAATTTAGCATGTTCTGTTGATGAGATATGGCTTTAAGAAACTTTTACGGTTCAAAAACTTTAAAATTACTATAAAATCGTATGGTGACGTCATCATGACGTCACCTCAATTTTCATCTATAACACGTGGTGGCCCACCAACATACCAGGTTTAAAGGCAATCGGACATACGGTTCTCTAGATATGGGCCCTTGAAAAATGCACGTTTAGGATGACGTCACGTGACACGTGATGACGTCATCATGACGTCACGTTTCGGCATACATTTTCAGCTTAGGGTCTTTGTTTGTGTTAAGCCTGATTAAGATCTGAGGTTGTTTAGTGACCAAAGTGCCACTTACAAAATTCGTCTACAAAGTCTATGGGATTTGGGATAGAACTAAAAATTTCATAGAAAATCAGCCGATGACGTCATCATGACGTCACTTTGGATTTTACATGCTAGTAGCATTATCTACCTACCCAGCAATTTTTATGACGATCGAACGTACCCTTATATGTGTTTCAAAAAAGAACATTTTTGATGACGTCATAATGACGTCACACATTTTCCCATTTATGTGAAAGAATATAGGAGCTAACAAAGCTATTCCAAAAAGAATTTTGGATTTAGCATGTTCTGTTGATGAGATATGGCTTTAAGAAACTTTAATGTTCAAAAACTTTAAAATTACTATAAAATCGTATGATGACGTCATCATGACGTCACGTAAATGTTCATCTATAACACGTGGTGGTCTACCAACATACCGGGTTTAAAGGCAATCGGACCTACGGCTCTCTAGATATGGGCCCTTGAAAAATCATCTTTAAGATGACGTCACGTGACATGTGATGACGTCATCATGACGTAAAAGGTCGGCACACATTGTGAGCAGTTGGGGTAAGTGTCTGCCAAGTTTAAAAGTAGCCAAAGTGGCCGGTAAGAAAGAAAACGTTTACAATGCTATGGGCACTATTCTAGCGACTTGAAAACAGATTTATTTTATTACGTCATCATGACGTCACACAATTTTCGCTTTTTAGGGCATATCTTTGAAACATACCAAAGCTATAACAAAAGGAATTTTGAAAATATTTTGTTTTGTTCGCTAGATATATTGAAAAGAATGTTACGATTTAAACAATTTAGAAATTCAGCGACTTGAAAAAAGACTACAAATCAATTCTTTTTATAAACAGCATGCACTTTTAAGCCATGGTTATCTGCCCTTCCCAGAATTCCTTTGTGTTTATTGAATTTGGTCTAAATTTTGAAATGGCTGCTATTTCTTACTTGGGTTAGCCACGATCATGAAATTTTGGAATTAGGTACAGAAAAATTCAATGTATACATTTTTGTAATCGAATTGACACTTACATTCGTTTAAAAAAAAAAAAGTTTGGATGACGTCATCATGACGTCACACAATTTTCGCTTTTTAGGGCATATCTTTGAGACATACCAAAGCTATAACAAAAAGAATTTTGAAAATATCTTGTTTTGTTCGCTAGATATATTGAAAAGAATGTTACGATTTTAAAACTTCAAAAATTCAGCGACTTAAAAAAAGACTAGAAATGAACCCCTTTTATAAACAGCAAGCACATAATACCCATGGTTATCTGCCCTTCCCAGAATTCCTTTGTGTTATATTGAATTTGGTCCAAATTTTGAAATGGCTGTTATTTCTTACTTGAGTGAGCCACGATCATGAAATTTTGGAATTACGTACAGAAAAATTCAATGTATACATTTTTGTAATCGAATTGACACTTACATGCGTTAAAAAAAAAACTAATTTTTGATGACGTCATCATGACGTCACACAATTTTCGCTTTTTAGGGCATATCTTTGAGACATACCAAAGCTATAACAAAAAGAATTTTGAAAATATCTTGTTTTGTTCGCTAGATATATTGAAAAGAATGTTACGATTTTCAAAATTCAAAAAATCATAAAAAATCACGTGATGATGTCATCATGACGTCACTCTTCGGCATACAATTTCAGGTTCGGGTCTATGTTTGTGTTAAGTTTAATTAAGATCTGAGATTGTTTAGTGACCAAAGTGGCTGTCATAAAATTCGTGTACAAAGTCTATGGGATTTAGGATAGAACTAAAGTAAGAAGAAGAAGAAGAAGAAGAAGAAATAAAAAAAAAAAAATCAGAACAAAAACAAAGCCTTTTCCGACGGATTGTCGGAAAAGCCAATAAAAAAAAAAAAATCAGAACAAAAACAAAGCCTTTTCCGACGGATTGTCGGAAAAGCCAAAAAAATCAGAACAAAAACAAGGCCTTTTCCGACGGATTGTCGGAAAAGCCAAAAAAAAAAAAATCAGAACAAAAACAAAGCCTTTTCCGAAGGATTTCGGAAAAGCCAAAAAAATCAGAACAAAAACAAAGCCTTTTCCGAAGGATTTCGGAAAAGCCAATCAGAACAAAAACAAAGCCTTTTCCGAAGGATTTCGGAAAAGCCAAAAAAAAAATCAGAACAAAAACAAAGCCTTTTCCGAAGGATTTCGGAAAAGCCAAAAAAAAAATCAGAACAAAAACAAAGCCTTTTCCGAAAAATTTTCGGAAAAGCCAAAAAAAAAATCAGAACAAAAACAAAGCCTTTTCCGAAGGATTTCGGAAAAGCCAAAAATCAGAACAAAAACAAAGCCTTTTCCGAAGGATTTCGGAAAAGCCAAAAATCAGAACAAAAACAAAGCCTTTTCCGAAGGATTTCGGAAAAGCCAATAAATAATTGAAAATAGAAATGACATGCAAACATTTGTCTCGTTAACAACTAGCAGACGACATTCTTTGCAGTTTGTTGTTGCTGCACACTAACTAGATTTGACGTAGTCGATCGACTAGATTCGTTCGAGTGAAGGACAGACCACGCAGGCGTTTATTAAATAGCAAATTGACAAAAAGGACTAGGTCAGCAGCACCCGAACTTGCTCTAAGATGGCGTCGATATGACCCCCAACTCGCCTTTTCTTTCCGCTGAGGGGGTAGTTGTGCACGGAGCCCATATAATGGAGATCAATGGGTTAAACACTCGCGCGACCAATTACGCAAGCGCAATACTACCGTTGCGTCTGTATTTATATCCATAATTTCTGCGCCACATCACGCCACATTGTCACGCGCGCGTCAATTTCCATATAAGGACATTAAATACCGGTAGCTAAAGGGGTGTTTTACAAATCAAGGTAAAACAAATTGAACAAAATCATTGGATTTTATAATTTTCGAAGGTTTTTGCTGAATTATACAAAAATGTATTTTATGAATGGGAATAAATATGTGCTGGGCCGGTTTTAAACAAGTACCAGTAGGCCTACGTTTAAAATCGCCTTGGGGCCTGGACGCTTGATAATGACCCTCGCCTTCAGCTCGCGGTCATTATCAAGCGTCCAGGGGCCAATTTCACGGCGATGCTATATAAGCACACAAATTTGCTTAGCATAAAATGACTTAGGCCTACTTGGTAAATACATAATACCAACCAAACTTTGATGTGAAGTGTAGGCCTATCGCTTGTGGCTGGCATTTAGCTGTTGTTTGCTTAGCATGAAAATCCCATGGCCTTTTAGCTGGTAACCTGTTTTAACTGAGCAAGACTTTTTGGTGCTAAGTAAATTTTTGTGCTGAGCAGAATAGAACCTGTTGTTCAGATTTACAAAATATATAGCATACCGGTATATAAACGAAAAGGGTATCGGAGAACTCATATTATAGCGTTAACACTCTACAACTCATGCATGTGATTTTCCATTCAAAATGGACAGGAGGATGAGGTGGATGTAATTTGAATAACATTATAAATAACATCCAGAGCCCAGAATCACAATGAGGTTAATTTAATCTATTGAACCCAAAGGTCACAATGTACTCTTTGTCAAGGTGGTAGGCCTACAATAGTTTCAGGCTTAAATTTTGAATAAACTCTGACCCAAATAAACCAGGACAATGTTACCACAACACCGAAGACCAGTATCTCAAAGCGATAGTGTTAGTCGTAATTATTATCTTAAAATGCCAATAGGCCTAGTTATACCAAAGCCAAAGACATCCGGTGGATAGGCCTCGACAACATGACCCTCGAGTTTTACCACGTACAGTGGTGGCGCCAGACTCTACAATTTGGGGGAAGTGGGAGGAAGGGAATATGGGGGGGGGGGGGGGGGCAGTCCAAATAATATCCGATTTCCAAAAGCTAAGGGGCAAGTAATGAAATAACGTGTAAATAAAACGTCCGAAACAAACATCTACGGCTGCATGTGTGGAATGTTTTGTCTATCTTTTGCATAAAGAAAAACATAGAAAAGGGCAGAAGCTGGCAGGCACTGGCGCTGCTTTGGCCCCCGACTTTCAAAAGTGTTCCGCCACACGCCTGGCTGTAGGGGAAAAGACAGACTAAAAGACAAAGACGTTCACATAAAAAGTGATCCTAAAGTCGCAAAACTTGCACGCTCTATATAAACATACTGTAACAATGGAACTATAGGGGTTGTGGGTACGGGCGGGGGGGGGGGGGGGGGGGGGGGGGAGGGGTAATGACTGTAGATGACATCATCAGATGGCAAAGCGTTTTGTAGCGCTCGACCAAACGAGCATACGAGTGAAACGCGCCAATCAAAAGGAAGTGCCCAGTTTCTGTGTTATCTGGAACGATGTATAGTCTTGTCCAACGAGTTCAAAAGCAGCTATTATTTTGGATGAAACGATGGGGAGCCTCGCAAAGCATGGTATACGAGTTGTTCAGGATCGTAGTCCAGAACAGTTAAACAGAGATAAGCATTACAAAAAGGATCAAGAGTTTGCAGCAAGCGGGTGGGGGGGGGGGGGGGGGGGGGGAACCGCCCTTGACGTTTGCACATTTTGCCTCTTTTTAAATTTGTATTAGGGGGGCCTATTTGCGGTTTTTTAATTGATAGCACCAACGCTTCAAAATAGGTACTTATACAGTCCCCTCCCGCCCACGCTTTTAAATTTCTTTCCGTGGAGGAAAAGTTGAGATCACCTTAAACAAATCTGGAAAAAAAATCACCTTTTCGACAAAATATGCAACCCCCCCCCCCCCCCCCCCCCCCCGAACGAAAACTGGACACGCCACTGGATCATCAGATAATTACCGTAAAGGTGTGATACAGGCTGCATCATATAGCAATTTGGTAGAGCTGATATAACAGTTGCAGACAGTGTTCATACTTTGTGTGATTCAACATTTACATAAAATAACAAAAATGTGAAAGTTCAAGCCCAGCCCGCCATCCAAGTCAGGAGAAAAAGTGAAAAACCCTTCCGTTTTAACAGTGGTTATGTGGGTGTGCTTTTTTCGATAGGCCTACTTGAAAGCAAACCAACAGCGTTTTTGTAGGTATTCAGATACAATTTTCTGGAAGACTGCAGCATTTGAGGTGGAAATATTTCTCAGGAGGATTGGTACTGAATTCATCTTCATAAACAGTAAGCTTTCAGATTGAAACTAATAGAAAAAAAGATAGAGCAGCGTCATAGGCTATCTTTAAAAATTCTCTTATGAAAAGGGCAGCTTGTGTTTTTTATGATATTGTTAGAAGAAAATCGAATCGTCGGGCGCCCCTTGAATTTCCATGATACATATTCATTTTTGTATGAGCCCCTTCCCAACAACCAACAAATCGACGGGCCAACGAACCGACTGATCCCCCAACCCTGCTTAGCCCAGAACTCGAATATAAACAGACGATATATGCAAAGGTACTCACGTTCTTTTTTTCGGCACGAATCTGAAAGAATGAAAAACAGATGAATTGAACATATATTGTCCGTGCTCTTCAACAAGCTTGATTTTTTCTTACCAACGAATTTTCAAATTGTTTGTTTTAAATATTGTGTGCCAGTTTACCAGTTGTGCATGGATGGAGTTAGTTTCTTTAGGCCTATGTAATCTTGTCATCTGTTTGAACTCTGGCATGCGTGCGTCGAGTTCAGCTAAAGAAACGAATGAACAGAAAAAGGACGATCAACCCACCTGCTGGAAGAGGACTGATGAGTATCAGGTACAGAATCAGTGTAGCTACCAAGCCTATCTTTGGCTCCATCCCGAAGTGTGATAGAGCAAGCTTCTCCACTGCTGCGATTTAGAGGTTTTTTTTACCAACGTCTGGTCTGTCACCATGAGTTTGTATATGCCGGCAATCGTGGACCTAGGACAAAAGAATTTGGGCGTAGACAAAGGGGTCCACGTTTGACCTAACGTCCACGTTTGAAAATCGTGTACAAAACCAATGGGAGGCCTTCCGAAAAAGTTAGAGTATAAACAAAAGAGGAACAATGGGAGGTCCACGATTGCACCCGTTTACATGACTGTGTGCGTGGATATTCTAAATCAAAACTGTCCTGTGTCTGATTTTGGGGTTTGCTACCCACCATGTGGTTAACAAGTATGTACCAAGTAGTACAGCCCACGGCGGGTTTTACGCGTTAAAACTTCACTCGCTTCCCCTTATATTACTAAATCTTTAACTTATATTTTTAACCTCTCCATATAAGATGCGAGCAATACCCTAAAGATTGGAAACACGCCTTGGTAACACCAATTCACAAGGGAGGAGATAAATGTAGTACAAGTAATTATCGGCCTATTTCTATACTGCCAATTATCTCTAAGATTCTAGAAAGATGGGTGCACTCGGCAGTATATAACTACCTCGATGATAACAATTTGTTACCTAGTTGCCAATCGGGATTTAGACCCTTACACTCAACTGAAAGCACTCTACACGATTTAACAAACAAGTGTTTTGAGGCTATGGGGCAAGGTAAAGTTACAGGTAGCGTGTTCATAGATCTCAGTAAAGCTTTTGATTGTGTGGATCATGTAATCCTACTAGGCAAATTGAAGAAGCTGAATTTGTCATCTTCTGTAATTAATTGGTTTAAGTCGTACCTAGGCGGTCGTAGTCAGTCTGTAAATATTAAGGGAACAATATCGAAGGTCTTGCCCATAGACATAGGCGTTCCACAAGGGTCGATCTTAGGGCCACTTTTATTCATTGTTTATAGTAGTGATTTTCCATCTTGTATACCCCAAAATTGCAATTTATTTATGTATGCAGATGACTCCACGTTAACGTGTAGCTCCTCTAGTATTAACGAAATAGAAAGGAGCTCTTGCTAGTATTCACAACTGGTGCCTACGAAACAAACTAGCATTAAATGCCAACAAAACCAAATGTATGCTTATTGGTTCAAGGCAGAAAATATCCAACGTCGACCTGAACGTGTGCATTGCTGATAAGGTTATCGAAAAAGTGAAATTTTGTAAATGTTTGGGTGTAGTTGTTGATGAAACATTAAGTTGGGGTACACATGTTGAATACGTAAGGAAGACTGTTTCGTCTAAATTGGGTGTGTTAAACAGAATTCGTGATTACGTTCCCCAAAGCAGCCTGCACACACTCTTTGTAAGTTTAGTTATGCCATCTTTAGAGTATTGTTGTACGGTGTGGGGAGGAAGGTACATATCTCACGACAATACCCTCAACAAATGTCTCAAAAGAGCCGCACGGATAATCCTTAAATGTACCTCAGCTCCCTCACCCCCTCAGCTGATATGTTTGCCAGACTAAATTGGATTCCTTTTAAAGAAAGAGTTCAGTCCAAAAAGGCTATCTTTGTTTTCAAAAGCCTTAACAAAATGACTCCTTTGTACATGACAAATCTGTTCACACCACTTACAGTGATTCGTGAAACACGACAATCGACCCAAATGGCACTGAAAGTTCCTTTCGCCAAAAAGGAATGCTACGTGACAAGTTTCGCTGTGAGTGGTGCCAGTATATGGAATAATCTGCCTGAACAAATGAGAACCATAAACTCCTTAAGTACATTTAAATCGGAGCTACGTAAAGCCATCTATCAGTGATATTTCTGTCATTTACGCTGATCTGCGGAGTTATAAACTTGGTTGCCAAAATACTTTGGAGCCGGATGGGAATTCCCCCTTGTTTTTCACCCTTGAAGGTTTTTTCGCGGGTTTTTCGCCCATCCCGTATATCAGGAATAGGCTTCTGGAGAGTTGAAAAGTTAACAGAAAATTGTTTTATTTGTGTAAACATTATTGTATTTGTTTAAATATTTTGTATGAATGTGTAAATATTCAGTTTTAACTAATAATATGCAGGGCCCCAATGGAAACCAGTTTTAAACTGTTTGGGCATACCCTGGGTAAAGAAATGTAATAAATAAATAAATAAATAAATAAACCACGAATTTTGCAATGCAATGGGGCGTGATCTAATATGCAGATTAGACCAGAATAGACGCATGCGCATCAGTGTTCAACATTATACACCCGAGTAAACTGTCCTCCTACCCACCACCAACATAGCGAGCAGTAGGCCATGGCACGTTTGTTACGGCCTATTATGTCCGCATGGCCCATTATGTCCGCACGCTTTTTGCGGACACAATGGGGCGGACATAATGGGCCTGCGGACACAATGGGGCGGACATAATGGCATGCGGACACAATGGGGTGGACATAATGGGCCTGTGGACATAATGGGGCGGACATAATGGGCCATGCGGACACTATGGGGCGGACACTATGGGGCGGACACTATGGGGCGGACACTATGGGGCGGACACTATGGGGCGGACACTATGGGGCGGACACTATGGGGCGGACACTATGGGGCGGACACTATGGGGCGGACATAATGGGCCTGAAAAAGCTGGCGGACATAATGGGCCATGCGGACATAATGGGCCGTATAACACACGTTTCACACCGCCGATGTAAAAAGGCTCGTCAGAGGATCAGACGCTGCTCGTGTGATAACGAATGCTGCAACGTGACCAATGTTGACCGATCATCTGAAAGTTGAGGAAGTTGCCAGACAGTGTCTCCATGCAAATTTCCAGTTGAATGGAACGACACTTTCACAATCTATTCTACACAAAGGTCAATTGTTTGTGAATCTGGAGTCAACGAATGTAGTGGATAGTCGCAGATATTTTCAGATACTTGAAGTTGGTCACAGACTACCGTCACAATGACAGTTGCAATGGGTGTACTCGTAGTGTTAATCTTTTTGCCTGGTATTACCACAACAGACGACTGCTGATTATGTTCCATCGTCACATCTTCAAGATCATCTCTCTTACCCACCCCCATCCTCCTCCTGGCCCGGTCACCTGAAACCCCTTGCCTCCGAGGCCACTCGGCACCCGGTCTCAATCCTCGATGAATTCCCTTCCCCGCCGACTTTTTCCGGACGTACGTCTATCCTTCCATCCCAGTGATCTTCAGACAAGGCGCCAAGCGCTCACCCGCTTTCCACAGGTGGACGGATGAGTACCTCAAGAGCCTCCCCGGTTCCGAGGAGCTGGTCTCCGTGGAGATGAGAAAAATAGAGGATAGACAGTTACCAATCATGCGGATGCCTTTCACTGAATTTCTCGACAGGTACAAGATCTACGATGAGTTTATTGTCACCGGAGTACCGGATTTCTTGAAGTGAGTCATGATGGCCTTCGTTTACGTTTTTGTGTCTTGTGCCATAATGTCACATTGCTATACGTACATATCGGCTGTTTAATAATACGCTAAAGCATTCAAAGAAGTACTGAGTATCTAAAACAAGCGAACAGACAAACACCCCATAAAAGCAAGCAGACAAACAAACACTTTTAAATTTAACCTTTATTTCAGAGGAAAACAGAAAACAGGTATATTATAGAATTAAAAACAGGGTTCAAAAGGAAAAAAACAACAGAAAATTATATACAAAGAATAAAACCGATAATTTTAGGACATGAAGTTCATCAAAAGGCAAAAGTTATCGATCAAAAGCGACGAACACTTAAATGATCTAGTACACGTGAAAAAAACAGTTCACATAATACAACAGAAAAAATCAAATAAGCCAAACAACTTGGTCATTAACCAAAATGAACAAAGTGTTAGAATGATCCCATTTTTGTTTGAAGAGCGCGAGGTTGTGCGAAGACAGATAGTAATGGAAATCAACGAGAACTTTGCTTTTTATCCGATGTTTCCATACCAGGAGAGGATCCGGGAACGAATTACGTACGTACAGAAAATAAATCGTGGCTTTGACACTGATAATTAAGTAGTTTGCGAGATGTACCAGCTCCTTAGCCCGCCCCCCGCCATGTGGAATTAAACACCAGTAAAGTTCGAAGTCTTGATGAAGATCAGGGAAGAGTCGCATCAGAAGGGTAGACAGAAGATTTAGAGCCGGTTGGATGCCAGGACACTCGACGAACAGATGGGTAGTTGTGCCTCTTTCTCCGCACCATCCACACACTTGAGGAATATCGGGATTGATGTGGTGAAGAACAGTTAGGTTGGGCAAAATGTTGTGAAGAAGACGGAATTGAACATCGCCTTCTTTTTTTGATGATGGTGGCCGGTAAATCTCTTTCCATGGTATACTCCGAGAAGGAGAGATGATTTCTGTATCATGCCAGTGTGTGGATACAGGACTGTGCAAAGAGTTTAGCTCTTCATTAAGAAGGCGGTAGACAATTTTCGTAGACGAGTTTGTGAAGTCCTTGTCAGGCGGGAGGTGGATGGTGTACGGGAGGTCGGAGGGAGAAGGTGGTGACTGAAGAGAGCGTGGTGACAGGCGGTATCCGGATGAGTTGAACAGGTCTGGAAAGATTGAAGATAGCCACTTCTGTATCCGCGTGAGCTCTTCTTGGATACGTCGGATGGAAATTCGATGGATGTCGTTCGTCACGAGGGCATCAGCGCTCTTCCACTTTCCTGTGCTGAGATCCACCAGGTCGCCCACCATCTTGATCCCACACGACAGAAGGCCAGGTGAAAGGAGCTGGTTATTCTCGACATGGTTTTCAATGAAAATACTATTAAGTGGTAAATTGAGGATGAAGTTAATGGAGTCTGTGGGAATAGCAATTTGGGCTCTCAATACAATCCAAGCACGTATAGCGTCACTATAGAAAAACGGAAGATGAGTTAGGAATTTAATTTCTGGTTTAATGAGAAAAAATTGGAAATCGAATTTAAGGTTTCGGTAGTTATGAAGAAAATGCTTCATGAATAAAAACACGGGATGGGAAGACTTGTTCAGAAATTTTTGAATCATGGTAAACCGGTAAGTAAGTATACGTGCTTGAAGACATGTTAAACCAAGGCCACCTTTGTCTGGTGATTGATACAGAATGGTTTCTCTTAGCCAGTGACGTCCACCGGACCATACAAAGTTTATAAGTGTTTTCTGGAGTTCATTTAGGATATCTTCGGGAGGAGAAAGAACTGCAAGGCAGTGAAGAAGTTTGGAAGTAGCCAGTTGGTTCGCAATTAGGGTTTTCCCTCTGAAAGACAGGAATTTAGATAAGCCTTTCCAACGAGCAAGAGTCTTTTGAAGTTTATCATGACAGTTTTTCCAGTTTAATTGTCGGTAATTATAAGAGTTTCCTAAATGAACTCCAAGGAAAACAAGGCCATCATTGTTCCACTTAAAATGTAGGGGGTTATCGGTTCTCTTAGTCCATGATCCGACCCATAGACCTTGGGACTTATGCAAATTTAAACATGCAGCAGAGGATTTACTGTAAAGATTATAAACATCATTGATAATGTTGAAACCGTCATCATGGGTTAGAAAAATCGAAATGTCATCAGCATAAGCGGAAGTG
This sequence comes from Hippasteria phrygiana, assembly GCA_037893225.1. Taxonomy (NCBI): domain Eukaryota; kingdom Metazoa; phylum Echinodermata; class Asteroidea; order Valvatida; family Goniasteridae; genus Hippasteria; species Hippasteria phrygiana. The sequence goes on from JAZGUH010000192.1 coordinate 307,190, forward strand.
ATTATTGACGTGTCACTTCCGGGAACTTTGAGACCAACATTTTGTAGCCTGCTTCGTAGTGTATGAAGCAGGGGCTCAATAACGATAGTGTAAAGGAGCCCGGAGAGAGGGCAGCCCTGCCTAATCCCCTTTTCAAAGGGGAAGGGTGCGGTGAGGGAACCACAAACCTTAACAAGGCTCTGAGTGTCATTGTAAAGGATTTTAATATAATCTATAAAGCGATCTCCAAAACCCATGGATTTGAGAACATGAAACAGATAACGGTGATCTACATTATCAAAAGCCTTCTTTTGATCGAGGTTTAAGATGGCTAGAGGGATGTTGGCGGAGTTAGAATAAAGCAGGATATCTTTAATGACATTGATATTGTCGTATAATGAACGACCGGGAATAGTGTAACTCTGATCAGGGTGAATAATACTATCAATGACAGTTTTAAGCCTATTGGCAACTATTTTCGCAAAAATCTTATAATCAGTGTTAAGTAATGATACCGGTCGCCAATTGGCGATATCTAATAAATCACCTTTCTTGGGGATTAAGGAAATAACGCCCCTTCTACAAGATACAGGTAATTGTTGATAGTTTAATGATTCACTGTAAACACTGAAGAGATCATGTTTAATAAGTGGCCAAAAAGATTTGTAGAATTCGGCTGTGAGGCCATCAAGACCAGGGGATTTATCCGGATTAAGTTGCTGGACGGCTATTTCCATTTCTTCAATGGTTATGGGTCCATCAAGGTTTTCAGACTCATCCGGATCAAGTTTACAAATATCGGTAAGTAATTCATCAATAGAATATTCATCTATTTCTACGCTACTATAAAGATCTTTATAAAAGTCGCGCACACAAGATTTAATATCAGGTGGATGTTCAGTGATTTCACCTGAGGGTAAACGAATTCTAGAGATAGTTTTAGAACTTGAAGTACATTTTTCAAGATTGAAAAAGAAGGCAGAACAGGTATCGATTTCATTAATGTATTTAAAACGAGATCTAATTAGCGCACCCTGTGCTTGATGCTTGAAAATTTGATTTAGGGCATCTCTCTGTTCTTGGAGAATTTTTCTTGTATCAGGGGTGATGTCGGGCGTAGACTGCAGGTCATTTATTTTGTTTTGAAGCAGAACCACTTGCTCTCGTTTTTCGAGGGCAATTTTGGCACCGTATTTCTGAGTAATAGATTTGATGTGAGATTTTCCAATATCCCACCACACCAAGATATTATTATAATTATTCTTTTGGTGTTGCCAGTTCACCCAAAAGGTTTGAATTATGTCTCTGTATGTATCATCATTCAATAAGGAGTTATTGAAATGCCAAAAGGCGCTCCCTTTCTGCCTGTGGTCAGAAACTTTAAACTTTAAAATAACTGCACTGTGATCAGATAAAGAACAAGGAACAATATCACAGGAAATGATGGAAGACATGGAAAACAAGGGCATGTAAATTCTATCAAGTCTAGCTTTGTAAGTATTATTCGGATTATATCTAAACCACGTATACTGAGTAGTATTGGGATTACGTCTACGCCAGATATCACAGAGCGAGAGATTTGTATAGATATCCCTAAGTAGATCAGAGACTTTAGTTCTTCTTTCATGCGGTTGTCGAAAACGGTCAAAGTTAGGGTCATGCGTACAATTAAAATCGCCACCTATAAGAGTGATACCCTCTTCATGTTTATCAGCGTGGTGTTTCATTGCTGTAAGAGCATGCAGGGCTAGGGAATCATCTTGAGGAATCAAAGTATTATAAATGTGATAAGTAACAGAACGATACAAAATTTTAGTATACAGAATGTAACCAGGATAAATAATTGCTGTACATGAAACATCAAGATCAGAGTTTTTCTTAATAAGAGTAGCAACTCCGGATCCACGGGTGGTACTTGGATTACAGTAAATATCGTATGGCCAGGATTTCCAGCACAGATCAACATCACACAAATTATGAATTTCTTGAAGTAAAACTATATCAGGGTTTTTAAGAATGTTGGCAACATATACTTGAATGGAGGAATTCTTAGTGGGCGTGGAGCACCCTCCACTGTTCAAAGTCGCTATGGAGAGTGCCATTAAAAAATATACGTGTAAATTACTCATTTGGGAAGGAGCGAGAAGGGGTCGTGAGGATCAAGGTTTCCGATCAATTTTCTAATCCTCTGCTGCATGCTCTTTTTGAGTAGAGGGCTATTGCGAAGAGGTTTGAGTTGTTTAACTAAACCAGGTACATCCGGAGTGAACTTTTTCGCAATAGCACCTGGGTTGCGTTTAGATTTGGCACATTGCAGAAATGCGATCATTTCCTTAGTAGAGAGGGGTCCCTCAGGGACTTGTAAGTCATCATTATCATCATCAAGGAGGAGCTGACTTTGATCTGATGTAACAGAATCCCTATCTGTGTCTGAATCGAGGGTTTCTTGAGAATGTTGCTCTTGAGAGAGTTGGTCGGGGGATGATTGTAGTGAGTGTTGTGTGTTGTCAAGTGCCTGAGTGGGAGTTTCTATTTCCATCACTGGAGAGTCAATATGGGGGGTTATCTCGGATGGGTTCAACCTGGTAGGGGATTGTTCTTGCCTGTGAGTTTCAGTTTCCATCGTTGGGTCATTTTGGTTCTTCCTTAGTTTCCTCATTGGTGAAGGGGATTTCAGAGGGGTGAGACGTATGGGGTTCTCGGAGGGGGTCGATTTGTTGGGGGATAGATGTTTCCTCTTGCCTATTTTAGCCACCTCCGAGAACAATGGTGATTTTTGTCTCAAAGGCTCAGGAGGGGTGCCCCAGACATATGGAGTGTTGTCGGGAGAGGGTGAATGAGCGGAAGCTGTCGGTTTTGCGTTAGTATTTTTAGATTCTGGACGATTGGGTGTAGATTGTGTAGAAGGGGGGTCTGTTGACTTGGCAGTGAATTTGGATGTTGATGGATCGGTGGTAGATATGACATTGTGAGTTGCCTTTGTGTTTTTGGCAGGGTGTCTCTGGTCAGATTTCTTTCCACGCATGAATACTGGGGGTGGATATAAGGGGTTAGTATAAGCATTGGAGGTGGAGGCCTCCTGTGATTTCTTACACTGTTTACTGATATGACCCCGCTCTCCACAATTGAAACATTTTACAATATCATTGGAAATAAATACACGGTAGTTTGTTCCAGCATGTGTGATATTCATATGATCAGGGATAGTAACATTTACACCAATTAAAACATGAACTTGACGCCTGAAAGACATAACGTGGGAAAGGTCCTTGTCTTTGATTCCCAGGGGTATGGGACGGATTGGTGAGACGGTTTTGCAGAAGCTGGACAGATTTTGTGCAAGGATTCGGTTTGGGATTTCAGGGTACACGTTAGACAGAACTAACCTTTGAGTTGGCTGTACTAATGGCGTCGCCTCGATGTAAGTGTCATTAAACGGCAAGCCATTCAGTACACAATCATCAACCGCATCTCTGGTCTTGAGGTATACGGCTACTCGGCCGTTTGAGATGCGAGAGGCGGAAACAATAGAATCGGGGCTAACAATGCTGGCCGTTGCATTCACATATGATTCCAGGGATATATCGGGGGCGGCTTGTATGGAAATGCCATTGTGTCGGGAGATGTTCAGAAAGGGTTCACTATTATTATTTAGATTTGTGCCAGCCGATTTTGAGCTCGACTGGTCACGGACAGTAGGTTGGGGAATTGCATGGCTGGCCATGATGGCCGGCCAAGCTGCCCAGCTCAGCAAAAACCACCACACCAAGTGACAAAAATGAACAGAAATTACACAAATTATGACGGACTAAGAGAACCGATAATAAACTAAAGTGAATCTATATACAAATACAATTAATATACAAGTAACCAATAGACCACGAAGGGTCTGAAAGCTGTAAAAAGACTTACGAAACCGAGAGCCCAAATGCAGCACAACCTCGCTTGTTCAAACAAACAAACAAACAAACAAACAAACAATAAAGCAAAAAATGGACCCCAATGCATGTTTTTTGCAAAAAAACAGCCACGAACATTTTATAGATCTTAATAAATGACAAAAATTGAAATTCAGAGTTAAAGATGAATGTGTTCATCTCCGATTTTGTTTTCAGGGAAGATTCCTTGAACACAACTGAACAAAACACCAACTGGTGCTTTTTCTGAGCTTTTAAGAAGGCAAGGCTAGTGTTTGTAGGTCTCGAGGTCAAGACCCCTTAAAACAACTTCGACAATTTCACTTTCTGCTTAAAGAGGAACTAAAACATTTTTTTGACTTTTTTGACTTATCTGATAGTTTATGCCTCCCCAAAACTAATGTAACAAGTTTCATGATTCTGAAAAATAGAAATAAATGTTTTTGAGCCTTTTCTTTCTGAGCCACTTTGACTAGATTCAGAAAAGGCCGAGGTCAACTGCGTGCCGTATCGCGCGAGTATTGACGTATACGTGTAGAAACATATGACGTCACTGTATTATACGACAATGTTTTACGTAGAGTCTGTACGTATTTTTTTGTCTAAGGCTAGTATTACTTGCTGTGCGTTTTGCTCATGATTCAGGAGTAACACTACGATAAACATATTTTAAAGTGTTGACATCTTTGTGAGACACATTTAGAATTGGGGTTGTAGGCTTGTTCTTGCTGAAAAGCTAGTTATGAGTCATACTTTCCTTTGTTTGCAGTCGGCTTTTATTGGAACCTGCGCGGTGAGTTGTGTGTGAGCTGATGCTATACTCTAGTCTGGCGACTTTGCTTATGCAGCCCTCATAAAGACCCGCACCTTCTCAGAACCATACACACAATTTCTGTTATAAGGTACCAGACTCAATCGCATGCAGCGCATGCGGCATATGGTGCCGTGCGTGTACAATGCATGTTGAGTCAAGCGAGCGTGGACATGGAGACGGCCGGGGCTCTGGCTGCTCAAGACGGCAACCGCAGGCAACGTCGTTGCGGTGGTGCGCGTGAGTCCGGGGCACGATTGGAATGCTCGGTGCCTAGAGTTGGAATGGCTCCAGCCTTCAAACGGAATTGTGCCTTCAAACCCAGCTGAATTTTCATACTAACACTATCATCTATACAGTCTTTGGCGAAATGTTCTGCACATATTTTCGACCATTTCGACAGCCCCAAATCAGATATTGTATTGTCTACAAAGCGGACCCACTGTCGCCTTTGAGCTCCATTCAGCACTGGGAATCGCAGTAAGGTTAGGTCAGGGTTTTTGTCGCTGTTCCTCGTGCAACCCCCCAACTACACACGATCGAGGCATAATGATTATCTCAGAACCATGCTCATACTGAAATAATATCAAAATTAGACAAAATAGACGGGAAAACGGAGGAGTTAGGTCGACAAAAACTCTTCAGCAGCATCAACTCCACGTACGTACATGCATAGTGTTTGGCTGTAGCATCAACCGACTCTACACGAGTATTTAAACTGTCGGAAAAGTCCAAAAAGTCAACCAAAAAATTGCCGTTTTAGTTCCTCTTTAAAGACACCATGCAAATGAATGTTTCATGTACGAATTGAAAGTATTATCCAATCCAGCGTAGGGCCTATATATACGGAAAAGTGAAGCCCTATTTTCCCCACAGTAGGCCTCATGTTTTTTTTTATTCTGACTTCTCTTCCCGGTCCATTTCCTGTATTTCCTTTGCTCTTTGCACTTCCCTTTCAAAGCTAATCGAAAAACCTGTTAATAAAGGAAATATGTTTTCTTCCTTCTTCAGAAATGACGTACTGAGGCCACCACCTCTTTACTGCACAAACATCACAGCAAACCTGGTGGACCCAGTAAGTGGGCGGAACAAAACGCATGCGCAGTTTGACGCCGATGCCAGAAAGAACTGGGTCACAGATACCCAGCACGATGGGTCATTGGGTACTCCCCCTTTTTTGTCCATATAGCGTACCGAAGTCTGACGTCAGTTGGCGGGACATCTGGCTCAAAACAAATTGAGATTTCGACTGTTCCTTTGTTAACAGCCAGTCATGCAAACACATTGACACAAAATAACAAAAGTACTTTAGTTCCAAACATTGCATTGACGTCATCACTTCGGTACGGGTACTCTATTCCCCCATTAAATATAATCAAACAAATACAATAATTTTCTCAGCGAAAACAAATGTTTTTGGAAAATTAGCTGAAAAGAATTCTCGCTACGCTACTGCGCTTTACAATTACAATGCTCATGTTTTTAGGTTGTGTGGTTCAGTAGCGGTGGAACAAAGTCCCACATGCATACCGATTACGTTGACAACATCAACTGCCTGTTCAGGGGGCAGAAAAACTTCCTCTTCGTCAACTACACCAGATACAAGCATGAGGTAATGATTACAGCTGCGGCGATTTATCGTCAATGTGGGCGGGAAACAAGTTGTTAAGCGTTTGGAAATATTTGAAAATGTGTGCTGATCTTTGTGTATTCTGGTGCATACTGGTGCATGTAACAGCCAATGACCCATAAAATGTATACGTATGGCAAGGGGGAAATTATTTGGGGGACACTGCCATAGCCGCGTCCTCTCTCCCAAAAATATCGGGGGAGTGCTCACACCCCCACCCCTCGTTTTTATTTTTTTTTGCACACTGAAATTTCAATGTCGAGAATTGTTTAATTAATAATTCATGATTCGTTGTTTTTGATGGCCCTGGCGGTACTTAGGTTTATTAATTTATTCACGGACGGCGGAAGTTGATAAAACTAATAGTTGTAATTGGCTGGTAGCAGGCTGGTAAAACTGCTGTTTTAAGTAGGTAAATGTATAGTTAGTGCACAACCCTTTCAAATTTTATTACTTCTGAATGTTTATCCAGCAGATGTCTTAAACAGTTTCCCTGATGACCTCACAACAACAACTTGACTCGAGGAGCAACTAAACGGCGCCGGATAGTGGAGCGCCCTCAAGCGGCACAACCAACGTACGTCAAAACAAAAAGTTGTTCACGATTGTCGTTGTTTACGTTTTTGTGCAGCCCGTGAATTTTGCACTGTCATGTTTGTCATCAGATTTATACAGTACATAGGCCTATTCTAATTTTGAGCATAGCTGTTGCTGGAGAAAAAAAGTAGGTGGCGACTTTTTATTTTTGCCTTTCGATTTTCCCTTTTCGCGTCAAATGCAATTTCATTTGACCATCCTCCATGATTTGACATACTCCTAGAACTATGAGGTTCCTGACATGAACCTCATAGGAAGACGCCGATTTTTCCCATGGGCTAGTACAGCAAGAATAAGAACGTCATTTCCATGCAACAAGAGTCTACATTTTTCGCCGTGAATTACTTCATGGCTGCCCCCCAAAAAAATAATATGCCGCATTTACCTCCTCACCTCGGTTGCGCCAAGTCAATTTTCGCCTGAAACGGGTCCAATTTGCGGGAAAAATTTTTTAAAAAATGCAGTCGTTCCGAAGCGATCACACACGCACACCATCGATTAAGCCGCACACACGAAGCTAGCTCCTGTAAGATATCCCAGCATGCATCCAGCCGGGTAATGTGCGGGGGGGCCGTGGGTCGGTCAAGTCATGATTATTCATCGAAAATTCGAAGCGCGGTACGGCAGGCAACTGCCGCGTGTCCGTTATATACCGTCTGCGACGACAGGCAATGCATGCAGACGGTATATAACGGACACGCGGCAGTTGCCTGCCGTACCGCGCTTCGAATTTTCGATGAATAATCATGACTTGACCGACCCACGGCCCCCCCGCAAAACAGGAGCTTCGTGTGTGCGGCTTAATCGATGGTGTGCGTGTGTGATCGCTTCGGAACGACTGCATTTTTTTTTCTTTTTTTCCCGCAAATTGGACCCGTTTCAGGCGAAAATTGACTTGGCGCAACCGAGGTGAGGAGGTAAATGCGGCATATTATTTTTTTGGGGGGCAGCCATGAAGTAATTCACGGCGAAAAATGTAGACTCGTGTTGCATGGAAATGACGTTCTTATTCTTGCTGTACTAGCCTATGGGAAAAATCGGCGTCTTCCTATGAGGTTCATGTCAGGAACCTCATAGTTCTAGGAGTAGATTTGACAGGGGCTCGGACAACTCGACCGTTGGCCGACTCGACTCGAGACAACTCGACCGTTCAGACAACTCGACCGTTCAGACAACTCGACCGTCTTTTTGTTAAATGGGAAGACAAGTCGTCCGTTGGGACAAGTCGTCCGTTGAGACAACTCGTCCGTTGAGACAAGTCGACTCGTAGATAGGGGAATTGGTTGTGGAAGGAACGGCACGGGGTGACTTTTGATGGGCAGGACAGCGCTGTCGTTTTGGACGGGGCTTGGGTACACAGGGGGCCCGGGATGAGGGATTAGAATAACACTTTGATAACAAACTACATTTTGTAATCCACAAGCCTCTACACTGGCCATCATCAACTGAGATGTTTAAGAACACCGGCCTATCACCGCATCGGTGCGGCGATAAATACCGGTGCGGCTGCCCGCCCGCGGCCGTGCACCGTGCATGCCGCGTCGCTCTCGCGGGCCTTGCACGCGCTGGGTCCCGGCGTCGCGCTCGCCGTGCATGCCGTGTCACCGTACACCGACCGGGTCCCCGCGCACGGTAATACCACACATTCTGAACCATTCTGGGCCACGCGCACACACAAATACCCAAACATTGACGGGCAACCTGTGTTGAAAATACCACTCGCTCCGCTAGCTACATCATGTACAACGCATCGCACGGTCGAGTTGTCTCCATGTCAAAGTCGACTTGTCTCAACGGACGACTTGGTAAACGGTCGAGTTGTCTGAACGGTCGAGTTGTCTCAATGGTCGAGTTGTCTCGAGTCGAGTCGGCCAACGGTCGAGTTGTCCGACATCCATTTGACAAACAGTATAGTCGGACTCCCTATTATCGCGGCAACTCTAACATTATTGCGGCATCGGAAATTTCTTTTTTTTTGGCGTTGCCAAAACTCCTTCGTGTGGCGATTTTTCATCCAGTTCATCATCAGGCATTAAGGACTTCCTGCTGAGTTGTATAAAAATGACGATTAAAATGTTGTGTCGGGACTTTTAATGATTTTTAATAAATATTCACGTTTTCCAAAACTTGTAAATTTTGCCTCACCGTGTCTGCTAAAAAGTACCGTCTATATTTTAACATAAATCTTTAATGGTGGTCTGTCCATGGAAGTTCCATTGTCTTGTTCCCATTCTACAGCTGCAAATGTAAAATGAAGCAGAAGGACGATATTTCCACTGCGAAATCGTAGAAACTTTTACGGGATCAAAATAAGGACAGTGCGTTAAAAAAATCGTAAATCAGTAGACTTGTCTCAGTGAATTTTGTCGCCTTCCAGGGGGGACAGGGTGTTAAGAAATCATCCTGCAAGCCTAATCGTCTTTAATCAACTTGAACTTTACAGGGAAAATATCATACTTTATTCAGGGGATGTTTTGGTCAAAAATTAACTATGAATGAAAAAGTTGAGATCATTGTAAAAACCACTTCCCACATACCGCGATAATACAGAGTCTGTACTCCGCCGAGCAATGGTGAGCATGTCTATTTTCACAGGCATCGCATGGGAATAAACCAAACCACCGTCGGATTTTTTATGTCAGTGTAAAAAACGCAAGAGTTATACAAGACAAAAGACAGGACAATTCGGGAAGCTTGGTGAGCAATCTCTATTCCGATCGGGAAACGTGATAAGTACCGCGATAATACAGCGTCCCATCCTACCTCAGTACAGTAGGCCTAGCATTGCCTGGCGATTGTGTAGTGTAGGGCCGCTCTTTAGTTTTGATCAAAATAGTCAAAGGTATTTTTTCTCATTCCAAAATGACTTGTTTAACCTAAAGCAGACTTCTCTTAATTCGACTGACATCTTTTTTTGTAATTTTGAATAGTTTATTGCGCTTTAGTATCTCAGTTGATAAACGAATCAACGCGGTTTTGCGTGTTTATTGTGATCGCCATCTTTATTTTTGCATTGCGATTTGTCATCTTCATCGTGGCTTTACCCCAAAATTTCCCTAAAAAACTAAAACCTGCCTGCCCTTTATCTACGGCATGGGATCAGGTCAACTCGAACCCATACCAACTCGAACCCGCGGCCAGCTCGGACCCGCGGCCAGCTCGGACCCGCGGCCAGCTCGGACCCGCGGCCAGCTCGGACCCGCGGCCAGCTCGGACCCGCGGCCAGCTCGGACCCGCGGCCAGCTCGGACCCGCGGCCAGCTCGGACCCGCGGCCAGCTCGGACCCGCGGCCAGCTCGGACCCGCGGCCAGCTCGGACCCGCGGCCAGCTCGGACCCGCGGCCAGCTCGGACCCGCGGCCAGCTCGGACCCGCGGCCAGCTCGGACCCCCGGCCAGCTCGGACCCCCGGCCAGCTCGGACCCCCGGCCAGCTCGGACCCCCGGCCAGCTCGGACCCCCGGCCAGCTCGGACCCCCGGCCAGCTCGGACCCCCGGCCAGCTCGGACCCCCGGCCAGCTCTGATCCCCGGCCAGCTCGGACCCCCGGCCAGCTCGGACCCCCGGCCAGCTCGGACCCCCGGCCAGCTCGGACCCCCGGCCAGCTCGGACCCCCGGCCAGCTCGGACCCCCGGCCAGCTCGGACCCCCGGCCAGCTCGGACCCCCGGCCAGCTCGGACCCCCGGCCAGCTCGGACCCCCGGCCAGCTCGGACCCCCGGCCAGCTCGGACCCCCGGCCAGCTCGGACCCCCGGCCAGCTCGGACCCCCGGCCAGCTCGGACCCCCGGCCAGCTCGGACCCCCGGCCAGCTCGGACCCCCGGCCAGCTCGGACCCCCGGCCAGCTCGGACCCCCGGCCAGCTCGGACCCGCGGCCAGCTCGGACCCCCGGCCAGCTCGGACCCCCGGCCAGCTCGGACCCCCGGCCAGCTCGGACCCCCGGCCAGCTCGGACCCGCGGCCAGCTCGGACCCGCGGCCAGCTCGGACCCGCGGCCAGCTCGGACCCCCGGCCAGCTCGGACCCGCGGCCAGCTCGGACCCGCGGCCAGCTCGGACCCGCGGCCAGCTCGGACCCGCGGCCAAGTCGGACCCGCGGCCAAGTCGGACCCGCGGCCAAGTCGGACCCGCGGCCAAGTCGGACCCGCGGCCAAGTCGGACCCGCGGCCAAGTCGGACCCGCGGCCAAGTCGGACCCGCGGCCAAGTCGGACCCGCGGCCAAGTCGGACCCGCGGCCAAGTCGGACCCGCGGCCAAGTCGGACCCAAGCATAACCAAGTTGTACCCAACAAAGATTGAATCGGCATCGCGAACCCGTACTACAGCTGTCTGCATTTTGGAATCTTTACTGCATACGCGCGTTTGCAGTAAAGATAACGCGGACAGCTGTACTAGTGCTGGTTCAAGTTCGCAGGTTCGCATTCGAGCATTTGTGATTGGGATAAACCTTTTCGACATTCTCAATGCATTGTGGGTATGGAGGCCAAACAAACCATGTAATTTATACACAAACCTATGGCACTGTGAACCAGTCCAAATATTAATTAATTTTATGCTAAATAACTGTCATGAGTTAAAAGATACTCTTTTCACAATTTCTGCATGGAACATAAGGAAAATAATAACCAGAAAAATCAATTTTAAATGGGAATAAAAATAAAGGAAATAATTGGGGAATCCCTCTCAAGGTACCAGTTACTGATGAATGCAACTCTCTGGAATTAGACATAATTTGACAGGCCTAAAGAGAATAACACGATCGTTCATGTATTAACCAATCACAGTCACGAAGGCCACACGTCCATCACTTATGTCAGACGTGTGGGACCGTAGTCGTGGCTGTGATTGGTCAGTATGTCAAGAGATAGTGTATAATGGGTTAACCCCTTGCGTACGGATGACGCCAAATGGTGCAAAAGAAAATTGCCACCAGGCCGGATGATGTCTATAGACGCCATTTTCTGCATTTTCAATTCATTGTTGGATTATTGTGTTCGTTACGTTTGGCTGCACAAGCCTCTTGTGTCCGTTTCGCTTGGCTGCAAAGCCAACATGGCACCCCGGCGCCTCACTATGAAAACCGTACTCAATGGGTTAATACTCGCTGCGACTGCGTGTGCGCATCCACACATTCGATTGTTGGTTGGATATTTATACACTGCGTGTGCTAAAAATGGACACATGATTTGCGTACGCAGTGAGTACGTAGCAAGTGTGAACTGGCCATTAGTCTATCATTGCCTTTCTTCTCAAAAGCATAGATATCTTATGTGGACGCTACTCCTCACTGTCATACCATTCTCAATTGCCATCCAACCAGTATTCTCATCATCAGGAGATACCCAACCAGACGTTCGAAGCTTGTGCATCGGAGCTGTCAACTTGACCATGTCTAGGCACATCATCAAAACCGTCCTGAGCAGAGAGCAATCGGAAGGCATCGGGGCTCGTGTCAGACGGAGTGTGGGATCGCCCGAGGTTTGCATCAGGGAAACCTGTGGGATTTGATAGGGGCTTGAGCTGAAGATTGGGTGAAAGGATTCATTTGGAAGTATTCCCCTCCCCCTCGCCCCAACCTGAATTGTGGACAGTTAACCTCTTGAGTAGGGACAACGGCCATAACCACGGTTGTATAGATGCTCATTCCTGTGCATTCCATTCATGCTTCAACTAGATTGTTGTTGAAAGGGAGTATGAATAGATGGAGCTTTTTCAAACAAAGCTTTAATTCACACGAAAGGGGGGGGGGGGGGGGGAGGAGGCTCCAAGTGCGATGAATAGGGCCACTCTATGCAGTGTGATGACTATTGTTTGTGTTTACATTTTGCTGCACAGCCCATTCTTGGCATACCAGCCCCCATTAATGACCGCCAGATAGGGCTAAGTCAAATCGAATAATTGAATATTTGAATATTCGAATATTTGACCTTCCATTCCATCGAATATTCGGTTGTACCGGACGGCTGATTTGGGGGTAAACAAAGTATGTACAGAGGCAGTCTAATTAATGCATGAAACTGCTCATGATAATCAATGTAATAGATTCTCACTTTTATGACTATCGCTAGCACCAAGGAATGATTTAGTAAAGTTTTGGTGAGAAAATGTTATTTTCCAGACAAAAAGGAAGGAACAATTTCATTCATCATTACATAGATAACCTGCTGTTATACAATTATTTGGACAGGAACCAGTCACGAAGTCACGGATGCAATTTATTCCTTTGCATTTCACCTTCGAATATTCAAACTCGGAAATAAATATTTGCATATTCGATAATCGATTGAATATTCGGCACAGCCCTACTGCCAGACACAAAGGGTTAATTAGGGGCAGTAATTTAGGGGTGGGGTTACATTTAGGATAATCTTTTGAATGAACAAAAACAATAGACTTGCACCTGGCTTTCCCTTAGATGCCATCCCCATTAGATGCATTCACAGGAAACATTTATATACCAAATCAATTCAGGGTCAGCACTGCACATATACTCTGGATGATTATTTATTAAGTTTTTTTTTTAAATTGAAATCCCCTAGTACAAGGCTAAAAGTCACTCTAGATAAAAGGGTTATGATCAGAGGTGATAGGGTTGGCAACATTTTGAATTATCAACCCCCCTACCCTTTCTTTTTGGGGGGCCAGATCTAAATAATTCTTCAACAGTTTCCAGAGAAAATTCTTCAACAAATTCCAGAGAAATTATCCCAATTTGCAGAGCTATAGAGTACCCAGGCGGGGGTAACTTCCACCTTTGGCGAGACTAACTCACCTCCCCCAACCAATTATCCCGAGTTGTATAATCAATACTTTAGTACTGTATTCCCTTGGCCGCAGACATGTCAGGTTCTTGCTTTTTTAATTGAGAGGAGACCAAGGACATTTCAGATTTAGAGACTGAAATCCCAATCCACGTAGTGCACCTTGACAGGAATCGAACCAGGGTCACTCGAGTTAAAAGGCGAGGAAAGAACTGCCTCGCTAGCCTGACAAGTCATATCAATATGCTATGATATGACTTGAATATTTTATTGATGCAACAGACTCATATTCTTCCGTATTTGTGTACCTTATTTTAGCTGAAAAATCTGGATCCCTTTCTACTGCTGGATGAGTTCAAAGCCAAGAAGCCAGGCGGTGTCCCAGATCACCCACACAGAGGCTTTGAAACAGTGAGTACAGTAGAGCTCCGCTATAGCAAACATCCTAGGATACACTCAAAATATTTAGTGTAGAGGTCGCTCTGTAGTGAATACTATAATTTTGGAGCCAAAGAGGATTTTCGTACTAGTCAAATGTTCGGTATGATGTTCTTTTTTTTTATTCCATAATTTGGGGGGGGGGGGGAAATTATGTGTGCAATTGTTTTTGTGCATGTAAAATACTGACTGTGTGGGCAAATTTTTCGATGCTGTAGAGTTTATAGCTATTAAAATCCAGTTGCAAATTTAATGAAGCTGTTGAACAGAAAATATCGACTATGGAACTTGCATTGCTGAAAACCACTCCGAAGCAAATACACCTTGCAATGACATACTAATACACATACACGTTGCTTGCGCATTGCGAAGCCCTAGGAAAACGGTGGACATGATTTGTACACGAATGTAAAACTCCAAAAGTAGTATTGTGTGGCTTTAACTTCAAGAATTTCGAAAGTTCAAAAATCACTTGTGTCTTGAGTCTTGACTTGAAAAAAAAGAAGATGACTTGGTAAAAAAGTTGGTTACAACACTGGCCGCCACGTGGTGGACCGTGGAAGATCTGAGTGGCGATGTTGTGATAGAGATCTGCCTTTAGCGGTGTTAAGTTTTTGAAAGTTGTTTCCGTTTTACACATTAGAATTTGAAGATTGCTAACCTTTTCACAACATAATATCATGAAGTAATTTTGTAGATGATTTCTATTGCCATATTGCAATATAGCGGGAAAAAATATCAACTACGAAAAAAATCAGTATCGCCAGCACTAGGTCAGAAGCTGATTATGAAACACAAGGAGTCATCAGGGCACGTGTTCAAGCGGGAGAGACCCACAGCTACATCCATCACACCGTCACTGAACTTGACATTTGATTATTTAATTGAATTGCAAATCGATATTTGGGGTGATAAAAAAAAATTCAAAAAATAAATTGAAAGTTAAAAACATTGAAATATTTAAATGGCCACTTAGAAGCTCCATGAAGTTGTCCTCCGATGACACCATGTGAGAAGACACACAAAGGAAAACCACATTAAGGGTCACAGTTTGTGACTCTTCTGCAAGACAAAAATAATCTTTCCTGAGGTACTTGTGATCGTGAGTTTGGTGGTGTTTTTATGTTTCTAAGATTTTTTTTCAGATTTTTCTTTTGAATTTTGGTTTTTCATTTCTGTAAAAATATGTTTCAATCTTATTTGATCAATTCTCAGGTGTCGTACATATTGTCTGGTAAAATGACCCACGAGGACTTTGCAGGGCATTCTGGGATCATCAACCCTGGAGATCTGCAGGTTTGTAAAACTTTTTTGGCAAGCAGTATGAACGTGTATTTTGCAGATTGATGTAGGCTTAAGGGGGCTTTCCTCACACCATAGCCCTAATTTCATGGAATCTGTAATGCTGGTTTCTGCACTAATGGCCTGGAATTCCGTGCTTAAACTGTAACCACAGAATTTTCTGCTGTAGGTAGCAGCGATTTGCCGATACAGATTCCATCGATACCGTTACAGATTCCATGAAATTGGGCCCAGGGACCTTGCTTACTGTAAGTGAGGAATTAACAATAACTGTAGCAGAAAACTCTGCACCGATGGCTAGCATATTTCATGGGCTAGCAAGGACTATTGACTTGGTACCCCACAAGTTGGTCTTTGTGTAACAGTACCCCACAAGTTGGTCTTTGTGTAACAGTACCCCACAGGAGAAATTCTAAAGATTAGGGATAATGGGAGCACAATGCAACTTCCCCATAAACCCAAAGTATGAGCTTGTGGTTGTGTGCCCAGGCATCGACCGCGTAGTGGTGGGAATTTTTATTTGTTAGGCAAATTAGGACTGAGTTGTGGAGACATCTCTCTGTCCCCAAAAATGATTTGGTCCCTGCAACGTCTATCACACAAACATGTCCCCATAATTACGGTGCGGGATTGTGTTCGTACATTAGTCTCCTTACAGGGTACTGGGAAGAAAGGGTAACAAAGGGGACAATGGTACCCCACGAGAGAGTCTTTAGAAATCGAGGTATTCCACAGAGATAACGCTATGGGTTTTGAGATTTCAATTGGGACAAAGGGGAATAAAAGAAGGAAAGTAAAGTCTACAATAGAGGTACCCCATATGGGTACAAGTGTGAGTATGTAAATACCGGCAATCGTGGACTAGGGACAAAAGAGTTATAGGGCGTAGACAAAGGGTCTGCGATTGACCGAATGTCCATGATTAAAATTTGTGTACAAAACATATGGGAGGTCTTCCGAAAAACAAAAGAGGGACAATAGGAGGTCCGTAATTGCCGGTATTTACACACTTGTGTGCGTGTGTACATCCCACAGCTGAAGATTCTGTGCTTGCAGGAGTAAGGGCAGAAATTCTCTGCTAGCTCCATTAGCACAGAATTGCAGAGTGTAATTACAGAATCCGACATTATGGAATCCATGGAATTGGGCCCAGTTTTGGCGGATCTGCAGGGCTAGAATTTCAGGTAAAAATCTACCGGACAGCTGGGCAAGTAGCTCAAAAAAAATTCTAGACCAGAAGATATTTCACTAGAGCAAAGGTAAAAAAGAGATGAATACACAATGTTTTTTGTACCTGTACAGGGTGCAGGAGGTTTGGGCCCCCCCAAAAAAACATCTAGAATCCTCTAAAAGTGGCCATTCCAAAATTGGATTTTAGAAATTACAGTTCGCCAGATTTAGAAAAATGGGACTTCGGTGAAAACATCATCCAGTGTATGAACAAATCACTAGACTTTAATAGACTACCAGACTAGTTTGCTCAAGAGTTCGTAAGAGCTCTGATCTGATGCTTCAGTTATAATGATTAGTCAGAATACAATATGTAAGCATTGACTATACTTCTTAAAGTTTTCATTTTAGCAACTGGACCACAAACTTTGTCTGCAATTTTTTTTTTTTTGCATTAACAGACTGTTCTTAAATTGCTCAACACTGCAAACAACTGTCCCGCGATATTTTTTTTGAATGAGGTTCTGCAAGAAAGATTCTCCCTGTAGAAGATTTAATTATATTGTCAGTGGAACCGCCAAAGAAATCTAGTGTGTATGATTTCAAGGCCCAAAATGAGATTGGACCAGTGGACTGAGTCAGTTAATTCTGTCCACCAGTTTAGCAAACTCCAATACCAAACTAGACCATCTGGCCGATTTTTTTTTCAGTCAAGTAATCATACATTTTCATTGAATAGATACCCCACTTTCAATAAATAAGGTCTACCTTGTTTAGCTTTATTCACTTAAATATTTTCAACAAGTTGAGATTCCAGTTGTGAAATGTTGTTAGCAGCACAAGTGACTCTTGATGAACACTGGTCTTGAAAAATATTTACTCTGGTCTTGAGGATAACCTGTACAGTGAAACGCCGCTATAACGAACATCGTTAAAGCGATCGTTCGATATAGCGATTTTCTGCCAAATGCCCATATTTCAACATGGTGTCCGTTCTTTTATATAGCGCCCTCTTGCGTCGTATTTGAGGTGCGCCCTCTTTTTACCATTGTCAGTGTACGAAACTACTGTCCATTCATCTTGGCAGCACGTCACCCTGCACGCCCTGGAAGACTTTGAACATGTGCCGCCAATTGAATCATGTAAATACATGTTCATACTTTTTAAGCTAACCGAATTCTAAAGCAACAGTTGGCTTTTCCCTTCTATTCCTTGGGGAAATAATAGCCACCTGTCACTCTTCAACATAAAGCTGCGGCTGTCTGTTGTTCGGTAAGTTTTGTGCACAAAAACATTGGGAGCCAACGATTGGTGTTCGTTATAGCCGAATGTTCGGTATAGCGGTGTTCGTTATAGTGGCGTTCCCCTGTACCACCAGTCTAATGGTGTAGCGGCTATTGAATGATACTCGAGCTCTGTATTCCTCCAGTGGATGACCGCTGGCCGAGGCATCGTCCACTCTGAGATGCCGGCCACGGATGACAGTGCCACGGCCTGCAGCTCTGGGTCAACCTGGCCAAGGAGTTCAAGATGGTGGAGCCGGAGTACCAGGAACTGTTGAGTAAGAACATCCCTGAGGTAGAGAAGGACGGGGTGAAGGTACGAGTCATTGCTGGAGAATCTCTGGGCAAGAAGGTAAGAAAATCATCAGTAAATGATCGTCAAGACTTACAATAGAGTGACAGGCTATATGGGCTGTTGGCATACATACAGGCAGAGAAGACAATTGATGATACAGATGTAGGGAGCTGGGTTTTTCCGACTGGAAGTACGCTTATGTTTTTTTGTATGCGTGGGCATGCACTTTGGCTGAAGTTGCGATCCTGCTGATCTAGGCTAATAACCCTCGGCAATTATCCTTCTATTACGCTTCCCTACTTACGGTACTGGGGGCACCTCGTAGAAAAGACAGACACTGTGACAATCTGGATTTATTAGATGGGATAATTTATTCTCTTAATTCGTATGATTTGCCGTCAACATTAGTTAGGAAATTACTTGTTTAGGCTGACTTTGTAGTAATCTAGAGGGGGTATAACCGGAACAACGGAACAGCCCATGTGGTCGGATAGACGCGCTGGCCCGGCAACGCGTCTTGTGCGGCCTTTCTCCGCCATCGCTTTGGCTTGCAGAGGAGCTTGAATCTATTTGTCTAGAAAGTTCTGTAAGTTTGGCAAGCAGCCTGCTTTTTGTCTTATATTTAAGATTGCAGGAGACTCTTTTAGCCGGTCTGCCATTGCAGCCTGAGTTATTTACTGCTTGTACACAATCCTTGCACATTATTTTATGGTGCAAAACTTTTCTGGAACTTGATGAGTTGGCAGTGAGCGCTGTGTACTCTCGTGCATATATGCACTGTGTGAGTCCGCTGCGTGAAACATGTATGTATGTATGTATATCGGAGTATTACGTTATGTACGTGTATGCCTTTGCTTTAGGCACTGGGTAGCCGCCATTGCAGAGCGAGTACAGGCGTTTGAGGGCCTTCCGTATAAGCCGTGGGTTGCACCGTTACTTCCAGAGTAACACCAGTGACTCGTGTCTGGGTAAGAGCCCTAACGGACTATTTCCATATGTCAAAATGGGTAAAAGATATTTTTCTTTGCTTGGATAATTGTCAGGGATGATAATACATGTAGGTTTTATTTATTTTCTGGTTTTGCAGGATCTATTTGATGGGTCTGTTTGATGGGTCTGTTTGATGGGTCTGTTTGATGGGTCCGTTTGATGGGTCTGTTTGATGGGTCTGTTTGATGGGTCTGTTTGATGGGTCTGTTTGATGGGTCTGTTTGATGGGTCTGTTTGATGGGTCTGTTTGATGGGTCTGTTTGATGGGTCTGTTTGATGGGTCTGTTTGATGGGTCTGTTTGATGGGTCTGTTTGATGGGTCTGTTTGATGGGTCTGTTTGATGGGTCTGTTTGATGGGTCTGTTTGATGGGTCTGTTTGATGGGTCTGTTCGGACCATTTATTTGAGCAGTCTGTTCATCTAATCTTTGTCCTTCATCCGACAGGTTGGAGAAGCAACTAATAAATAATCAGCATTTTGAAGGTTGAACTCCAGTGTCACTGCTTCTTTCTGTTTCTCATCCTTAAAAACTTGAGGGTCTTACCTGGACCCTGATCCAGCAAGAGGGATTTCCTCACACAAATATAACAATTATATAATAAAATTATATATAAATTGTAAATATGCAGAATGATATTAATTATTGACCAAGACGAAGTGTCCATCTCCTCTCATATGAGCCTAACAAAACAACAAGGGGTCCTAATTACAAACTCTGTAAGAAGAGGGCACACCTACAATTACAACAAGAATTCTTCTCCTAAAGAGAACTCAATGACTGGGATAGTCTATATTCCCATGGAGTGACTGCAATAACTTTTTACCAGTTTTTTATGACTGGTTAACCCCGTGCGTACGGGTGTTATAATGGGGCGCCGGGGTGCAGCCAAATGAAACGGACACAATAATCCAACAATGGATTGAAAATGCAGAGAATGCGTGTATAGACGTCATCCGGCTAGGTGTTATTTTTCTATAGGCGTCTATTGACGTCATCCGGACGCAAGGGTGAATGAGCTCTGGAAAATTCAACCGATAATGGGTGTGATCATATTACAGGGGCATTATTAGACTCTGTGTATTAAACTTATAAGCTCTAGTTCTCCTTGAGTATTGGTGACTAAATCTCAACCTTCACTCCATAAGCTGTCAGCTTGTTCCATATTTAATCCTGGCCTGGCCGGTCATGGCACTTGTGTTCTTGAGCAAGGTACTTTATCATAATTGCTTCTCTCCACCCATGAGTAGAAATGGGTACCAGTGAGAGTGGTGGGGGGGGGGGAGTGGAAGGGGGGGTTACCTGCGATGGACTGGCATTATGTCCAGGGGAATAGAAATATTCTCAGTTGTTTAACATCTTGAATACGGAGGGCAGCCATAGTCATGGTTTTAAAAAGAACACCTGGCCGGTTGTCATCTATACGCGCATTCCTGCACGTACTCAATCTGTTCACGTTTCAACTATATTCTTCTTAAATGGGAGTGTAATGAATAGATGGAGCTTTTAAAAAAAAAATATGGAAGGACATGGGGGGAGCTCCAAGGGCAATAAATTAGACCACTATATTCAACGTGGTGCCTATTGTTTGCATTTACGCTAGGCTGCACAGCCCATTCTTAGCCTCCCAGCCCCCCATTAATAACAGCTGGTCACAAGAGGTTAAAGAGCAACTAAAACTCCAATTTGTTTGGACTTTTTTGACTTTTCCGACAGTTTAAATACAACTGATGGAGATTAGTTTGCAGACGAGAGGGATTTTTTTATTTAAAAAAAAAAGGGTTGTTATTCTGAACCATTTATCCTGTTTCGCGAAAGCTCATTATGTATGTAAATGTATGTACGTGACCCCGTGACATACACGTGTAGAGTCGGTTGATACTACAGCCAAACACTATGCATGTACGTATGTGGAGTTGATGCTGCTGGAAGAGTTTTGGTCGACTCCTCCGTTTTCCTGTCTATTTTGTCAAATTTTTTTTCAGTATGAGCATGGTTCTGAGATAATCATTATGCCTCGATCGTGTGTAGTTGGGGGTTGAACGAGGAACAACGACAAAAACCCTGACCTAACCTTCCTGCGATTCCCAGTGCTGAATGGAGTTCAAAGGCGACAGTGCAGGGTCCGCTTTGTAGACAATACAATATCTGATTTTCGGCTGTCGAAATGGTCGAAAATATGTGCAGAACATTTCGCCAAAGACTGTATTGATGATATAGTGTTAGTATGAAAACTCAGCTGGGTTTGAAGGCACAATTCCGTTAGAAGGCTGGAGCCATTCCAACTCTAAAGGCACCGAGCATTCCAATCCTGTCCCGGGCTCACGCGCCCCAGACCACGACGACGTTCCCTGCGGTTGCCGGCTCGAACAGCCAGAGCCCCGGCTGTCTCCCTGTCCACGCTCGCTTGACTCAACATGCATTGTACACGCACGGTACCGCATGCGCTGCATGCGATTGAGTCTGGTACCTTATAACAGAAATTGTGTGTATGAGAAGGTGCGGGTCCTTAGGGCTGCATTAGCAAAGTCGCCAGACTAATGTATAGCATGAGCTCACACACAACTCGCCGCGCAAGTCCCAATAAAAGCCGACTGCAAACAAAGGAAAGTATGACTCATAACTAGCTTTTCAGCAAGAACAACCCTACAACCCCAATTCTAAATGTGTCTCACAAAGATGTCAACACTTTAAAATATGTTTACTGTAGTGTTACGCCTGAATCATGTGCAAAAAGCACAGCAAGTAATACTAGCCTTAGACAAAAAAATACGTACAGACTCTACATAAAACATTGTCGTATAATATAGTGACGTCATATGTTTCTTCACATATACGTCATCACTCGCGCGATACGGCACGCAGTTGACCTCGGCCTTTTCTGAATCGAGTCAAAGTGGCTCAGAAGAAAAAGGCTTAAAAACATTTTAATTTTTTTTCTTCAGAATCATGAAACTTGTTACATTAGTTTTGGGAAGGCATAAACTGTCGGATAAGTCCAAAAAGTTTTAGTTGGTCTTTAATGCCAAAGAAACCAGACATAAACACCAGCCTGCTGACCCATCAAGGTTAACTGTGATAGTATTATAAGGAGCATCTCAAAACTAAGAACACTCGTGCACCATTTACAGGACTGTTCCCAGTGAAAAAACATCATGTGTTCCCAATTTTTAAAGAATTTTTTTTATTTTCTGATGGAACATGTCTTATTATACCAAATATTGAGATGTTTACTTATTTTTACATTTTACTCAATACATCTCTGTCTGATGGAAGTTTGTTGACCTTTGCTTCTTGGTTTATACAGTCCATAGTTCGCACCAGGACCCCTACCTCCTACCTGGACTTCACTCTGCAGAAGGGTGCCACCCTGGACCAACCCATCCCCCAAGGTTGGACAGCTTTCATCTATGTCCTGTCTGGCAAGCCCTTCTTTGGTAAGGTCTGTCTCTCCAGAGACTTACTCAACAGAGCTGTGAAGCTTATATATTGTAATACAGTACAGTACTGTGATGTGAGTTGGCATGACGACTGGCTTTCTTGGTTTAGTATAAATGAGTCATGCACACATATTGAAGTCTGCTAAAAGGGCATGTAACCTTTTTGTAATTTGGCTGTTACAGAAACAATTCTTCTAAAATTCCTGTGGTTGGAAAGATCATCGAAAAGAAGGATATAATAATGTACACGACTATCACTTGAAAATGTGCTGTTGTGTGACAGTCATTGACAAAAATCAGCCATAAAAAAATGCTGCTTGCAGATTGTTAAGTTACAGGGCGTAGGGGTGCTATTTCAATATTGGGAAATTTGTCATCAATTTTATTTCCCGTTGTTTCGATATGAAAATTGTCTGGTTTCTGTCCCAGTGTATGTAGACAGAGTCCACATGTGGGGTACCATCTTAACAATGTTTCCCCATGTTTTGTGGATCTCTCAGTTTGTCAGTATCTTTGATAAGGGGGGGGGGTGGGTGTTTTTCAGAAATCAGAAACCCAAAATGCCGTGAAGCCAGGGATCACACCCCAAGTGTACGACACCTGGGAAGTGGTAATGCGTGGGGTTCTCTCCATGAGGATACCATTCTCATCTTATATAATCATTTTTAGATCATTTTTGCCTTTTAGAATCACCAAACGAACCACAAGGCTAAACTGACTGTCAATTTAACAAAGAAAACCGAGTATGATTTGAACACGGTTTTAAACAGCTGTCGGACCCACTGAGCCGTAAGCAACATGCTTTGAACGAATATCACTGTCTACTTTAAAAAAAAATTGACTGTTGTGTCTGAAGGAACTGATGACAAACAGAAGCAAGGTGAGCCCTACCACACATTGGTGCTGAGCGATGGAGACCACGTCCACGTTGAGAATAAGGTATATGGTCTTCATTTCATATCTCGCAAATTCATACATACCCCCTGTGATTTTGTGTAGTGGTTCTAGTACTGCCACCATCACTTCCTTCACCTGGTGCCTCTGGCATACATCCCTCCATCCCTACCAGGGGACCAGGGGAAAATTTCCTCCAACTGCTGAGCAGAATGTGTTCCTTAGCAACACAAGGAAAAATCGTTTGGGAACCATTCAAAAGCAGTATACATTGCATGACAATTTAGCTGGTGCTCTGTATTTGCTAAACAAAAAATTTAAGTGCGAAGCAAATTTCTGTGCTAAAATGGTCCATGAAATTGGCATTTGCTTTGTCCAAAGTCAGTGAGAGTTGAGTCGGTCTGACCGCCTGGGTCTGTAGGTCTGAAAATTGGGATAATTTCTCAGGAATTATCCTCTATTTAGATCTGGGCCCAGGAAATCTGTAAGGGTGGTAGGGTTGGCAATTAAAAATGTCACCAACCCTACCACGTCTGGTCGTAACCCTTTAAGCTAGAGCGGCTTTTAGCCTTGTAGTGAGGGGTTTTAGTAAAACAAAACATTTCAAACACTCCTCAATCCACAATAAGCCAGTTCGGTATCTCAAAGGTGAAAGGTTATTCGGGATAAAATTGCTGACGTAATGTTACGTGAACGCCCATTCTGATTCTGAATTGAACACGTGGGCGTTGTGCGACCACCTTCTGCGCTCACACGCGCGCGTTAGGTCACGCGGGTCATTTGGGATAAAATGTCATTGTGCACATGCGCAGTTGAAATACCGAACTGGCTGATTCATCCTCTCCGACTTGTCTTGTAGTTTACAAACTGTTTCTTCCCAAAGATTAAACATTGTCCTGAACGTGATCACATCATAACAATGGAAACGTTGAATTTGTCTCTGGGTACTTTTTTTCTCACATGGTGTAATATTCCGAAGTGTCTTATGGCCAGTGTACATTTTTGTTTGAAAAACGGTTCTTGCTTAAGTGTTGTTTGATGCTTAGCATGGTGGAGTGAGGAGTAGGGAAGTGGGTTTGTGGGTACACCATGGAAAGATATCTCTCTTTGAGAAACTTTTGGCTGTGAAAAGAGCCGGTGGTGAGAGTATGATCTCGACGTTTCAAACAGTATGCTCCTGAGCATACTGTTCGAAATTTTCTCAATAAGCGATATCTTTCCATGGTGTACGTGCAAACCCATTTTCCTAGTTCGGCGATTGTGTAGTGTAGGGCCCCTCTTTTAGTTTTGATCAAATTAGAGTCAAGGGTATTTTTGCTCATTCCAAAGAGACTTTTTCAACCTAAAGCAGACTTCTCTTAATTCTATTGACATCTCTTTTTGTAATTTTGAGCAGTTTATTGCGGTAGAAAATGCAATTTTCTTACGCGCTTTTCGGCAGTTGCCATGTGAATCAATGCGATTTTGCGTGTTTACTGTGCGTCGCGGTGATCGCCATCTTTATTTTCTCGTTGCGTTTTGTTGTTTTACCCCAAAATTTTCCCTTAAAAACTAAAACCCCGCCCTTTATCTACGACATACATGTTGGTTTGTAAATGTCGCTTACTAGTTTGGCAATTCCAATAACCTCAAAGTGGATTTTTGTTCCCTTATAGGGAACAGGGCCCTACACAACACAAACCGCCCCTAGTTCTTGCTTATTCAGTTTATAATCAAACTGATGACGTAATAGTTTAATTGACCAACACTTCACTTACCACAATATGAAGGGGGAAGAAATAGTCACCTTAAATTAATTTTTCATTGATCTTCATTTTTGTTTTCCTATTTTCTTACAGGAGACAGAGGCCTGCCATTTTGTCCTGATATCTGGCAAGCCAATAGGAGAGCCTATCGTACAACACGGTACGTAGTTTCGGTTGCATACAAGGAAAACACCAGGGGCCAATTTCATTAAAGCACAAAAATTTGCTTAGCATGCAAATACTTCCTTGATAACTGGATTACCAACCAGATTTCCATGTGTGGAATATTGCTTTTGACTGGTATTCAGCTGTTGTTTGCTTAGCATGAAAATTACATGGACTTTTGAGATAACCCAATAAATGTATACATTTTTTGAAAGCTCTTGTTCTTCTCTTCCATTTGGTGCCAAAAATAATCGAAATATGAGGGGGTTGAAAGAAGGTCATGACCTACAAAGCATGAATCTAGGATTTATTTTTCTTCCAAATTTTTGATGTCTGGGCTCGTGAAGCATGCAGAAAAAAAATAATTACAGAACACAGCTGGGATCATTCTAAAGGACCCAAGAAACATTTATGCATAAAAGCACTCAATTTCATGGGGGGAAATGCCGCAATGCTATTTATTTACATTGTATTGGTTAAAGATGATCAGGGCGCCCTCTATTGACATATTTTCTAAAGGGGTTTGTTATCTATGCAGGTTCTCCATGCATATATTCATATTCAGATTTGTACAATTTACGGTTAAAAGGTTAAGTTTTGGTACTCAAACATGTGTACATATGCAATGGGAGTCCCAAATTTTCAGACTAGGATTGTAGATGCCATGTGAATTCTTCTCGCAGCAAGATTAAGAAGAGTAAGGTTGGTATTGTAACCCAGGTTCGAATCCCCCCAGGGCCGACATTTGGATTGGGTTTTCAGATGATTTGGTAATCAAAGACCTAGATATATATTTCCACCTGTATTTGCAATGTTACCATTATTTATGAAAAGGGTAGTGTGCCCTTTGTTGTTGCCTTCAATGTGGCCTCAACTTCATCTATTCTTTTACAAACCAATTTCATAGGTTTGCTTATAGAAGCTGACAAGAAAAGTTCGCTAATTATAGCAGACAAATTTGGCTAGCTGAAGAGCTACGTAGCAGGTGTGCCTGCATGTACATGTAGATTTCTATTGTTGTGAATTCTGCCTCTGGATTATTACCCCTTGAGTACAGGTGTTATAATGTGGTGCTGGGGGTGCAGATAATGCGTATATAGACCAGAGATGTAGTCGAGTCTCTGTGAGTCCCTGCGAGTCCCTGCGAGTCCCTGCGAGTCCCTGCGAGTCCCTGCGAGTCCCTGCGAGTCCCTGCGAGTCCCTGCGAGTCCCTGCGAGTCCCTGCGAGTCCCTGCGAGTCCCTGCGAGTCCCTGCGAGTCCCTGCGAGTCCCTGCGAGTCCCTGCGAGTCCCTGCAAGTCCCTGCAAGTCCATCACAAGCCCTCCAGTCCTAATCCCAATCACAAGCTATTCAAATGAGCTTTGACAAAGGCATTCCTTTGTCATTGTTCATCCAGTTACTTGTGACCGGCTTTATGAAAGGACATCTGACTGGGCTTGCGAAATATTGTGAAAGGACTTGCAGGGACTCGACTCCAACTCTGATATAGACGTCATCCGGCCACGTGGTAATTTTCTATAGACGTCATCCGGACGGAAGGGGTTAAGCGAGCTCTTTCATGTGCTTCGATCACCTCTTGAATATGGAAGAGTACGGTCATAGCCGCGGTTTGAAAAAGGCCATCTGGCCAGTTGTCGTCTATACGCGCATTCCTGCGCATACTCAGTCCATTCATGTTTAAAATATTGTTGTTCTTGAATGGAGTGTAATGAATAGATGGAGCTTTTTCAAACAAAGCGTTCATTTACACAATAAATAGGACCACTCTAGCTATTGTTGTTTGTGTTCATACTTAGTTTCACAGCCCGTTCTTGGCATACCAGTACCCATCAGTAACGGATGGACCCAAGGGGTTAAAGCTTACAGCCTCTATGAAATGGATGGAAAGCAAAAATTGGTGTGCTTAGCACAAGGCCCTGTTCATTTTAGAGCAGCCTGGTGTATAATCCATACCCATATGTATTTTTTGAATTGACTAACCCTCCTTTTCCACTGCAGGACCTTTTGTCATGAACACCGAGGAGGAGATCCATCAGGCCTTCTCTGACTACCGCAATGCCGTCAATGGCTTTGAGAAAGCTAAGACATGGCGATCCAAGGCAGGCAACACCTTCTAACATCCCTCAGTCTAGGCAAGGAATGAGAGTGCATCTATCTTGGCACATGGAAAGGATGTGGAGGTAAGTATTAAAGAGGGTACACAATTTACTGGAGGTAATGTTTATTGTTTTGAGGAGTCCCAGCTAAATGAAATCATTGTCAGATTTTAATAAAAGTAATTACACTTTTTGTGGGTTACTCTGCTTTGGGTAAAATATTTAAATAATAATTTGGGATTTGGTATATATTTTCTAATGGTATTTTTGATGTTAAAATTTTCATAATATTCATATTAATAGTTATGTGTTTTTAATCATGGTTTTTCTTAACTTTCGACTTGAGTGCCTAGGGGCAAGATATATTTTATGGACAGGCGCTATATGAATCTTAACTTTAATATATATTATTATTATTATTTTCCTTAATTACGGGTTAGGGCGACACATAATGCTACAAAAAAGCGGGTTGGGGCGACACATAACTCGCCCCAATGTGAAAGTCGCCCCTTTGGAGTATTTTTTAGTATAAAGGCACGTGGGGAAAGTGCTGTAATGGGGCGGCACCCGTGTCGCCCTGTTAAGGTTATTTTCGGAAGTGTGGCCTGTTTGTCGCATGTATAGGAATTATTATTTTCCTCAATTGCCGGTTGGGCGACACATGATGCTCGAAAAGAGTGGGTTCGGGCGACGCGGTCGAATAGGGTGACACATAACTGTCACCCTGTTGTGAAAGTCGCCCCTTTGGAGTGTTTTTTAGTAGGGTGCGTGGGGAAAGTGCTCTAAATATGCGACTCGCGTGTCGCCCTTTTGGGGTTATTTCGGGCAGAGTCGCCCGTTTGCCGCATGCACAGGAATTAGAATTATACCTATTAAAGTACCCTTAAGGAGACATTTTATCATCATTTTTTATACCTTAGGGAGACGACTGACATTAGGGAGACATTTCAATGTCTCCCTAATGTCACAGCCCCCCTAAGGAGTGAGAATTTTACTGTCGCAAATAGGTTATATCGATAGAGAATGGTCCAAAACATAAATATACCGACATTTTTTGGGGGTAGGATAAGGGAAAGTTGGGTTAGGTTACATTAACCTTCCTATGCAAATATGTTGTTGTGTGGGTCAAAATCAGTCAAGTGATTGTTGTGACCCGTTGGAATTCTATGCATATAAGTTCATTTTTGACCTGTGATGACTGTTTCAGCAACTAGCTATGAGAATGATTTGGCATGCTGTGACAAATGGAAAGTGTCGAAACCTGTTGACTGATTTTGACCTGCCATAGTACTAACCACATGAGTAATCTGACCATTGGTGCCTGGTCTGTGTTGAAAGTATAGGCAGGGGAGGTGGATGGAAATTTTGACTGATTTTGACCTTTGAAATAGTAGAAGGGTTAAAGTTAAAAAAAAATTTGCACAAGTCTATGGGAATGTCTCCCAAATGACCCATCGCCGGTAATTATTATTATTATTTTTATTATTATTAAAGGTAGTATACAACATTTGCAGACATCAAAAAACAAAACAACATTATAATTACAAAATGAAATACCATACTAGACTGTAAGTAAATAGCAGTCTCAAGCATCCTGTGAAATCATGGCACCTGGTGTGCTGTCGTTTTCAAGAAAAGTGGAAATTGATATCGTTTTCCAACAATTGTCTGCCGACAATCGTTGGAAATAGTATAGTTCCCCGACCTGATAATTCCCCGACTCTATAAATTGCTCTGTTTTGTCTAAAGTGGGGAACCAGACTACTAGAACAATTTTTTTGGTTTCTCTGTTTTCCCAGAATCTGTGCACACAAAACTTGAAACAGGTCAATACAGTATTTGCTAGCACGCTATAAAATACTAACCCCCAAATCCTTTTTTTTTTTCCTGAAAATTACAGCAAAAGCAAATTTTGTATGCTACCTTTAAAAGGAAAGGAATTTGAGATGAGCAGTACAGTTTGAGCGAACCGGGACTCCAATCACAACACTTAGATTTAAGTCCTTTTCAATTTTGTTTTGTTCACTCTAAACAGCGTAAAATACACTGCCTTTCTTGAAACTTCGTTGTAATCAAAATACATTTAAAAGGTAAAAGATTCAAATGATTTCAAATGATTATGCATGTCACTTTTAATGCTCGAGAAGATGTATTCAAGTACAAGTGAATTCAGGAACCCAGAGTATCCAGTCGTGTACACATTGTCAAATAAGCCAAATAAGGGAAACTGACTAGACGATTGTAATCAATTTCTAGAGTTTTTTTTTGCCAATGACTAACTCAAGGGGTGCATTTGTGAAGTAAGTCACTGTCCGTAAAACACTCCCGCCAAGGATCGATGCTATGGTCGATGCTATGGGTCAGGCCAGCAACTCGCTTTATGTACACCATACAATAATCGTCATAGGAACGTTGCGCACCTTACAACTAATATGTTGTAAGGATGTACTGCAGTGCCTTGGCAGATTTTCTCTTTAAAAATTAATTACACTTAATTAATTGTTTGAAGTGAGAATTGTTTGAATATTATGCATCTGTGAAGGTTAACATTGTGTGATTTTCTTAACATTTAAACAGTTTTGAAGAAAAAAACCCAGAAACTTTTGTTAATTTATTTTCCAAACAACCTAAACAACTAAAATCTGCACCATCCCTTGTTCAAATTAATTTCCCGAACTTGCAAATTCCTATGATAATAAAGGGATAGTAGTTCTTCAAGTAGGGGAAGAAAGTTAATCGGAAGGTTGTTTTTTTGTTTTACCAAACGATTGAATACTATTTTTAGTGTAACCAAACATGTTTTGTTAAAATGAGTGGAGAAACTCAAGTGTTTGAATCAAACAAAAGTAAATAAACAGCCATTTATATTGTGTTGTATGAGCATGCGAGTAAATGGAGTGTTCCCCTCTTAGTCTTGGTTGTGTCACGTATATTTGGGTAAAATGGGTTTAAGCGTTTTAATAGAAAATCAACTGGAAATTCACAGGCCTCGTGGGAGCTAATTGGATAGCTTAACATGCTCTGGTGAAATCAATTTTTGTGTACTGTTCTGTATAAATTTGTAGGAGATTTTACGGGAAAAAAATGATTTGCTCTGATTTACAATGTACATTGCTGTGTGTAATACTCCATCTTTGTTAATTCCCTATTTTATGTATTGCAAGTCATGCATTTATGTAACTCCAAGGCCCCCTAGAGGTTTGAGGATGCATAAATAGTGCATTGAGTCAGGTTTGCAGGTGGGTGAAGAATTTCCGGTGAATTTTGACAAACTGTGGCAAAAATGGAAACACATTTCTGTCAAAAGCCTGCATTTCATTTTGTTCAAGGTGAAAGATAATTCAGGATTTTGTCCCCAAAGGCTTTTCCATAAAAGGTTTATCAAATTGTGTGAAACGATGTTGACTGTACTGGGCATTTTCCCTGGGGTGAATACAATCACCACGACCTTCTGTGCTTATGAGCATTTTTGCGCCTACGCGAAAATTGCCTTTCACTTTTAGAACAAGAGTTTCCATTGGTCAATCAGTGGGTAATGTGTGAAACATACAGCAAAAACACCCAATGGTAGGGAAGCTTTATTCAGAGGCTGCAGATTGACATGTGTCGGCTTATAACCCAAAGGGGAAATCACTCATGGCAAAATGACACAGCATTGCATACATTGTGCAATGGAATATATAACAGTAAACTGTTGTAACATTTTAAGCGCTCTAGTTTCGAAAGTGCATGTAATAATGATTTGGTGTTTTGTGTGATCCTACCCAGGGCTCATGCTAGCTGATGATATTAATAACCCTAACCCCTTGGGTAACTTTTAATACTAGAAAGTATCCTGAAGCCGCCAAAATCCACCTATTTTGTCATGCACAAAAAGTTGGTTTTGGTGACTGCTCAATATGGAGGTATCCTGAATCCATCAAAATCCTGCAGTACCGCTAGGCTTACAATCCTCAATCCATCAAAACCCCCAGTTTTCAATATGGAGGTATCCTGAATCCGCCAAAATCCTCCAAAACAGGGGTATGGGTTTTGATGGATTCAGGTAGGTTAGGGTTAAATAACATTGTTCACTGATCAAATTATGGCAAAGTTGAAACTTAAAAAGTGTGTATATTACATCATAGTTCAGCTTGCTTGAAACAGTACATTTTGCTTTATACAACACCTGAATAAATCCCAGCCATCCGATTGGTGGATCGTCGATCACGTGCATTGAATTATTCGACCCATCACACGACGCGAACCCGCACCGCCCAAAACGTTCTATCACATGGTTCTATCAAACGGTGCGCGCGCATTGATAGAACCAAAAGAACTTCCCTAATTTCACGGTCACTATTAGTGGCGCTACAACTAGGCTGTCCTTCACACAACATGGCGGCCGAGTTTCCCGAACTGCCGCGGTTTGTTCTCCTAACAGACGACGAAATATTGGAACTCGTAGGCGATGCTGACGCTCCAAATACAAAGAGACAAATCAAATATGCAGTGAAACGATTAGATGAATTTGCAAGACACGCAGGAACAACAATTGAAGCTTTAACTAATTCGGAACTCGGCAATTTTTTGTCGCGGTTTTATGTGGGACTGAGAAGGTAAACGGCACGTTGTAACGTTACACAAAAAATCCATGCATGCAATCTGTCGGATTTATTCAGGCGTTGTATAAAACAAATAATGAATGTTTCACATTCGTGCAATAGTAAGAATAATTTCATTCGGTGACAGATGGAATGTCCCATTCCACTCGGCTTCGCCTCGTGGAATGGAACATTCAATCTGCCACCTCATGAAATTATTCTTACCATCGCACTCATAAACATTCATTATTTGTATAATAACGAACACCACTATACCGAACATTTGCCTATAACGAACATCCTCTTTGGCTCCCAAATTGATGTATTCAACACATACCATTATTCCCTAAAATGAGCGACCACTAAAGTGAACATTTTTTTTGTGGATACCATGTTCATTATAGTGGCGTTCTACTGTAATGCAAAACTTTTGCTATTCTAATGGTATCAGTGACAACAATATTGTTTTTTTTACATCATCAACGTTAAGGGTTATGTCATTCACACAAAATAGCGGACGATTTTCGCGAATCACTGTTTGTTCTCCTAACAGATAAAATATAGGAACTCGTAGGTCATGCTGATGCTGCTATTAAACACAAAGAAACAAATTAAATACGCAGTTAAACGATTAGATGACTTTGCAAGACATGCAGGAACAACAATTGAGCTTTAACTGTTTCGGAACTGGCCAACTGTTTGTCGCGGTTTTATGCGGGACTGAGACGGGAAAACAGTAGGCCTATGTTGTACACAAAAATATCCATGCATGCAATCTGACCAGGATTTATTTCCATCATGTCACCTCATGAAATTATTTTTACCATTGCACGAATGTGAAACAGTCATTATTTGTATACTGTCAATCGAGAAGAAATAAATATTGGAATGTATTTTTCTGTTTTAGTCATTTATTGAGACTTGGAATGGAACAAAATATGGCTTGTGCCCCCCCCCCCCCCCAAAAAAATATTAAAAATATGAAACACCAAAAACCAACATTCCAGGCTGTGCCAATATTGACAATAAAACATTGCTTGCTAGTTTCCTGCAAACACAGTGAGCGTTTAACACACTTCCACATGTCAGGGACGTGGCCAGCATTAATTTTGGAAGGGGTATTTTTTGTGGTCAGCGGCATGGCCTATCAATTTTTTCTCTCTTACATGCAAGTCTTCATAAATTACAAAAAAATTACGTCAACATGTATTCATTATTGTTTCAGAACCATTTCTAGCGATTTTCTTATTTTGATTTGCGAACCTTTAAGTTCTCGATACTCAAATTTGACCACAGGAAATGCAAGATGCCAGATTGCTATTTTATAAAATGCGGAACACTTAATGGAATATCCGGGGAGCACAAGGAGTGCAGTTGCCATAGAGATTTCAATTGTGCAGCTCCATAATGAGACTTACATGCAAAGTCGCGTCCATCGAGCACTGTCTTTGAGGGAAAATGTAGTCAGGGAATTTGGACACTTTCAGCAAAATCCATGCCTTTGTAATAATCGTCTTTCTACTCTGTCTTTCACCATATGCACAAAGGCAATTTCACAAATTCTCCGGATTGGTTGAAAAGAGTTGACAAGCGTAGCAATTGAGTTGTTCACATTAGGAACCTAAAATTAAAGTTGTCTTAGGTATTGTAATTGCACTCCCTAGAGAAAAACATTTTGAGGAAAAATGCTTCTGAATTTAGATCCGAAAGGTATACAACATTTGCTTTTGCTGTAATTGTCAGAAATGAATGGATTTGGGGGTTAGTCTTTTATAGCAAATACTGTAACACTTTAAAGTTTTGTGTGCATAGATGCTGGAAAAACAGAGAAAAAAATGTCGTTCTTGTAGTCTGGTTCCCTGACATTACTTCAGACAAAATGGATATATTTTTAGACATCAGGGAATGGGGAACTCTACTGTTTCCAACGATGGTCGCCCGACCATCACTGGAAATTGATAACAAAATTCCACTTTTCTGAAAATGACAGCATACAGGTGCCATGATTTCACAGGATGTTCGCGACTATTATTTACATGTACAGTCAAGTATTCACAATAATTGAGTAGTTTTGTTTTTTGATCTTTGCTAAAGTTTATAACTGTGAATGACTATGCATGGAAAACAAATCCTTAAAACATAAAGTGTATTGTATTTATGTCAAACTACATGCCAATTCACAAGAACTGTTTGTGATAGTATTAGAAACTTTTAAAACTTTATTAGGCCTACTGTATGCACAAGGAACATTTGTGTGTGTAATATGCAGTACATGTATTTTTCTAGTGCGTGTTCTGTAAAATCTATTTTTCTACTCCAAATTGTTTATAAAAATGGCTTTTCTGTATGTATAGAAGTTGAACTTGTAATTTGACCGTAAATGTTTACTTATCTAATTAGTTTTAAGTCATTGTCCATCGAATTGATGCTGTTACTGCAAAAAGCAAAAACAGTGGAATTAGTAAACTAATAAAAAAATGAAGGAAGGTGATGAACTCTCTCTCTACAAACTCCCTGCCGAAAATTAGATTTTGTTATGTATTGTATCTTCTGGAACACATTTGACCTTGTTGCCTTGCTCTAATGAAATTTCCCAATTTAATCAGGGGCCCGTGCTAAAAAACACCTGACCTGATACAAACAGTCCTTCGTAGAATCTTTCCCAGAATGTGACAGGAAAACAAAGCCCTCTTCTCTCTCCAAAAACGAATTGACGCAGAGTTAATAAACCGGGAATTTGTTTTCGTAAATTGGTAAATTCTTGCGGGAGCTGATGTAGCAGACCAAAAAAAACATCTCGGCTTTGAAGTTTAACTAAAACCAAAATAGGAAAATGTTCTAACTGTTACAAACAATGACAAACACATTTAAAGATTTGGATGTAGTTTTGTTTTAGTTTTTCGTAATTTATCAAGACGTATGACAAATAAATTAGGTCTGTGCCGAATATTCGAATATTTCAAATATTTTTTATAATGAAATTGCATCCATGACTTTGTGACTGGTTCCTGTCCAAATAATTGTATGACAGCAGGTTATCTGTGTTAGAAACACGTAATGATGAATGTACCTGTTCCTACTTTTTGTCGCGGAAATTCTCTCACCAGGGCAAAAAAAAGTATTTCTGCATTTTTACATGTGTGCTAAACCTTTACTAAATCATTCTTTGGTGTTAGCCAAGGGCGGATCCAGAACACAATTTGGGGGGGGGGGCCAAAAAAAATGTTGGCTGAGTTTTGTGTGTAGGTGTACGCAGTGGCTGCCTTTTTGTAACATCAGTTAAGAATTTTTTTTTAAAGTTTGGTTTTTTGGGGGGCCATGGCCCCCTTTGGCCCCCCCCCCCCCCTGGATCCGCCCTTGGTGCTAGCAATAGTCATAGTTATAATGATGATATTAATGAGCAGTTTCGTGCATTAATTACACTGCCTCCGTACGTAGTTACTTTGTTTACCCCAAAATCGGCCTTCCAGACAAACGAATATGCAAATATTCAATCAAATGGAAGGCTGAATATTCAAATATTCAATTATTCAATTTGACTAAGCCCAAAAATACTCCTATGTGGCTGTGATATCATTGGCAATGAAAAAAGAAAATATTGTCACACCCTGATGTCCAGGGTCATTCTACAGAGGCAAGAACTCGGAGTGTACATTGTATTTGTGTGCAGCTATGTCACTAGCAATGTTTTCACTGTTGATGATGTCACAGGCAAAAAGGAGTTTTTCGTGGGTGGTGGGGGGGGGGGGGCATGCCTCATGATTTCTTTCTGCCCCTAGTCTCGATAAAACACAAAAGGTTCATTCTATAAATTTGCGGTCCAAAAGTGTGACATCTTTTTGGTGTCCCTGTTGCACCTGACCTGTGTAATTTCCATCAAGTATCATTAAAATTGACTTTACACAATCACTCTTTGAGAAAGAAGGCATTGAAGAATATGTCCGGAATTGCAAAATCTTATACATGTCACTATGTAACGGGGACACCAAAAAGGTCACACTTTTGGACCCCAAATTTATTGAATGACACAAAGGTACATTACAATTGTTTTTTGTTATTGCATTCATCATTGTTTCGAAACCATTTGTAGAATATTTTTTCCAATTTTTGATTGCGGTGAACCTTTAAAGATGTACCGTCTGTGCTCCATTTTTAGTTCACCCTGAAAAGTTGTTTTGTTTTTAGATTGCTCTTTTTTTCTTCTTGCTATAAAAAAAGTATTCTCTTTTGAGTGACACATGGCATGAAAAAAATCCACCCACGTTTATTTAGTTATTGAATAACTGGCTTGACAGTAATTCAGTTCCCACAGGGCAGGTCTTCAAGTTGATGTGCATCAGAAGTGTGAAACAGATAAGAATAAGATTCTCTTTTCCAAAATAGGAAAAAAGTAGTGTTTTGTTAATGTCTTGGATACGGGTGACAGCCGTAGCCGTAGCCGCGGTTTGAAAAAGACCACCTGGCCAGTTGTCATCTATACATGCATTCCTGTGTGTACTCAATCTATTCATGTTTAGTATTGTTCTTGAAATGGAAGTGTAATGAATAGTTGGAGCTTTTCAAACAAAGCTTCCATTCACATGAAAGTGTTATGAATATGACCACTCTATTCGGTATGGTGCATATTGTTTGCGTTTACACTTGGGCTGTGCCAGTTATTAGCATACCAGCCCCCATCAATAACAAAAGGTGGGGTATTATAAAAACATACAATTTAAACATTTTTTAGAAGCAAAAATCCTATTTGTTGAAGAGCACGGACAGTATGCATGTATCTTTAAACACCAA
This sequence comes from Hippasteria phrygiana, assembly GCA_037893225.1. Lineage (NCBI taxonomy): Eukaryota > Metazoa > Echinodermata > Asteroidea > Valvatida > Goniasteridae > Hippasteria > Hippasteria phrygiana. The sequence continues at coordinate 344,061 of JAZGUH010000192.1, forward strand.
GAAGTGAAGAAAAAAAAGGTTAGATTGTCACACAAAAAAATAAAATAATGATAATTGTTTTCTTTGATTGTGCCTTCAGGCTGTCCAGGTATTGCATTGACATGTGCGGGCGTTAGCATATCAGCATGTATGTGTGAATATATATGTAAATACACACATACAGTGGCTGTCAAAACCAAACCTGAAAAGCCCCTAAACGTCTTGAAAGATTGTGGTTGAAGTGGCTGGATTGCATTGGTGCATTAAGAGAGAGAGAAAGAGAGAGTATTGGTTTGCAAGCCAAACAGTGGAAACACTGTCCTCCGGTGGAAAGGAAAACACACGAAACGGAGAGGGGAAGAAATACACGCAGTGTTCCAGGAACCCATGAACCCGGAATGGAGAGGTATTCCCCTGGCTCTTCTGCCCAGAGCTCCAGCCTGCCTCTTTAGCTCTCTCCGTTCAAGACGTCTTCATTTTCATGCTAAGCTCGCTCCGGAGAAGTAGCTGCTCTGATTTCAAGCGGGAGGCAAGATAATACATCTCACTCCTTTATATCGAGGTAAGTCGAATCAATAACCGAATAATAGTGTCGGTGTGTTGTTGTCGTGTCCGTGTATGGGGCCTCGGAAGTTACCCAAGTCGGTGGGTATCAGTAAGATTTTTTTACAATTCTGATGGAGGTGTTGTGCCTGCATGAGGAGTTGTCTGAGTGCATTTGTTAGCGTGTGAATCTCCTTGACAGTTTGATGGATCTGTTTAATAGTTTATGTATTTGATTGAATCATTTGCTTGATTTTTAACAAAATGGGTTCCTCAAATGGGTCATTCTATAAATTTGGGGTCCAATTTTGGTGTCCCTGTTACATCGGACGTGTATAAGATTTTGAAATTGAGGAATCGGGACGCATTCTTTAATGCCATCTGCAAGAGTGATTAGGCCAAGTAAACAAAAAACAGTTGATCGCCCCTGCCTGCATCCTTTTTTTTTTTTTTTTTTTTTTTTTTTTTTCCTCTAAAAAAGCTCGATTAGTTCATGTATTTTGCTTTATCTTGGCACCATTCTTTCATTACTCGATTTCATTTCCCGATATTTTAAACTTCTACAAAGCCAGCGAGGGCGGTAGTTCACTGGCATTCGCGATATGTGAGCTGAATAGTTTGTTGAAATGAACATGCAATTGAAAAGAACATGCATAAACAATTGGGTACTTGATTTAAATACATAGAACACTGTTTAATTACCCCTTGCGTACGGATGACGCCAAATGGCGCAAACAAAAACCAGTGCCACCAGGCCGGATGATGCCATTTGCCGCTATTTGTGCAGTTTCAATCCATTGTTGGGTTATTGTATATGTTACGCTTGACTGCACAAGCACATTGTGTCCGTTTCACTTGGCTGCCAGAGCCAGCGTGACACCCCGGCGCCTCCTGTAAGTAACCCTACTCAAGGGGTTAACATGGATATTTTGACTCAACTTAATAGTCGAATAGCTAATAACAAGCTGGCGGTTATTTTGAACTGACAATTTGGCGACCATTTTCAATTTAAATGCTTGGCGGCCATCTTGGAAAAAACATAACAAATGACATAAAAAGGCCCTCATCCTCCTCTTTTTGAAAAAACCTGGACGATCAACTGGTATTTTTTATTACTTGGCCTTATGCAAAGCAAAGTACCTGCCTAACAAGTAAAAAATAGTGTGACTGAAGTGAATTTTAATGATACTTGATGGGAAATTACACAGGTCAGGTGTAACAAGGACACCAAAAAAAGTCACACTTTTGGACCTCAAATTTATAGAATGACCCAAATACTGCTTCTGTAGCAATGCAATTGACAAAATCGTTTTATACTTTGTACAGTTTTGTTCATCAAGTATTAACTCATGCATTATGGACAGAAAAATGTGTGGGACGTGTCTTCCGCCCACCCATTTCTGGATGCGACATTGGTAGTAAAATTAACATTGCTTGCCATGCCCACACATACACTGAACACTGAATTTTGTACATGGTTCCATGCATCAGGGGCTTGGCAAGCAAGCAAAATTTAACCCGTTCTGTCTGGCTGTTAATAATGGCTTGTGCAGCCAATCGTAATGCACACAATAGGCAAACAATGGATTGAATACATGCAGGAATGTGCATATAGACAACAACCGACCAGGTGGTCTTTTACAAACCGTGGCTACAGCCATCATCCATATTCAATAGGTTAAATTTTACCACCGATGACATTACGACTGGGAAGGGATGTTAATTTTTAAGATGGTGGCATGTTTTTTTTCTGTCGTAAGTCTTGATAATTACTGTGAAACAAAAAAAACACCAATTATTTTATTGCACTCTTTGCTGTTTTAGAAGTTAAAACATTTATAGCATTTTTCCCCTGTTTTCTATATTTGTGAATCTTTAATGCGTCCATGCCATGGCTTTTAACATTATTATGTGATGAATCATGTTACAATGGTTCGATTGCATGAAGTGAGATTGAATAACATTGTAATGAGTTATGCTTTGCAAAGGTTTGTAACCAGAGCATCAGATCTGTCCTTTAATATATTGTGTAGCCAGTCGAAAAAGAAACTAGATTTTTGCAGACCAAATGATTTTCCGCGAAAGCTGATAAAAATTAATTAATCCTAACCCCCGAGGCATTTTTACTCAACCTGTCAAAACCAATACTGTGCAGTATACCTATGGCAGATTCTTTGGACTTAGATAAATTGGGGCATCATTGCTCCATGTATATGGTGCCAAGGCGCTACAGTCCTGAACCCATCAAAATTCAATACAACCTGCTGTTGGAGTTTGTAAGGCTTGAGGTAGGTAGGGTTAATTAATGGAGTGTGCTGTTAAAGTGAACTTTGTAAGATGGAAACATATTGTTTTTAATAATCTCAATGTTTTTAATCATGTCCTGTATAACACACATGAGATGAATTTGTTTTTAGACTGTTTTCATGGGTTATACGGGTCACAAATGAAAAAGGGAAAATGATTGACTTATGTTTTTTATGCAAGTTCGCCCTGAACAAGCCACTCGAGGTACAGAGCCACAAAAAGACAAAGAATCAAAGATACAAGATATAGGAAGCAATATTCCTCTTGAAGTAGGAATTTAGGAAAGATTAAGATGAAGGGAAACATGCACCAGGCAAAGAATTCCACAGAGATGCAGAATGAGGGGAAAATCTATTGGCATAGTTTTTCGTTCTACATCTAGGTACAGCTGGAGTATATTGGTGGGAACAGGCAGAAGGCAGTGTTTCATGCTCTGGAGGTCGCATGCTTCTTTCAATTACGATAATAAAAGTGGACTTAGTGTTGGTGTGTACTTATCCGGTTTATGTGAAGTTTACAATTTTATACTGTGAAGCCTCTGTGGATATCCATTGGAATATTGAAGCTCCCGTGTATAGGTTTTTTATGTACAGAATTTTGCAAAACAAACTGCAGTGCATGCAACGTATACCTTCCCTGAATAGTTACAGCTATCTGTCAGAGGGTGTTTAGACTTTTCTGTGGGCCTTTATACCCTTCTGTTGATTGCTGAGAGAAGTCTGCGTCATTTTTTATTTTTATGCGGATTGCGTATCGTGAAATCAAACATTATTTCTGCCATGAAATCCCCAAAAAGCTATATTTGAGAACTATTTTTATCAAGTCCCTCTAGCCCGCTGGTGCCATTTGTCTAAAAGTCATCGCTGCAGTCAGCAAACAAATCGACGTCATAACAAGAACTCCCCTTTTGTGCCTAGTGCTAGACACAAAAGTGGAGTTTGTCCTATGACGTCAAATTGTTTGCTGCCGCAGCGAGAACTTTTAGACAAATGGCACCAGCGGGCTAGAGGGACTTGATAAAAATAGCTCTTAAAAGTGACCTTTTTTGGTATTTCATGTTTGATTTTGCAATACGCAATCTACATAAAAATGGAAAATGACGCAGACTTCTCTCACCACTGAACTTCCTCTTTTATAAAGATAGTATACAACATTTGCTTTTTGCTGTAATTTTCAGAAATGAATGGATTTGGGGGTTAGTATTTTATAGTAAATACTGTTACACTGACCTGTTTATAGTTTTGTGTGCATGGATGCCGGGAAACTAGAGAAAAACAGAGGGGAACAAATGTTGTTCTTGTAGTCTGGTTCCCTGACTCTACTTCAGACAAAACGGAGCAATTTATACCAGACGTCCGGGAATTATCAGCTGGGGGAACTAGACTATTTTTAATGACTGTCCGCTGACAATCGCTGGAAATTGATATAAAAATTCCAATTTTCTTGAAAATGACAGCACACCAGGTGCCATGATTTCCACAGGATGCTTGGAACTATAATTTACCAAGTTATTTCATAATAATTCCGTAGTTTGGTTTTTTTGATGTTTGTAAATGTTGTGTACTACATTTAAGGATTTAATCAAGATTGCTTTATTAGTCAATTCAAACTATAGACATGATGGAATTATGTGTCAGGTGGGTAGGCACTTCAGATGTGAAGATGGTGCAGTTAATGCCCTTTGCTGCACCTGTCTTTAGTAAAGTGTTCATTATGTCATAATGCCTGATTGGATTACATCACCTAAGGTGTCATATGAAAGCTGACATTTGAACCTTTCTGGTACATATATATTAGTTTTATGATCAATCGCAACAAATCAGGAATACTGATTTATTTCTCGGTTTCCTTTTTTTGGGGGACACACTGTAATTTGGGGACTGCAAAGTAATTTGTATACCATTTCTATTTCGCACGCAGTCCTAAAACCCAAAATGTACAAACCCCAGTTCTGCTATTGCCATCATTCCAAAAATAGCCTAAGTCCTGGCCGAGACATTAAAACATTTTTTGGGTGCACCCTCCTTGCAGGTGGCTTTCAACACTGGACCCAAAATCTTTCCCCACTTGATTTGACCCATGTCCCCCTCCGTCAGAGGAGGAGAGGGACAAAGGCATTTTCACAGCCAAACTTCACTTTGTGGGAAAAAATTGTTGCCAAGTCATCCACGTTATTTGGGGGGGGGGGGGCATTAATTGGCCCAGCATTTGGCAGACTCGTTAGGGAAACTGTTTACTCCCTGCGGAGGACGGTGAGGTATTTGAGTTTACGGCTGCAACGATGATTGTAACAACCACTGAAATGGAGGTCTAGCCCGAATCAAACTGTATGGAAAAAAGTTGTGTTATTCCATTTTTCAATCCTAGAATTTAAGGTTTTACTCAAAGAGGGTTACGTATTCTTGTGCGGTATAAATGAGTTTCTAAGATTTATGAATTAAAAAAAACGTAGCAGGTTCTTTAACTAAGCATAAACTAAGCATGTTGTTGACCGGAATATGATCATAATTATTCGGACCGACACTGTAAAACCCTTATGTGTGATTTTCCATTCAAAATGGACAGGGGGTTTAGGCAGGTGTGATTTTAATAATGAGGGTCCAAAATCACACCCAGAGCCCAGAATCACAAGGACAGTAGTGTACAGGCTTCAGATGTGATTTTGAATAGATTAGGATGCGATTTTTGATTGCCCATTGTCAAAATCATACGTGACCTGACAGCACAAAATGAGAATAAAGTCGCACTATGGCTATACGAGTTACAATCAGAAAAGTCAATTTTGGGGATTTTAACAACTGTATATTTGCGAAACTCTATTCTATCATATCCCAAAGATTTTAAACTAAATCGCTTTACGAAATATTTTTGGGGATGATTTCTTTTTTTTAACTCTGGTGCACAGATCACAGACCTTGAGCTTCATTTTCTCAAAACGAGGGGTCTAGGAACGAGATACCACAGCACACCATATATCAAATTAAAGCTTTTAACCTGTACTTTCAGGAAATACCATAATCTTGATTTTAATTTTTCTACTTTATCCCTATTTTGTGAGAACAGGTCACATGCTAATCTTCCTGTCCACTGTGAACAGAAAATCACATCCAATGGGTTCACACTGTCATCTCTAACAGTGTAATCAGGTTTTGGGTTTTTAATTACAGACTCTCTCTAATAATTTTATTACCATCTTCACACACAAAATGGGATAAAATTTCTACCTCTGTCATTTGGTCTCCCAAAAGTGTGATGTAAAGGCTGCATCGGAGGAACAGTCTCATATTGTAGCAAAGACTTAAGAAGTTCTGTGGACTAAAAAAACAACTAACCAAGACAATACTTGAATCTTCAGTCCCCACACATGCAGAATTATTTATTTCTGTGGCCTGTAAATTGTCCAAGGTAATGATTTCCAAAGCAGATGTCTTATTTACATGGTTGCGGCTCACAATCCAATCAAAGAGGGTTTATGCGGAGTAACCTCCTTCACCCAACCCCCTGCAGTTATTGCTTTGCCCCAAATGGCGTACTTTCGCAAAACGTCCAGTTAATTTAAGGCGATTGACCTATAGCTCATTGGCGCATAGCCACACCCCACTGTTAACCCTATGGAAGTGTGCTAAGAATATTGAGTCTGTTAAAGATCTTTCCCAGTCTGCATCAAATTGTAGTTTATCCCCCTTGGACAGCCCTATGGAATTTCTGCGGCAATTTCGGTCCGTGTCAGATTTTGCACATTCCACATCAAATTATAATGTATTTTCAAAGTGAACAGAGAAAATTGGCAGGAGCGGGATTCGAACCTGCAACCTCCGGAATACCGTACCGGTGCTCTACCAGCTGAGCTATCTTGCCCTATGTTGGTGGTCTCCCAAATTGTCAGGCGGGTTGCTAGTTAGAGGTCTTAAGTCCTTGAGTACGGCTTTTATAATGGGGCGCCGGTGTGCCAGACTGGTTTGTGCAGCCAAGCGTGACCTCTGAACCGTGATAAAGGTCTATAGGCGAACAAGGGAATGAATGCGGGTATAGGCGTCAACCGGCCAGGTGTTTTTTTCTTCAAACCGTGGCTGTAGCCGTCATCTGTACTCAAGGTGGTAAACCAAAAATGGTGTATAGCCAACATGTAGGACAAGCTCAGTTCATAGAGCAACGGTACGGTATTTAGGAGGTCGCAGGTTCAGATCCCGCTCCCGTCAGTTTTCTTTGTTCACGTTGAAAATTCATTCAAAATTACCTAGTCAGTTTCCCTTGTGGTTGGTTTGACCAAATTATAATGCAGTTAGAGTATACTTCTTAAACTGCATTCACACAATTCTACCACTCAAGGTCAATTATGGCATCAGATGCAAATATACACATGTGCGCAACAAACATTATGCATCTAATAGAGAAAATGCACAAAATAGTCCATCCCGTGGTCCATTGGTTATGGTTTCTGACTCATGCACGCAGTGTATTCGAAACCATTACGAGACCAGGCACAAGACCATTCACAAGACCAGCTTGTTACAGGCACAAGTTGGAGTCGAGTCCCTGCAAGTCCTTTCACAAGTACTTTCGCAAGCCCAGTCAGAAGTCCTTTCATAAAGCCGGTCACAAGTAACTGGATAAACAATGACAATGGAATGCCTTTGTCAAAGCTCATTTGAATAGCTTGTGATTGGGATTAGGACTGGAGGGCTTGTGATGGACTTGCAGGGACTTGCAGGGACTAGCAGGGACTTGCAGGGACTTGCAGGGACTTGTGATGGACTCGACTACATCTCTGGCATAAACTATGACAAAGGAATGCTTTTGTAACAGTTCATTTGAATAGCTTAAGACTTGAATGAACCGCTTGCCACCAGTTGCCCCAAATAGCGACGGATTGAAAATTGCCACCTTGCCGGTTGACATCTATGTGTGCCAATTTCTGCAGTTCTATTCATTATTGGGGTTTTGTGTACGTTATGCTTGGCTGCACAAGCCTCTTGTTTCCATTTTGCTTGGCTGCACAAGCCGGCCTGGTGCCCCCCTATGAAATCCGGAGTCAAGGGGTTAAGACTGAAGGTCTTGTGATGGTCTTGTGTTGGTCTTGCAGGGTCTTGTGATGGTCTCGACTACATCACTGTCATGCAGTGGTTTGTGGGTTTGAACCCCATCAGGGATTGGTACTTGTGTGCCTGGGTAAGGCACTTTACTACAATTGTCTCTCCACCCAGGAGTTTAAATAAGTACTTATGAGGGTAGAGAACAAATTGTACTGATCTTGAACTGCTGCATAAAATGGATCTCATTGTCTGGTGGTATGCAGGTTCAAACCCCGCCAGGGAATCGGCACTTTGTGTTCTTGGGCAAGGAACTTTACTACAATTTCCTCTCTCATCCGGACATATAAATGGGTACCTGTGAGGTTAGAGAACATATATGCTGTGATCTCAAACTGCGACATAAAAACTGATCTAATGGCCTGATGAACAGAAGTAATAACTGTGATGAGCTTTGGGACTGCAGATCTAGAAGCACCACATTATTATTGTGAGCCACAGCTGCAAGTGAATATTCCTGTTGTGCCAAAAAACGTCTGTCTTACTATTTTGCTTTTTTTGTGTGTTTGGCAGTAGCATAGTCAGGGCTCTCTCCATGGAGGGGGGAGTGGGGGGGGCTGGATGTTACAGTGGGGAGCACTCACAGTATTTTTCTTAATACTATTATTTTCTCAATTTGTGAAATTTTTAGTGGGGGCCGACTGGGAAGACGACGATTGTTTAAGGGGGGGGATCTGCCCACCCCCCCCCCCCCCCATTCCCCCTCTTGCCTACACCGCTGGTGTTTGACAAACATTTTGTGGAATTGTTGAGTGTCGGGTATCACTATTGAGGCAGTCTTGTACATACGCTTGCTTGGATTGCGGAACCGAGTTTGGTTTTTTGTCATGTGATTGGAAAGGGTCCACTTCCTACTTGTGTCAACAGCTCAGTTTGTTTTGAATGTCCAGACACTGTGGGTGCTTCCTTTCCCTGTTGTGATTCTGGGCACAGTGCCAGGTCTTCATGTCCCATTTCAAGAGGAAAATCTCAAAGCTGTGTCAGAAAATAGCATTCTTGCCTGGCATCATGGTAAATTTAAACAGTATTTTTTTTTTCCCATCGTGATGAAGCATTTTTTACTATATGCTCAGCGCTTAAAGGTAATATGCAACATTTGCAAACAATTTAAAAACAAAAAAACAAAACTTTATTATGAAATACTTTACTTGACTGTAAGTAAATAATGGTCTCAAGCATCCTGTGAAATCATGGCACCCTGAAAAGTGTAATTTTTCTATGAATTTCCAGCGATGCACTAACCACATTTTCATTTTCACGAACTGAAACCTTCTTAATTTCACGAGTTTAGAGGTTTTCAGTTTAATGTTTCTGTAACCCCACAAGTATACAGATGGAGTAGATTCGTGTCAAAGCTTTTAAAGTGTTTTTCTTGGAATGGTATTTCCGCTACATGCTTGCGTGTCAGTTCGTGAAAACTTAAATTCTTCTCTAGCGAGTCAGTGCCCGATGTGCGCGCGCACACCTGAGTGTCAGTTCGTGAAACCGAAATTTACTCAGTACGCGGTTTCACGAACTGACACCCAGGTGCGCGTGAGTGTCAGTTCGTGAAAACGGTGACGATATGTATGTATTTTTTTGTCTTACAGAAGATGTTACCTTTCCTTTAAATAGTCAGTCATTAGGACCTGAAAGAGTGCATTATTGAATCGACAAGGACTGCGGAATAAATCAATCGGGGTTAACAGTGCAGATTTTCATGTCCAATAAGCAATTGGAATTATTCGACACAAACGCAACTTTTTTTGCCATAGTACAGCGAACACCGATTTTCTCACTCACTGTTTGCAATGCAAAGATACTGGTTTCCGATCAGTGTCTCATCTTCCCATTCCACGCACGTACGTAGCACAAATCCACGTACAGTCCGGCACCGGATCCCGCAGTCTTCACGAAGATACGCAGTAACTGACAGGTCTACACTTGCACAAGCGTGTGCATATAGACTCAGTATCTCTGCCTCGTCAGAAATCATTAGCATTCTGAAGGAAAAACTCGTCAAATTCAATTCCCGGCTGTCAGTTGTGTGTATTCGTCTCTGCTGTCGTAACAGAATTCGGCATTGGGCTAGCTATTGTTTGCCCTTTTCGCTGTGTAAAATTCCTTTCCTTTCTCTGTAGTAAGACTAAGAAACGTGATGCCTTGAAAAGGCTCAGTGCTGTACTTGACAAAGGAGATGAGTCCATTTGGGGGGAGTATGGCGATGTTTTTATTATTATTTTATGCAAATCGCCCATCACAAGGCCAACGGCCCCGCGAGGTGTGGGCTATAGAGGAAAGTGTGGAAGAACCAGCCCCTCACACTGAAACAAGACAAGATAATCTGGTCTTTTCACAGTATGAATAGGGTCGGGATGGGTAGTAGGAGTGGGTGGGATGTTGGAAGGGTCAGATTTGCTTGATTTGTATGGGAAAAGAAGAAGAAAAGGAAGCAAGATGAAATTTAAGACGGCAGCAAAATGAAAGAACTAAAAACGGGTAGGACTGTGCAGTGTAGTGGGTGTGTCTGTATCCACACAGGGTCCCATTGATTTTATGTGCATTGTTTTATTGAAGGGGCTATTCGATATACTTAGGTGTTTCTAATAGCTTTCATGCTAATATAGCGTTCCATATTCATGAGAACAGAAGTGATGTCATCCTTTGGAAAGCTTCTATATTTAGCTACTTACAGCACAAATCTAATACCTGTATAGTAGGTGGAATCACTCAATGCTTTGTGTTTGTATGCATTGTTTATTGCTTTGTCTGCTTTGGGGGCATGTCACCCTGAAAAAAATATCAAATCGAATTGCTATTTGTCAGCATTAGTTCAGTTACGAGGTTTCCAATGAGACATTCCACTAAACAAAAATTGACGGACGACAAGTAACAAAGTTACTTTAATAATAGAATTTGGAGCCGGACGCTCCTAATTCCTACAGTGTTAATGTATGTAATCTCGCACGTAGCACATAATATATTTTAGGAAGACCAAATAGTTATAATGTTAGTTTGTGCTTTTTTCTTTCAAAAATATAGATTTTCTTGCACAGTTTGTCAATTTATAATTGAATTTTCAAGCAGTTTTAATATGTTCTTAGTATTATTTGGGCCCAGCTGAGTTAGGTGGATTTATTCACAATTGACCACGTATTTTCTTTCATCACCAGTGGTTAGTAAAACTGCATATATTTCAACGTGTTGAGTAAAGGTTCTTAACTACACCTGCTTCAGCAAGTTCTTTGACTGATGTACACACATTAGCATTTATAGGTCAATGTTCCCCAACCAAACCGTCCCATATTTGTTTTAAAAAGTTGAAGGTAATATACAGTATATACAGACATAAAAAACCAAACTACTGAATTATTATGAAATACCTTACTTGACTGTCTCAAGCATCATGTGAAATCATGGCACCTGCTGTGCTGTCATTTTCAAGAAAAGTGAAATTTCTGTATCAATTATTGGTGATGGTCGGCCGACCATCGTTGGAAAGAACTTTTTCAAATACTGCCCCCAATTAACCAACTTGAGTCAGTCCACATTTTGTTTGGCAGTTGGTTACACATCTGCGAATGGGTGCAAGCCCCGTTTATAAATTGCTCAGGTTTGTGTGAAGTAGAGTCAGGGAACCAAACGACAAGAACAAACATTTGTTTTTCTTTTCAAACAAGTCAGCGTTACAGCATTTGCTATAAAATACTAACCCCCAAATCCATTCATTTCGGAAAAAATTACAGCAAAAGCAAATGTCGTATACTAGCTTTAGTGGCATGTTTTTGCTCTTTCAGAAACATGGAGGTCTGCGCAACATACCCGTTTGTTTCCGTGGAAACAGAGTAAGGATGGCCTGAAAGAAAACAGCATGACCTCCATGTGGTCAAAGAGGTTTACTGCCGATCAAAATTTGCAAAACGTTTCAGTTTAGACACTGGGTGAACAGTTTCCATGTGCTGGGGTCTGTTTGATACCTTTAGTCCAAGATAATTGCTAATGCTATCATGTAGTTTATACACAACAGTAAATCAACAGTATTGAAACCGAGTGCCGATTTTTTGTTCCCCATTCCCATTGGGGGACAAACTGTCTATAAATGGAGCAAACCCAGACCTTTTCCAATCAAATTTTACAACCTGTGAGGTTGTCGGGATAATTTAACCCATTTCCATGCTTGTTCCGGCAGGGAACGCTAGACTAGAAGAGGAAAACTGCCACTGTGTGTAATTTAGTAGCGGTCCTCCTGGGAAATGTGGTCCTTCTGTCTTCACGCCTTGTTTGTGTAGACTGGCAGGAGTGTTGGGGAACATTTCCTCAGCTTGTATGGACTGTTTCCCCTCCCCCCCCCCCAAATGAATTTCATAAATTTACATAAATGTAATCCTGTGTTTCTGGGAGATGTCTGGCGAAAACAAGTTGTCTATAGAATAACTAAATTCAATGTGCTGTGTAGTACATGCCATGAACTGGACTGGGGAAAAATGTGATCAACAACTTCGTCAAACAATCCACAAGGGAAACTGACTAGGTAAATTTGAATACATTTTCAAAGTGAACAAAGAAACTGGCAGGAGTGGGATTCAAATTTTTAACTTGTAATTCGTCAAACAATCCACAAGGGAAACTGACTAGGTAACTTTCAAAACATTTATGACTTCTGACTAGCGCCCACCCGAACAAAGATACTGACAATTTGGGAGACCGCCTACATAGGGCAAGATAGCTCAGTTGGTAGAGCGCCGGTACGGTAACCCGGAGGTCGCAGGTTCGAATCCCGCTCCTGCCAGTTTCTTTTTTCACTTTGAAATTGTGATCAACAACTTGTTAGATTTGATGTTTTTTTTTTTATGATATACATGTATTGCCTATGCTCTCTTCGAGTTTTGCCCTGAAAACAAATATTTTTTTTAGTATCTATTTTTCTAGCAAAAGTCGTTCACTTTTGAAAGAGACATCAAATGAAACAAAATTGTCCCAAGTTAAGTTGTGGAATAAATACTTTAACCAATGTCGAGAGTAATGAAATTCCTGCAGGCTGGATCATTTTGTGCATGAGAGATAAGCAACCAAGAATATAGTCTTTTTTTTAGGAGGGTTACAGAAGCCCAAAATATAAAAAATGTAAGGGTTTAAGGTTGCAATTCAACATACATCATGGATGAAAAAGAAACGTTCAAGAGCATGGAGAATTTATCTTTATGGTTATGGTTAGTGTTTTTGATACTTTTTTTCACTTTTCATTGCCATTTTTCTTTCAAAGTATCAGAAATAACAAAGGTAATTATTATTATAACACCTCATCTACAGATTCTGTGTCTTGATTGGCCGAGAGTGAGTCACATGGCATTTTCTATTTTTGCTGTCTTCCTGTGCACGGCCAAAAGTAATATACCCATAGCAACCAAAGTTCTATACCTATGGTGCGGTATTTGTGTGCAGATGCATGCATGTGTGCGCGTTGAGCGTTGCGCGTAACGCGTATTGTTCCAAAGTGCCAGCGCTGCAGAGCTGGGTTCAAACATTTTCGTTAAGGGGTGGTTTTAAAAAGAGCAGATAGATTTTCCACTAATTTTGTATTAAAATAGAAATTTTAACTGTATTTAGATTTAAATAATGTTAACATTTTAAAATCAAGCAGAATCTGTGGGTGAGGTGTTATAAAACAAACATTCTCAACATTGGTGGCGCCATTCAACCTCTTCGTTTTGTACAAGCAAAATCAGACCTTTACAAAGTTTTGCTTTTCTGGTTTGCAACTTTAGGCGTATGCCCTTTACAAGCCAAAAATCAAAACAAAATGGCAACAAGCAGGGGGGGGGGGTGCTTCAACCCCCAAAACCCCCTCTGGACTCCGCCCCTGTGTACAGAGTGTTGTCATAAACATGAAAAAGGTCATTGCATAACATCTTGAAACTTGGGAATTGATTAATGCTCTCCGGGAGAGGTATTTTATACACTTTTGTCATCCCACATTGAAAATTGTTGAAGACTGCTAACCTGGAAAAATCCATTACACAGCAGTCTCGGGGTAAAGTGCATAATTGCCTCTAAGATAAGACATCACACAAAGCGCTATTCAAAGCCACATACACTTCTGAGTTCACAGCACTTACACAAGTGGGGCAAAAACACTATTCCACAACTAACAATAAATTTGACACTTCCGGACGCAGCACACTTAGATGTAATCCCCTTTTAAATTGAGGGGTTATTTTTCTGTCGCACTTACACATGAATTTCTTTGAAATCGGTATTTTTGTTTTCAAAAGGGATCTACTTTTCCATATATCTGATCATCCTCTGGAGTAACCGTATCTTTTCTTGGGCCAAACACGTGCCCGTAGTACAGAGATCGACATCTTCCCAAAGATGAGTAGTTTTTTCATGAATTCTGATGACGGCAAAGTCAGCCGGATCTTTTACATAGGCTAAATCCATGACAGTGCTAATGTATCAAGCCATTGGAATTTGTGATATTTTTCAAATGTCATGTTGTCCTCTGAGGCCACAATAAAAGGTCTGGGTGGCGCCATTTTAACCTCTTTGTTTTGTTCTTACCGGTACACACAAAATATGACCTTTCCAGGGTTTTGCTTTTCTTTTCTGGTTTGCAACAGCACTTTAGGCTTAGGCACTTACAAGCAACAACAAAAACCAAACAAATTGGCAACAAGCAGGGGGGGGGTTCAACCCCCAATTCCCCCCCCCCCTCCCCCCTGTGGATCTGCCTCTATAGGTACAGGGCAATAAAAAAGATGCAAAAACCACTCCCCACAAAAAGAAAGTGTTTGTACCAAAAAAGTGGCATAACTTAGGTGCAGTTTGCAAGGGTTGTACTTAGGGGAGGGGCACCAGGGGGGGCATTTCAGGGAGAAAAATGTAATACATTGTAGTCTGAAAAGAATTTCTTTATGACTTAAATACACATAGGGCAGCTTTCCTTCCATGTAACTATGAATTTCCAAATCCTTTGTAGCAGGTCAAGGGAGTAATTTCCATATTTGGCTTTTATGATGCTCAGGAAAATGTCCATATTCCTGAACAAAAGCATGATGTCACCAAAGGCATAATGGTAGGATCCCCACACATGTTCAATGCAGCTTTGTATATCAGATGTTTTAATATTTTCTTGTCCTTGGAGAGTGGGTTCTTTGACTTGATTTGCATGTTACACAGCTCGTTTAGATTCCCATTAGCCAATATTTCTTCAAAACCTTGTCATATGAATTTGTCATGCACAAATTTGTCAAGTAATTTCTCCATTCAAAATGCATACGCCACACAAAGTTCGGCGCGCGCATACAAATGTATTAAAATTAACTGGGCTAGCGGTCGCTGTACCAATTGTATATCAGGGGGAGAATAAAGTAAGGCTCATGGTAACGTAGGCCTATGGACAAATATTCTTAAGATAAACAAATCTGTACGTGCACGCATAGCACACGTAAAGGACGTATGCGATACTACTACAGCCACTACTGAAACCAAAGAAGGAAAACTTCTCTCGCCGTTACTAGAAACTGTTGTATTGTCTTCCTTTAAACTATATACTACAAGAAACTGTATGAAATACTCTTTCTGTACATATGAATTTTACCAGGTAGTTCTTTTCAATGGCCGATTATCTGCCTAATATAAATGACCATGCAAACATGTGCAGTATCACTGATTGCTGCAACGCAATTGCAATGGCTTTGCCGAAGTTGGTTAAAAGGTATTTTCTTATTGGTGTAATCGTTGACCCAAAAATGACGTAGGTAAAGTTTGTCCAATTGCATTAATTTGAACATTATGATTTAGTTAATGGCATTAATTTGTCGTAACTGTTTTGGACTAAGAAATCAGCCGTCGGGTTGCTGAGTTACGGCAAAATAAAGACAAAATTAGATAATTGTTTAACATTCTCCACAGAAAAGTGAACGAATGCTCACAAATAAACCTAAAAAATGACGTGACAAATTTTATTTCATTTGAAATAAAATCTATACAAGTTCAAAGAAGAGATATCAAATATTATTTTTCCGTTTTGGACTAGTTTGTCCAATGTGCGTTTGCAAAGTTATGATTAAAAACATGCTCCAAACCCCTAGTTTTAAGATAATTTGTACACAGCACCACACGGCGCGCACACATGGACTGTTTGAACGCGTTACTTTACATCACAAATTCATATGTGGGTCATTGGGAAAGATTAATTTGAGTACTCTTCTTAACCCCTCGAGTACGGTATTTTACGGGAGACGTAGGTGTGCCGTGGCGGCTCTGGCAGCCAAGCGAACCGCTACAATGTGTTTGTGCAGTCAAGCGTAACCCATACACAATAATTCAACAATGGATTGAAACTGCACAAACAGCGGCCAATTGCGTCATCCGGCCTGGTGGCACTGTTGTTTTTGCGCCATATTCTGTCATCCGTACGCAATGGGCTAAAAGGGGTTTCTTGTATTACCAAATAAAAATAGCGTCCTCTTGCATAAACTCAATTGGAAACCCCAGCTTCTTTTCACCTCCAATTAATATTTTTCATTCATAAAGTGATTTCAAAAGATGGTCTTTTGTGTATGTAATTCAAAAGTGTGGTACTGTACAGGTTGTCTGAAAAAAAAAAAAATTGAAATTGAAATGGAACAAAAAATAAAACAATTCAAATATTACCTAATAGTTAAGAACACTTCTGCATGTATAATTTGTTAAATTTGACGTTTTTTTGGGACTGAAAGAAAGCTTATGAATAATGATTTCATGCTTATGTGCTTAAAAAATAGCTTGCACTAAATATTTTAACAAATTACATGCCATCTTTTGATTATTTTTTGTAATTCACCCTGTATTAATTTGTTTTAAGACTTTAGCATTATCTATTCACGTGGAAGTTTTTTTCCCAATCATTTGGAGCCTTTATCGTTTTGCATAACTTGTTATTCTCTGTTTATGCTTCATAAATTTGGATGAACCTCACTTTAAGCTTTGAAGTAAAGCTGCCTTTTGAGAGTTTGTTTTTCTAGTCATTTCTGCTTTTCTTTCAATAAACGCATCGCTTTGTTTTCAGTCATCGTCTTGTGCTGTCAGCCTACCGAAGCTCTTCAAACCTGCCTTCTCTTCGACGAGCTCATTCTCCGAGCGCTATTTTCTTAATAATGTGCAACCTGATGCTTCGATCATGACCTCAGTCAATCAATTTTTCCACCATGCTTACTATAGACGTTTCTCGAACCCAAGTACGCACAGAAGCATTTGTGGGAAAAGGAGGTGCATTGTACAGTTGTTAGACTGCAGATTGACTCGAACGGTTAATGGTTTCAGAACAGTTGTTCTAATGAATTATTTAGGATTTGGTGTACATGCATCAGGGAGATTTCAAGAAGCTTAGCGATTTCTTATTCTGATGAGAACTTGGCTTAAAGGGCCTAAATATTGTGAATATTCCACCTTGAATTCCCTAATGCTATATGACATTTTAAGGTTGTTTCAAAGCAGTCTGTTGATTTTACACTTACATGTATCTAAATTTCAATATTCATTTCTGTAGCAGTTATATCACACTGAAAAAATATTCAACATAATTAGCTGGCCTAACGTTTTGAACTTAAGCAAGTTCTTTTCAGAAAACAAAATATCAGGGAATTTGACAACCCTGTGGAAGTTGTGTGATAATTTTTGTCTCGGATTTTGCATGTTCCGCAATGAATTATAACTAATGTGATTGGACAATATTTCGCAATTGGCTGGTCAGGTTGCCGTCATGATTCTTTCCCCTGTCTTTCCCCTCCGGAGACCCCAGTTCGATTCACTGCAGGTGCACTGGGTGGGCGTGGATCTTAGTCCATACCTGATTACATAGGGTTTCCGTAATTTTACATGTGTTACCGATTACATGAAAATTAGCCGTAACTTGCAGGCCAAAATATTAGTTTGGGTATAAAATTTAACCATAACCCAGTGAGATGTCATTTTTCGACAGTTTTGGTAATACATTTCTCAGATGTTAACATACAGGGCAGATGATTGTGTAGTTCACTGCACAACCCTTTCAAAATTGTAGCAACTTGCAATGTTTATTCAGCAGATAAGATCATGTCTTTGTCAGATTCCACTCCTGGTGCACTTTGGGCTTGAATTCCACTACCTGATTGCATAGGGTTGCACACCAGTAAATCAACTTCTATAGACCCCAATGATAAATATGCCCACTTCTGAAATTCAGGAAAAATATTGACAACTCGATCTCCAAGGTGTTTGAGACACACATCAAATTGAAGTTTATTTCATCAGTTTCAGTTTCTCTCAAATTTTGTGGGGATTAACTAATGACCTTTGGGAGAAATTTCCATCCAAAGATGATCCCCCGTAAAAGTAGTCCTGTAGCCCATCGCCAGCTTGAAAGATGATGCCTACGCTCCACTGCTGAATGGAGCACTTTTAGGGCCCAAAAATCATCCGAATTTCACAGTAATACAAGCTGGCAGTTCTGTGCACCGCTTGCAACCTTCTCTTTTACAAACCCTCAAGTTCATGGCCCACAAAATGCTCTAACAGCAGAGAAATTGATGGCGCAAAAATCGTGATTTGGCCGGCGTAGGCAATTTTGGGTCGATTTACTGGTCTGCAACCATAGGATCTCCCCAGGAATAACTGTCCCCTCAGGTTTTCCTACGGCCGCTTAAACAGACATTTTCTTTGTCGTCTTCCCTAGTGCTGGGCTGTGAAGGAGGACATTGTGGGTCAGGCAATCCAAGATAAAAAGGAATAAAACCCTGGTTTTCTTCAGATGAGAATATTCCTAGAAATTGGAGTGCATTGTATCTTTAAAAGTGAAATTGATGTATAAAAAAAGCCTTGATGGACCGATCTTTGTACCCCATAAACATAATTTTACGGCTGAGTTTTACAAGGCACTGAAACCAGGGTAACACCATGATCGGAGCCTGTACATGCACCAGCTCAAAGACATCAATAAACCCGCTCACTCAGAGTCAAATTATACCAACACTGTATCACCTGACAATAAATGTTATTTTGGTTTTGATCTAATCAGCTGTTCAAGCTGTGCCTTGGAAAGTAAATGTTAATAATGTGATCAGTTTGAAATATGGGCGGTTCCCCGAGAAAAATCTGTAATGAAACTTTAATGATAATAAATATTGATAATGATATTTGTTTCTTTAATTATACCCTAACTCCCTATGTGGTGTGAAAAAATCATTTTGGAATTGGAGAATTCAGGACTGTTAGGGTTAATTAAAGAAACAAATTATGTACAAATATAATCTTTTCTTGATAAAGGTAATCTTTCCTTGTGTTGGTTATCACTTTGTTAAATATGTCACAGTGCCGTCGGGCCCGCCATGGTCATGTGGCATGATTAGAATTGCATAATTATGCTTAGCATTTTTAAATTTGATACTATTTCAATTTCCCTCTTAAAATGATGTGATATATGAAGATACTGTAAAAATGCATAAGGATACAGCATGGAAAATTATTTCACAATGTATAATTTGTAATTTGAAAATACCGACAAAAATGGTGCCTGTTAATGTTGCTGCACACCACATGTTAATTAATCAGTTAGCTGTAAAGGATGGCGATTTTAAAAATGTGAAATTTCTTTGTTGTGATCTTCCTTGTGTAAATAGAGTTTTTGTATCCAATGATTTCATATACTTCCGATTTTAAGCCAATGCATTAACTTTAAATGTCACTCAGAGAAATTATGCATGAAAGAGAAATGGCATCCTCCAATGTACAGTGCACACTGACAGATTTTTAGCAGTAAACATCCAGAAATGGATTTGTTTGTGCACATTTAGAGTTACATATGTATCTATAGCATATCCTGTAAAATGCAAACGTTTTATCTCTCTGTGAGACATCACTTTTCATTAAACTTGGCTTTTGTTACATGCATTCCATGAACTTCCATCTCAAGTGCAATTATGCATTCCTCCATATTATATACTCGGATTGTCAACATTTAGAAGGATTAATTTAAAAAAAAAACACCCACCCACCGTTTACAAGGGTTAGTTGTAAAAAAATACCCTCGCATTTGAAATTGTTATGGATTGCAGTGAATCGCCTACATTTTGCGGTCAAGAGAAACATATGAAGGTGCTGTTTGATATTTTTTTAGAAAGGCTATTAGCAAGGTGGGAGAAAGATAAAATAGAACACATCATTATTTTGCAGTTTGTAATGAGAGATTACTTTAACCTTGCTGTTGGGTCACTCTTCACATCAGTTCATCCCTCTTGAAGGTCCAGGCGGGTAATTCTAAAGCTGTCACTTCCTCCACTTCCTCGTTGCCATGGTTACAGTTTCAGAATTGATCCACTTCCCCCAAGTTGTCAATGGAATGTGCCGATGAGATTTATTTTCTCTCCTTTTCCATTATTCGGCTATTGATGCTTCAGTGAAAGTGAATTTATAAAAACAATAGCTGCCTTGTTAAGTTTATTGTCAGAAATGGTTTGTTTTTTATTAACAGGTATTATTCAATATACATAATATGATAGAATTGAAAGGTTTTGATTTGAATTATTTAAAATAAAATAATGCAGCAGTAAAAGGAAATTGCCGTCTAATGTTTGAAGGAAATTACATGATGTGATTCTGTTTGCGGGAAGCCATGAAAGTAAGATTTAGAATATTCCATTGTGCCTGAGAGGTGGTTGTGTTCTGCATTGTTTGAAGTTGGGCAGTTTATTGCCATTAATTTGTTGCCAACCAGTGTGGCAAGTGCATTATTTCCCCACTGATAGGCTTTGTGCAGGCAAGTTATGTGCTGGCTGGTGAGGATACACAGAGAAAATGTAACATTATCTTTAAACGTTATTGCTTGAGCTGGCTAATGCCCAAGCCTAGCTGCCTGCGTTTTGCCTGGGGTGACTTCAAGTCAAATCCTCGCCATCCTTCAATGTGATGCTACTTCCCTCATAGCTGAAATGCCACCACCGTTATCATCGTCCCTTTAATGTCTTTACTGACCTGGGGACACAGAGAGAGAGAGAGAGAGAGAGAGAGAGAGAAGAGCAGGAGAGGCAAAATCCTTCAGAGTTGTATATATGTAGCGTAGCTGAGCTGATTAAAAAAAAGTGTAAAATCTTGTTAATGTCCAGCCATTTGGATTGAGCAGTCAAGTTCCGTCCCACACACTAGCAGCACATATACACACACACACACGCAACTCACACATAAACACATGTGATGTCGCCGGATGATAATGATGGGGTTTCCATAGCTCCCGCATCATTGAGTGTCACCGATGCCGCTGTCTCTTTTCTCCTTACATCAAGGCCTTCAGCTCTGGGTTGTTGCCCTAGTATTCTCTCCTATGTACACCTAGCACAGTCGGACCCTTCTGAAGTAGAGCATGGGCAGAGATGCAACCTAGAGCCTTCCCAATGGACTGCAGAATACACCAGGACTTTCATCCGTGTGCTGGATTTGCATGAGGGTTTGCAATAGCCAGAAACACATCAGCGGCCTGGAGCATTATAGGGTCATCACAGGTTATCCGGCATGAGTGACTCCTCACTGCTGCTCCAGCTACACGGACTGGCTTTTTCGGGGAATGCCGTGATGTCTATTGCAGAGAAATCACTCTTAGCCGTGGATGGAGTTGTTTTAACGGTTTAGCAGTTTGCGGATTGGCATCACTCCATTGCACTCGGTCACGCAGTGTGTAAAGATAAGCCGTGGTGCTTAAACCGTAGATGATGGATATTGCAAGAGAAGCTACTTTAGCGTAGTGACCGCAGCGCACATTGACATTTTCCTACTTCTAACCTAAGTTCTGGTCTAACCTGCACTTTGGATTAGAATATTATTGAGGTAAGTCAGTAACTTTGTTTCATTCCCATCAGACTCTTGTTAATTCCAGTTGAGATTTATTGCATTATTTATAAGCTGCTTCCAACACTGGTTTATTTTTCATGTAGGTTTATTGTTTAATCTGTGGGAGGTCTATTTTCTGTCCAAAGGTAATGTACATGTAGTAATTGGTTTATGAAGGAAGTAAAAGTTAACAACTTTATGTGTCATGCATTAGGTTTATAATGTCAGTTACAGAATTTTCATCTGTAATTCTACATGCGTTACTGATTTACATGAAAAGTATAGCCATAACTTCAACAGGTCGAAAAAATAGTTTGGGTATAAAATTGTACATAGCCCAGTGAGGTTTCACTAATCACAAATTGTGCGGTGGCTATACATGTCTTAAAGGCAGTGTACATGATTGGTCATTGTTGCAATTTTCAGAAATGGGCGGATTTGGGGGTGAGTATGTTATAGGAAATATCGTTCCACTGACCTGTTCAAAGTTTTGCGTTGTTGGATGGCGGGAAAAATGAGAGAAAAACGGCGCTCGTTTTCAACCATCGGGCAGATGATAGCCTTTAGTCAAGGCGCGCGTGGCTATTTTGGCGCGTGACGTGCCCCGGATATGCCATGGCGCCATCATGTCCGGGGGGTGCGCCACTTGCCTGGGTAGCCACACGCGCCTTGACTAACGGCTACAGGGCAGTTCTCCAACGATTTCCAGCTGGAAATCGTTGGAAAACGATATTTATTTCCACTTTTTTTGAAAACGACAGCACACCTGGTGCCATCATTTAACAGGATGATTGAGACTACTATTAAATTACAGTCTAGTAAGGTATTTCGTAATAATTCGGTAAAAAAAATTGGAGGATTAACCAATCGTGTACACTACATCTAATATGCACGGCAGACAATTTTATTACTTCTTCTAAATATTCATGAGCTAATGGTACCAATTCATTGGTCAGTCAAGAATGATGCAACTAAAACAAATCTAGCTGTTTTGAAAAAGGCCTATCTCCCGGGGTGTTATTTTTTACTATTTACCCTACAACCTCATTCCTTGGGTCAACATCCAATCATGTACGTATTTTAATACACACGGTGCTGCACGGAAAAACGGGAAGTGGATATCGATCCCATAACAACCAGATGCAAGATGGCCGCATCCATAGCAACGCGATTCGCTTCTCTTGACGATGAAGACATCGAACAGTTGATTTAATTTAGAAGGTGCACTAAGGCAAATACTACATGGTTTGTGTCGGGGGGGGGGGGGGATATAGAGCATCCATTTTTCCCTTGGTACTGGCTACAAGCGTGCCACGCCTTTAGCCAGTACCTCGGGGAAAATAGATTGCCCTATTTCACCTCTAACCATGTAGTATTTGTATAATGTAGTTAAACTGCACAACCTTTTTGTCTTGGTTCAAAGTGAAGTCCTAAATGAATCAAGGCTGTCGAATGGTTTCATCAGAAAATACATATGATTTTGTCTTTGTAGCTATAAGGGAGTTTCTCATTCCGCTGCCATTCCGCGCTCTATTCCGCAAGCGCAATTGGAATATGAAACACAAATGGGTTCCTATCGTATTTGAACGTAAGGACTCCAAGATGGTAATTGTATAACTTAGAGATAGGAAGTGTAATAAATTGTTGGAAAACCTGTGCGGTTAGTGCTCTTGCATTTGAATGGTTTATAAAGTGATTTCTTTTGTACAACATAAAGTTGAAAATTGTTGTTTCTTCTTGTAACTTAGAAAGCCAGAGTACAACTTTCTGCTCATTTGTGCTGCCAGGTCAAGTTTGGTGATGCATTAAATTGGGGGACAACAAGTATAAGCTCTATAAATTGATCTGGCTGAAATAGTTTTTAAAAGTAGAATATAACAATATACATGAACTCCCCCCTGACTTTATTGAAAAAATGCTGATTTTTATTCAATTCTTGGCAGAAAGACTTTCAAGTTCTCTTCGGTCGTCCAATTTTTTGTAACATTTTCTTGTAACATTTTTCTTGATGTTTTTACTGTGAAACCCCTAAATGTGATTTTCTAATTGAAAATGGACAGGGGGTTTAGGCAGATGTGATTTCAATAATGAGGGTCCAAAATCACACCCAGAGCCCAGAATCATAAACCCAGAAGTCAGAATGCACTCTTGTTTAAGGTGGGACAACAGTTTGAAGGCTTCAAATGTGATTTTGAAAAGAGTAGTACGTGATTTTAGACAACTATTGTCGAAATCACGTTGTCCTATTCCCTTTTTGACTTTATATGTGGCCAAACAAACACTGTAAACCGCATGAATTTTATCAAATTCATGCTTTTTACAGTGTTTGTTTGGCCACATAAGTCTGAAAAGGGATAAAGAACAAGTCAAAATGAGAGAATTGTCACATCAGTTGAGGCCTTTGTGAAGAATTTACTTTTATAATCTTTTTATTTAGGTACATTTTCAAAGTGAACAAAGAATACTGGCAGGAGCGGGATTCGAACCTGCGACCTCCGGAATACCGTACCGGTGCTCCACCAACTGAGCTATCTTGCCCTATGTTGGCGGTCTCCCAAATTGTCAGTATCTTTGTTCTGGTAGGCGCTAGTCAGAAGTCATAAACCCAGAATGTCATATAGCCAATTTTACGATACAACCTTGGAAGCGACATTGTGGGGATCACTCAATGAGGATACGAAATTTAGAGTCTGTTTTCCTTGTGGATTGTTTGACTTTTTATTTAGGGGCGGGATAATTGGGGTGATTGGTTTATCGGGTTGAGAAATGATGTAGAAAAATGAATCTGAGTTGTCCGACAGTCCCAGAGGCTGTATTTAATAGTTTATATGACCTCATCAATTTCAGTGACTACATCCCCTGTCTAGTTTCAACTAAGTGTTCCCCTAGGAACTAGGAAAAACCAATCAGTCATTGCAAGCAAAATTGGCAAGCCACATACAAGGTCATGTCTGCTTTCCAATTTTCTAAATATTAATTGTCCCAAAAAACCCATAAATTACAAGTGGATGTTAGCAGAAACCCTGTGAATGAATCACTTCAAGTTGATTAAAAACAAACTGAATATTTGACTCACCGAGACTGTGGGAAAAGTTCTTCAGAAAACATCCATTAAAACAATTGAAAAAAAATAATTTGCCTGGCTGTTTTACAAGGTTTAGTGGCAACACTTTGGGCATCAGAGAGAATTTGATGAGGTTTGCCGGAGGTTTGGCTGGGAACTTTTTATTCCCACTATGGGAGAGGCCATCATTTACACATGTGGAAGTGGTGGCCTCCTAGTCAAGTATACTATACTTGGTGATGCTACTGATTGTGGCTTCAAGGCCAGCAGCAAACATGGTGCTTGTGTCCTTGAGCAAGGCATTTTGTCAAAAGTTGCTTCTCTCCACCCAGGAGTAAATGGGTACCTATGACTGTGAGGGCAGTGCTGGTGATTCCTGATGAGAAGGTTTCAGGATTGTTGGGCCTCTTGAGCAGGGGTAATAATAATAATAATTTGATTTAGTGTACCGGTAACTAAACAAGAGCATTTTAAATTACATCGCATTCTCATTGGCTGAGTCACTGATAAAGCAGGAATAATGTTGTAGGTACTTGTCATTCTATTTTTGGCATGGAGGTCAAAGGTCATAACAGTTTTGGCTCTGGAAATAAACCACTGGTAAATGATATTGGTAAGCATACATAAGAGTTATGACCTGCTTTGACTTACACCTGTTCCATGGTCTATTATGCACCTATCGATTGTTTCCCCCACCCCTGCCCTACCAGATGACCCCACCCCCGATGTGGGGCTTGTCATGTCAGAAGATGACCAAACCCCAACCCCTTTGGCACCATTCTCTTGTGCAAAATTACAGCGCTGATTTTTATTACCACACAACAAGCCTAAACTACCACACCCCAACCCCCCCACCCCTTGGGCACCAAAACATTAGGGGGTGGGGCAGTGTAGGGGAGGGGAATTGATAAATGCATTACCTCCACGATATTAATACATGTGTGAAATTACATTAATGATTTAAAATAGTTTTAAAGCTCATCGTAATGAGATTCCTTAAAAGTTGTAAGAATGTATGAAACCATAGACCAATGATGAAACTCGCCTCTGTTTTTACCTACTGAGTTGATGTGGCCAAGAAGATCAATCTTAAAGTGTATAAATCTTACAAATTATTCCTGTGATATAGTTACATTCATGATTACTCCTGATTAATTATATTCATGTTAATAGTCAAATCATTTTCTCCCACAATAATGCATAAATTACTCGTGTCGTGTCAGAGATTGAACCAATGGGAAGTGAGAGGTGTAAATGTGGCCTCTACCATAGTGGGAATAAAAATAGCACTGCCGCGCTGGCTGGCTGGCTGGGCTGCCTAGCTGCATGGGACATTCATTTCTCACATCACTGACCATCTCGCCACCTGCAAATTAAATGTTTGTTCACATACCGTGACATTGCCGCATCTGCTGCTCATGACTTGGCTTCTTGAAGATGCATTCATACATGGTAGGGCTCTCAAACACAGGCATGCCACGCCTAGAATTGGGACTGCACTTTGCATGAGGGAAGATTGTTGCTAAATTTGTGATCTTGAAAGGAACCATTTCTTTGATTTTCCAGAAATATTTGAAAATTCAATATTGTTACTGGTACTACAGATAATTTTTTGTTGGGGGGAGGGGGATGGGGATGGGGGCGGGGGCGGGGCTGAGGGAAGGAAGTGGTTGGGTCATGGCTGGACAGGGAGGGAGATTATAACTCACCAGGCTCACTCAATAAGATGACGTCTATCCAAACCCCCAGTTTGGAGAAACTTGTAGTCTCTTTGAATTTGACTTAAACTCACCCGTCAGTACTGGACCTGACTTGTGGTTTTCTGTAACAAATGACTGAAACTTTAAAATAAGTTATTTGCTCTTTGAAATCATTTAAAAAATATTCTGAGTCTGTAAAATTATACATTTGAGTATAAGAATACTGTTTTAATATTTGAGTAAAGAATACCGGCGATTGTGTAGTGTAGGGCGCTGTTCCCTATAAGGGAACAAAAATCCACTTTTAGGTTATTGGAATTGCCAAACTAGTTAGCGACATTACAAACCAACAGGTATGCCGTAGATAAAGGGCAGGGTTTTAGATTTTGAGGGAAATTTTGGGTAAAGCGATGATAAAGACGACAAAACGCAAAGCGAAAATAAAAATGGGATCACTTATAAAGGGAAGTCTGCTTTATGTTGAAAAAGTCATTTTGGAATGAGAAAAAACACCCCTGACTCTAATTTGATCAAAACTAAAGATGGTCCCTGCACTACACAATCGCCAGAATACCATGCATTGAAAGAGAATGTCATGCATTTAAATGAAAAATACCATACCTTTGAGAACACACATTTGAACATACACATTTGAACACCATAGGCCTATGTCTGAGTGAAGAGGGCCGATTCTTTAGAGCCTTGACATTGATGTTCATGTATTATTCAATCGTTATTCAATCTTGCATGTCCTGTGTAGCAGCCCTGTAGCTTAAATTTGAAACTTGCTAGACATCTCCCGAAAGATCATGTTTTTTTCATTATAGGTTCTTGTCTGTTGAGAGATTTTATTTAAATTTACAGCTCAATAGATTAGCCAACAGAAACAGCGACAGCATTATATAATTGATATCACGGTGTGAATTTGGCGGTGAGGTGAAACTAGTGAAGGACTAATGGTAGTAAAGTAAGAAGTGAATTTGAAAAAAAAAGACTACTTTGTTTTTTTGAAAATCTTACAGGTATGATATAGCTTTGGTAATGATATACCATCTAAAATGAATGATTAGTTTCAGTTTGAAAGTTTATTATTTATAAAGATGACGCCAGCTCTAAGCCTCCTGAAAAATATTTTAATCTGAAATGCTGTTATCTTCAAGAGAATTGTATCTGTAGACCTAAAAAAATAAAATGCTATGGCTATGCCACAATTTTCGTTGCGAGTGGTGCCCGTATATGGCATAATCTGCCTGAACAATTGAGAATCATGAACTCCTTTGATGCATTTCAATTGGAGCTGCATAAAGCCATCCATTAGTGTTGTTTCTGCCATTTCCGCTGATCTGCAGAGTTTTATACCTCGGTAATTTTTGCCCATCTTGTAAATCGGGTTTATAGCCTTATAGTGGAAAGCTGAAAATAGATATATGTCATCATTTAAAATGAGCATAAATTCACTGTTAACCCCATGAGCGCGGTATTTTACGGGAGACGTCGGAGTGTCGCAGCGGTTCTGGCAGCCAAATCGAATCGCTACAATGTGTTTGTGCAGTCAAGCATGATATACAAAATAATCCAACAATGGATTGAAACTGCACAAACAGCGGCCAATGGCGTCATCCGGCCTGGTGGCACTGTTTTTTTTTTTAACCATATGGCGTCATCCGTACACAAGTGGCTATTAAAAAGAAAACAGTTTTACTGTTTTCCTGCGACTCATATGACAGATTGACCTTAAACTTTCACAGGTTTATTTCATGTATATGTTGAATGTTACAAACTGAAGTACGAACACTGCCTACAACTGTGTCGTCAACTTTACCAATGCTATATCATACATTTTATTCATGAAAGAAATTCATTTGAGATGTAATTTTAAAACTTTATTCCCCCCCCCTAAAATAGAAAAATCTCTGTTTGACCAGAACCATTGTCGTACAGGCCTCTTTTTTTCTGCATGTTGTGCAAGCTTTGCTTTGTAACGTGCTAATCCACTGATAAGACCCACCCCTATGACATCATCAGTAAGTATTGACCAATCAAGTCCACAGTGCTGATCGTGTTGCATAGCAACCTGCAAGACATCCATTCTTACCTCTGTTTTTGCTGTTTGCATTTTTAAAAAATGCAAACAGTCCTGTAAAGTATCTTATCAAATTGTCCAGTGTCTGGTAGCTTTTTTGGAATCCCATTAAAGTAGCATGTTTATTCACTGCATTAATATCAGGCTGTAATGTTGGGATCTGTTGTGAGATATTTGAACATTCTTAACCCTAACCCTGCCAGATGCAGCACAGTGCATCTGTGGTGACAGTTTGACCTTGCTGCACTCTGCACACAAGTCAATGTGACAAAGTATGCAATCTGATGCATCTGGCAGGGTTTCTAGCCAAAATACCCTGGAGGGTTAGGGTTTAAGTTAAAAAACAAAACAAATGCTTCACCAGTCCCAAATGACATAATTATTGTTGTGTTAACCATGTCTTCTGGACAACCCTGTGGAATTTTGTGTGTGGTAATTATTTTTTGTCTCATACTTAACAATTGTTGACTGCTGTGATGTGGGATATGACGTTTTTAACACCCAAGGGACTCATAGCACCCGAGGCGAAGCCGAGGGTGCTATGCGTCCCCGAGGGTGTTAAAAATGTTATATCCCACATCACAGCAGTCAACAATTGTTTTGTTATATCGCCAAACCCAGTTTATTTCAGTTCAACTTGCCTTGCTCGGTGGAAATTAATTAAAACAAATCACGCGATCAAAACAGCTGATCATCTGCTAGTTCACTGCTCCCATTAATAACCCTAACACCCCAGGGTATTTTGGCTAGAAACCCTGCCAGACGCATCAGATTGCATACTTTGTCACATTGACTTGTGTGCAGAGTGCAGCAAAGTGGAGCTGTCACCACAGATGCACTGTGCTGCGTCTGGCAGGGTTTAGTCCGAAGGTTCGTTAGTCCGAAGGTTCGTTAGTCCGAAGGTTCAATAGTCCGAAGGTTCGACAGTCCGAAGGTTTGATAGTCCGAAGGGCCCATTAGTCCGAAAAGAGAATATGGTTAAATAATCCGAAGGTTCGATAGTCCGAATAGACGATAGGTACGTGCCATAGTCCGAATCGACAATTAGGTTCGATAGTCCGAATGGACGATAAGGTTCGATATTCTGAATAGACGATAGGGTTCGATGGTCCGACTATCGGACCTTATTTTCAATTCGGACTAACGAACCTTGTGTGCTTTCGGAATAATGAACCTTCGGACTATTGAACCATACTTTCGTTTCGGACTTTTGAACCTTCAGACTTTTGAACCTTCGGACTAATTAACATTATTCTAAATTAATTCGGACTACCGAACCTTCGGATAAATGAACCTTCGGATTGTCGGCCCTTCGTACCAATGAACCTTCGGCCTATTGCATCAAATGTTCGGATTAACGAAACTTATTTCATCTTCGGACTAATGAACCCCCTCTTATGGAGAATTTGTACGTTCGGAATATCGAACCTTCGGATTAATAAACCTTCAGACAATCGAACCTTCGGACTATCGGGCGGACACCCCAATGATACAGCTCAATAGCTAGCTGGCTGCTGATGTGTGATATCATGCTTGGAGTCTGCCAGTCGTTTTTATAGACCGGACACGTGATCGTTCTAGGCCAATCAAAATACAATATCCAAGACGGAGATATAACAAAGGTATTTTGCACATTCTGTGTTGAATTGTAACTAATCTTAATCTGTGGAAGTGCTCTGGCCTAGTGGTTTGGCACATTGAAATCAAGGTCTGTGGGTAGTTCTGCAGGTTGTGGGTTCGAGCCCAGTCCTGGGCTACAGCACTTCTACGCTTAATATGGGTAGAGGCATTATTAATGTCTTGCAGTGGACTAGTTATACCCATCCCGACCCTATTCGTACTGTGAAGAGAATAGCTGGTCTTGTTTCAGTGTGTGGGGCTGGTTCTTCCACATAATCCTCTGTAGCTCACACCTCGAGTGCCCTAGGGCTTGTGGTAGGCGATTTGCATAAATGTTTTTTTTAAATCCTCATGTCCATTTTGAATAGGAAATCACATCCAAGGGATTCACAGTGACATGTTAATACTACTACATCGGTGCATTGATGCAGCAAGATGCAAGTGAGCTCTGTAGCTTTGTGGTGTAAATTGCATTTTCGCAAGCATCATAAAAGTTAATCTGTCTTGTTTTTCCATGTACCCTGGTTTTCATTTATAAAAAATCCCCATCAATGACATTCAAAAACTTTCTTTTTCACTGTCTGAGAAATTACTAAGTAATATGTTAATTCGGATACGGGTAATCGATTCCATAGTCTGGAACCAGTTCCTGACATTAACGGTCGGATATTCGGGTACCCGGTTCGGCTGCACAGCCCTAGTTGTAAGAAATTTGGTTTTCATCGGCCATTCTAATTAAAATCTTTCAAAGCATGTGGACATTTCTGCTTCTCAACTCTTAAATTCCCGATAGGATTTTTGCACAAAAAAATGCAAGTAACATTTGTGGAAATGATCCCATCAGATAGCTAATACAGCCCACACCTTAAACAAAGATATCCAGGTGCTTCTGTTTACCATAAATGTAATTGCAAGAGCATATTTTGTCACTTGTCGGAGAGAAGATTACATAGATAAAAATGAAATCTCATTAAAATGTGCCAAAGGGCTGTAAAATTGTGGGTACATGCATTATTACTGTTGGGGCCCTCGGAGGTTCTCACTGTGTACAAATCTCAAGGGTTCCTGGGGTAGTGTAAAGTCCTAGGTCCTCTTATAGATGTGTTTTTGCAATCTTGAGGACCTGGGGAAATTGCAGGTGCTAGGAAATACAGTTTGGGTATTGGGGGGTCATAGGATATTCTTGTTGTTTTTTTTGGTTGTTTTTTTGGGGGGTTTGAATATTTTCAAAATACAGTTTTGAAAGAAGTAATATGTTGCTACAGACTACCTACGAACTGTAATAACCTGAAATATATAAATGATATATTTTGGTTATGCAGTTATGTTTATTGTTATTTCAGTATGATAGTCGATTCGATTCGATTCCCATCCAGGTGCATTATTTGGATTGGGTTTTCAGTCGCTACCTGATTGTGTGGGTTTTCCTTCGTCGTCGTCTTCTCTCTATTCAAACTTGGCCCTAAGAGAGGACAATGCTAATGCACTGATGCTTCTATTTCAGATATGTAAGGGTTCCTGACCAATGTAACATTCTACATGAAAGGCGCCTTTGGATGAAGTTTTAGGAAAGCTTTTAGGGAGACTTTCAAAGGTTGGTCTAATGAAAATAAATGTACACTCCCAACATGAAGGTATGGCAGCCTCCGTCTCGATCAGTAATGGCTAGCCAGATTTACCACACAGTTTTTCAATTATGCAAAGAAAGCTGGGTCATTTTTGTGTACAAATTTTACAATTTTATGCAAAATTGCTTAAACATGCACCTCCCTCCCCCTCCCATGGGTCTTGTAGCCGACTCCAGTGTACAGGAAACGATGTACAGGTAATGAACGTAATATTGGTCGGAACAAGCATGACAAGACAGAATTGGTCGATCTACGATCTACTATAACTAATGAGCAGAGTTGTATTCAAGTCCCTGCAAGTCCTTTCACAAGTCCTTTTGCAAACCCAGTCAGAAGTCCTTTCATAAAGCAGGTCACAAGTAACTGGATGAACAATGACAAAGGAATGCATTTGTCAAAGCTCATTTGAATAGCTTGTGATTGGAATTAGGACTGGAGGGCTTGTGATGGACTTGCAGGGACTTGCAGGGACTTGTGAAAGGACTTGCAGGGACTCGAGTACAACTCTGCTAATGAGGCATTATTTCCCATAATCAAAATATAGTATGGGTTGTTCATTAAATGAACAAATCTGTTTTCCTCCATTAAAGCATTACTAGTCACTAATAGTCACTAGAGAACCACTATTTATTACACTGTCACAGAGTTGTGGCAGTGGATGGCATTTTGTATGCCATGTTTTCCATGGGACTTTTTCTTCCGCAACCTCACGAAAAGTTACCGCGACATGTGTTCACATAAATCTAGCGTGCATTCCCATTTGGACTTTTATAACAACGACAGAACGTTTATTCGCCTTGCGAGGCTGGCAGAATATCACACGTTGTGGGCTCTGCACAATCACCTTTGACCTGAACAGGATAGACACGGTAACCTAGCGTAATTTTTCGCGCGCTAAATCGCTTAAATCTGCCATGTTTCAAAGCAGCGAACGGACGAAAAACGTAGTTGTTGTATGCACGCACGTACAGGCCTTCTGTCGGTTCGTTCCGCTGCAACGCGCTAGCATGTAATCACAGGTGGGTGTACTATACACAAAGCGACAATGACCATACCACTATTTTCGCGCACACGCTAGCGATAATTGCTGTGTAATACACCTAATACAGAAAGTTGCATTGTTTACACAATGGTTTTCCACATGGTCGCGGTAGTTCTACAGTGAGGGGCTGTTTCCATTGGACTTTTTATTGTCCCTGATGATCTTACGCGACCGCTTTCGGCCTGGTTGTTTTACATCAAGGTCGCGGTAAGTTGACAGGGACGTTAGTTTACCGCGTGTCCCCATTGGACTTAATTTTGTCATTGTACAGAAAAGTCGCGGTAGATTGACAAAAATAAGTCCAATGGAAACACGGCTATGACCATGCTTTCAGGTATTCCTACTTTTCCCACTTTTTCCTAATTTGTTTTTACCTGAATTGCTCCTACTTTTCCTACTTTTCCTACTTTTCCTACTTTTCCTACTTTTCCTACTTTTTTTCTTGAAATTCCTATTTCCCCCTACTTTTTCCTACTTTTTTTGTTTTGTCCCACAACTCCGAAAAACGAAATATCCTTGTATGTTGCATGCACACTTATGAAAATCACACAAAGAAGGGCTTGGGTGCAGGAGTACTGCAACTTTACTTCCAAGAGCTTATTAGTTGATGATGAAGCACAAGTGTTGGGAGTAAAATGAACATGCCAAATTAGGCTTGTGATGCTGTAGACATGGGTGAGTATCAACAAAAGCTACTCCTAAAAGCCTGCCAAAGTCCTTTTATTCTGATTTTGCCCTCCAAAGTCCTACTTTTGTACGTTAAAAAAAAAAATCACCTGGGTCTGCTTGAAAGCCTATACATTGGCAAACTCATTATAACTGTGATGTAAAAGAGACACAATAGGATTGCATTTTAAAATACCACATGGCCTTAGGAGATGAAAATTGTTTGGTCAGTTTGGCACTTTTGAGCATTGATAATTATTTCTATCCCCCATCCTCGCTCTTCCCGGATATGATTCTGCTATTGATAACTCAGTCTTAACTTCAGATCTCTTTACAACCTCTGCGAGCACTGCTTGAATTGCAGCTTCAGGTTGTATTTATTCGGAGAAAACGTTTATAGCTGTAATATAGGCAATATCCAGTCAAAGCAACGACATCGCTTGTGATGCAAATTAGCATCCTGACATTTACGCAAGCTTTTGTGGATTATGATAAGAATTCTTTTTTGGACGGATTTTCAGAGTGTGCATAAATAGGACCTTTTAAATATTGCCAAAATATTTAGGGTGGAGTGGTTAATCTGTGGTCAAGCGAGGCCCTTGAAAAGCCTGGGCAAGCCCCTGGAATGCCCAGGCCTCTGGGCTTCTATAATCCCCTGATTGTTAACCCAGACTTGACTGACAGCTGAGGCATCTTTTGATCCAGCAGTGAGTGGGTACAGATTAGTGTGGGAGGGGCTACGACCAGGCCTGGCCTGACAGAGGCGGGGCTTTATTGATTAGTTGATGCTCTATTGTATAAAGGTGATTTGTGGCTCACAATAGCAAGAGTAAAAGCCTGAAGGCCTGGGCATGGCTGGGCTTTTCAAAGGCCTGGCCTTTTCAAAGGCCTGGCCCGACCACAGATTAACCACTCCTCCCTTAATGGTCTCATCAGAAACGAACTTGATTTATTAGAAAACAAAATGAATTTGTCTCTGTTATTTTCAACCCTGGAAAAATTGCAGCCTCAGAAACAAAACTTTCAAAAAACAGCTTCAAAATTGGCTTATCAAATATTGATTCATAACGGATTGCTTGCAGCAAGGCTTCCAGATCTGATTTTTTTTTCAATTTCAATTATTTTTATCTTTTCTGTTTTGGTAAATCTTTATTAAAAGTACGATATCTGGTTTTGTGGGACAAGCAATTTTCGGTGTAGGTCCTCCGGGGAACTGAAAAGACCGAATCTGCTGGGATCTCAAGAAACAAAAAACCTCTCGTGCAAAACACCGCCGTGATAAAGTGTTGGATACATTTTCCCAGGGGCTGCTGTTTGGGAATTGAATCCGGCCATAATGTTTGAGTTACAGCATATTTGTGTAATTTATATCCTTTTCCAGGGTGTTTTGTTTTTAAGGGCGCTGTGATACTGGCAGTTCTGATTTGAAGTCATTGTATAAATATGAGTTTGTGTGGGAATGGGAAATGGACTGTTGACAGGAGTACCATGGACAGTCGCTTGAGAAAGAGGTGTAACGGGGACCCAAAAATGGGCCAAACCGCCAGTTGGGGGGGGGGGGGGGGGGGATTAAGCCTTATAAATATGTGTGGATTACTCAAGGCCAAAACAAAAAGACAAAGAGAGACAAATGATGTATGGAATATAAAAAATAGAAATCAAATACTCAAATTTAATTAGGTACTTCTTCACCTAATATAACTCACCAGGGGAGAGCAAGCCAAGTAATATGTGACCGGCTCTGCAAATAGGGGTATTATGTCGCACTATGTGAAAACACACACAGGGCAGTTCTATGTGAAGCGGGCGAAAAAAACTTCACGTAGGTGATTTTTTTGTTTTTGGTTTGTTGGCTTCCGTTATATCTATATTTTCAGAATATATTTGCAGAAACATTAATCTTCATAAATAAAGATGAACAAATAAATATCTTATTTCTTTGAACTTTTTGTGTTTAAAGGCATGTATCTCTAAACGCACTTCCGTTAAATTGGGAAAATAGGAGTATACAAATGTCAAGATATCTCGAGAACACAATATGCCACGGGGGTCAAACCTACACCAAATTAAAGCTTAGGATGTGACAAATTCAACTATGTATATAACTCATTTTTCAAATTTTGCGACATAATAGCCCTTTTTGCAGAGCCGGTCACATATTAAACAGTAATGGAAGCATTACTTAAATTAGTTACCGATAGAGCAAAGGTGAAGATAAAAGATTAAAACACCGTAGCTTTGGCATGTTTAAAGACTGCAAGTAAAATTGAAATATATATGTCACAAGACAGCAGACTACTGAACCCTTATAATGTATGGTGGTGGCGATGGTGCAAATTAGTGAACATAATTTCCAACGCACAACAAAGTTAACTGAAGTAGGCATCCCATCAGTATTAACAAAATAGGGAGCAAAACTGGACACAAGTCCACACCCATCCGGGTGTGGACTTGTGTGGACTTGCAAGGGTTTTCTGTATTAACCAAGGGAATTTTTGTACACTTAACCCGTTAGAAATTGACTTGTCACCCCATGCCCTGCCGCAGTTTCTGTGTTGGAGTAAATTTGGTTTAATGAGCTCCCGATTCATCCGTTGACCTATTAACCCCTTGGGCACAGTATTTTATGGGAGACGTCGGGGTGTTGCAGCGGCTCTGGCAGCCATATCGAACCGCTACAATGTGTTTGTGCAGACAATAATCCAACAATGGATTGAAACTGCACAAACAGCGGCCAGTGGCGTCATCCGGCCTGGTGACACTGTGTTTTTTTTGCGCCCTATGGCATCATCCGTACGCAAGGGGTTAAACAACCGAGCCACATCATTGCCAAACATTTTAGTCGATGTCAGTAAATTACAGGTCTGCTGTTGACCACATCCTCTATCAGATGTTTATTTTTTTTCCTTCCCTTCCATCAAAGGGCTTTCCAAGGAGATCAGCTCGAGTGAAACCATCCACGTAGTGCGATACAAAACAAGACGTGTATTTTTGGTATGGCCTGGATGTTAGTTTGGCCTAATACTTAAGATGGATATAAGTGCACCCTTACCTCCTGTGACCACGGGCCGAGTTTATCTCGGCTTTAGCCTGAATAACAAGCCTGCAACAAGCACCGCATTCGTAATGACTCGTGGGATCGAAAGTACACGGCCGGCCGTGTATTGAAGATGACGTACTTGGTGGACATCTCGTGTTTTTACCATCCGCTGATGGTTTTGTCATTTTTGTTCTTATTCTAGGGGGGTGGGAATAGAAAATATTTTGAGCGTCAGAATGCAGGTGGTTGATGCTGTTGTTGTTTTTACCCTGAGCCATATTTGGGCATTGACGTTTTTGCCACTGTTTCTGTTTTGCTGTTGTTACTTGCAAGGTGTTTTTTAGTAGGCCTGTGGACAAAATTCAGTCTACTGGTGCTTTTCTATTTTTTCATATTCTAAGGCCATTTGGAACCTCCCTCGTCCTGTTTTGTTTGTGTGCTGTACACTTTCCAGAGACCTGGAACTTGCACATGTCATTTCCTACTTTTTCCCTCATTTTTTAAAATCTTGCTCCTACTTTTCCTAATTTTTTCTTGAAATTCCTATTTTTTTTCCCTACTTTTTTGTCCCACGACTCTGTTAAAATGAAATCTTGTGGATTGTTTGACGAAAAATGAAATCTCATTTAATAATGTTCATAACAGTGTTACACACTGTCTTATGAAAATCATACAATGAAGGGCTTGGATGCAGGAGTACTGCAAATTTACTTCCAAGAGCTTAGTTGAGGATGTAGCACAAATGTGAGTTAAGTGAGAGTGGTCAGAAGTCATAGGACCGTAATGCTCTATAGACATTATATTATAATGTGTACAATAATGTTAGTGTACCGACTGTTAAGATAATAATAATAATGGTGGTGCCTATAGCACTTTATACAAATGTCTCAAGCTCTTCACAATTATTACCCCTGGTCATCAGGCCATGAGATTAGTTCTGTGCCCTCACAGGTACCCAGTTACCCAGTTATACTCCCCTGGGTGGAAAGAGGCAATTGCAGTATTGAGCATCTTGCCCAAGCACACAATAATAATCATCCCCCCGGAGAGGTTCGAACCCACATACCATCGCATGTGAGTCAGAAACAGTAACCACTGGACTGCGGCGCCCAATGGAATTTGGCATTTGTTGTACAGTAAACAAACATCTTCCTTTCCAGACTACGTCTTTGGGCTTACTCCAGAGGCCATTGTCATGGAGCTGCTATAAGCACAGAAACAAATTTGATTACCAGCTAAGATGTGATGTGATGTGTACTACTTATGACTGGTTCCCAGCTGAGTTATACTTAGCACAAATATTTGTTAAGCAGTAAATGCTGCTTATAAAAACAGCTCATTGAAATGGGGTCCATAACGTTCTGAGATCATGCGGAAAACACAAATTCAAAGGTCCTCTTCAAATGCAGGCATTGTTGTCAAGTGGTTCAAGATGTTTGCTCTATAAGGAGACCACAGGCTGGTGAAAAGCACTGAGCAGTGACTCGGTCAAAATGATATTGCTAGATATGACAAATCCTTCTGTGAAACAAAAATGAATTTTTCAGAATATGGGATTTTGCGTCAGGATGATGCATATTTGACAGATTTTTTTCTTTTTTTTCCCCCACCCTGACGTGGCATTTACCAGTGTATGCTCAGCGCTTTCTGAGAGCCTGTGGGGAAAATTCAGTGGCTACTCACTACTCAGACAGGACGAGAACCCATGAGCTGCTGAATACTAAGTGCAGATGTCTTAACTACTCGATGACTGAGTTTACCAGGGTCAGCTGGCTGATTTGAGTTCAATGCAGCAGTGGCTATCATGCAATCAATGTGAAGATTGAATTTTGCATTGGGGATGATGTACATGTACATGTACATTCAAGCAGGAATTTTTTCCTTCCCAAAATATTGTTTAGCATATTGCTCATCAGTGCCTTCTAAGAGCATACAGTGCTAAAAATCACGTCAAGAGGGCCAAAAAATCCTGTCTGAATCAGCCAGTTCGGTATTTCAACTGCGCATGGGCACAATAACATGGTTATCCGGAATGACCCTTGATCTGACGCACTCCTATGAACACGCAAGGTTGTCGCACAACGCGCATGTGTTAAATTCAATCAGAATGGGCGTTCGCGTAACATTACGTCGCAATTTGATCCCGAATAACCTCTGACCTTCGAGATACCGAACTGGCTTACAACATTGCTCTTGTTTTGCTGTAGGCCCCTACTTGATCTCCTTCGATCCCCTTTGCTTTAAGTCAGTGGCCAGTTATCAGCATATTTAACTGAAATGAGCAATATTAAATTCAATCTGAAGGAGCATTATACCGTGTACTACGCTAGATGGTGTTACCTCAGAAAAAGTGTATCGTTTACAGCTTCAAAAACATGTCTGTTGTCCTCATCACTCCACTGCCTATGATGGCTTTCCCAACAGAATCGTTCACTATGGACACCAGCCTTTCTTTGTGGGGGATTGCGAAACCTGATATTGGTATGATAATCAGCTATGACGAAAATATGATTGTGAAATACTTGCCTGGGGACAGTGAGGAATTGTTTGAAGAAAAAAGAAATCCCTCTTTTTATTTTTATTGCCCAGAATACTGTGATGTATTGTATGGTGTATTTGTTTTTGTTATGAAATGGGCCTGCTATTCTAATCAAAATTTTTTCAGATGTTGGAAGAACACAGGAAACTAGAAATGAATTGCCCGATATCAAACAGCAGGGGTGAACAGTTGTGTGAGTGAGTAATGTGAACTGAAAGATAGAGGTGGTGTTGTCATGGGTCAGTCTAGGGCTCCATTGGAGCATGATCTCCTGATGATTCCCTCATGAAGGCGCTGACGAGCTTTCCACATGGTCGCCCGTAACCTCACCTTACAAAGAACTAGAGAACGTGAGAGAGGGGGAGAGAGAAGCATGTGAATGCTATCACCTCAGTTGGTCCGAAGTCAATACTTGGATCGGGGTGTAGTGTGCACCTCTTTGTCCCCGGGTCTGGTTTTTTTTACATCTCAATGAGTATTGACTGACTTTAGCTGTGATTTCCGAGATGAGTTCCATCAAGCAGAAATGTGTCTTTCTCTTGTCCCCTGCCTCCAGGAGACGCAGACGACCACACAAGATGGCTGACTCAGCGGGGGCAGCGACGAGCGATGGGGGGCCGAGCTCGCCGAGCTCCCCCACTCCGCGACCCCTCTTCCGGCGGATGCTGGCCATGGTCACGCCGCGCACCAGTCACCACCACTTGGGGGTGTCCATGGACGGGATGAGTGACCTCTCGCCGGACATGCGGCCCAGGGCTGCCTCCTCTCCGGCCTCTGCCTGGTCAGGACATGTACCCAAGATCCGGGTGACTAGGTCGGGGGAGAACTCACCCACCGAGGGGCGGAGCCCCAGGTCGTCGCCACTGAGCTCTCCTGACACCGAGCGGAGCAAAGGGTGGGGAATGGGAGCAAAGCCCAAAAAGTACAAGGTAAGCTGGTAATTGTTAGCTTCAATTACTGTTATACTGATGATGAATTTGGTGTCTGTGATGTAATACCTCTATAATATTTACAAACATTTTAAATTAATTTTGTTTGCGCCCACCCGAACAAAGATACTGACAATTTGGGAGACCGCCAACATAGGGCAAGATAGCTCAGTTGGTAGAGCGCCGGTACGGTATCCTGGAGGTCGCAGGTTCGAATCCCACTCCTGCCAGTTTTCTTTGTCTGCTTTGAAAAAATAATTTTGTTTGTGTGAACGATCGTAAGATGAAGGGAAACATGCACCAGGCAAAGAATTCCATAAAAGAACAAGGGAAAAAACTATTGGCATAGCATTTTGTTCTACATCTAGTTTCCTGTGGGAACAGGCAGAAAGCCAAGTTTCACGCTCAAACACCCTCACTGAAGGAACTAAGCTGGGAAAGCCTGTGGAATGTTTACCTTGAAATTGTCTGCAGAACAGACTAAGAGTAGCAGCAGATCTCCGGTGAGAGAGTGATTGCAAGGATGAGCCCAACTTTTCTCCAATCAAATTAATTAATGCAAAATCATATTAAAATTGGAGGATTTAGGACTGTTCGGGTTAAATTAAGTCTACATTTGAATCTGTGCTCAAGTCCAGACATGCAGCCAAGCGTAAATGCAAACAATAGGCACCACACTGAATAGAGTGGTCCTATTCATCGCACTTGGAGGCCCCCTTTCATGTAAGTGAAAGCTTGGTTTGAAAAAGCTCCATCTATTCAATATATTTGAAACAATATATTTGAAACATAAATGGATTGAGTACACACAGGAAATGCACATAATAAACAGCAACCGGCTAGGTTGTCTTTTACAAACCGTGGGGAAGTTGAATCCTTAACCTCTTGTATATGGCCGCCGTCCGTAATCAAGAGGTTAAAATCTCAAGCGGACTTCAAATCTGTTTGTGCTGTTTTGGCTCTGGACTTGAATCTTACTCGCCTACAACACTTCACACACCTCCGTAGCCCTTCAAAAATTATAAGAGTAACATCCCAAGATGAATTTGAAAGCAAGCAAGTTTACGCTTTAAATTTATCCCAGTGTGTGGGCTGGGTGCAGAAAAGTCTCAAATAACCCGAAATCTATCTGCGCTGTTGAAACCAAAATCCCCCTAAAAAAGCCAGGATCTGTCAATATCAGTGCCTAGTTGGAGGCTGTTCAAATCATGAGTGGGTGAATAAACCCTTAGCGATATAGAATCGATCTGAGACATCTTGCAGTCAATAGTTCCAATCCCCCACACACCCCCCCCCCCCCCCTCTCAAAAATACTTCTTATTTAGTAACGAGCTGAGGACTCTCCATGCACGAACCCCTCGGCCATGTCTTGAGAAGTAAATCTCCAGAGCAGAAGCTGTTTTTAGTTGCAGTTCATCCAAATCCGCCTCCCCTGGGTATGAGTGTTCCAGTTCTTTTTGTTCCCTTGATTCGGGCGTCAATTATGTACCTTTGCTGTCGTGTACTGAGGGACTTATTGTACGGTGAAGCGGCGAGGCCTACATGAGCAATACATTGCACGCACAATTAACTTCTAAACAAGGACCTACTTGATATGATCCCATGGTTAAAGATAATTTTGGGAGCAGACTCCTCAAACGTGTTTAGCCACCAGGCAGATGGGTAGATCACGAATTTTAGCGGGGACATATTGGGAGGGACTTCAACCGGTTTTTGCATTGAGAATTTTGTGCATGTAAATGCTCTTTATAAAGTCAAGCTGTGTAGAGTTTGAGGATCGGTTTGTGTAAACTAATTAATCCCCCATTTATAACAAGAAGTGTTGTATTAATTATTGTCCATATTGGTCATTCCATGACGTTGGGACACAAAGTGTGACATTTTGCTACGCAGTTACATGCCATCTATCGACTAAATTATTTGAATATCTATTCCTGATATTTGTCTTGGATGTTGGACAGATTTTGGGCAAGTTTTGTACCATTCGAACATTAGTTTCCTGAGAAATTTGACATTTCATGAACAATTTAGGACTCGGATGTAACGGGGACACCCGTCTCTTTTACATTGTTTTTGTTGTGTTGCAAGATTTATTGTACAGACCTTCTCTGCATATACTACTGACTACAAAATGGAACCATACGTATTGGTTATTGTAGACATCATCAATAGCATAAACCAGAACAATAACAAAACGTCAACAGCTGAAATGGTAACATCAACATTAATAATGACATCATCAATAGCATAAACCAGAACAATAACAAAACGTCAACAGCTGAAATGGTGACATCAACATTAATAATGACATCATCAATAGCATAAACCAGAACAACAACAAGACGTCAACAGCTGAAATGGTAACATCAACATTAATGGTATCATCAATAATGTAACCAGATCGTCAGTGAAAACCCGATGAACGTCAAAAGCTGAAACTGCAGACATCAACATTAATGCTGTGACATCGTCAGTAGCATTTAACCAGAACAACAAAAACCTCAATGACCGTCAACACTTAAAATTGCAATATCAGTTTAAATAATGGCATCATCAGTAGCCTAGCCAGAAGATTTCAAGCTTCGACTTCTGAAGTGGCACATCCTTGCCTCCCCGCATCCCCGCAAGTGAAATTTTGCCAATTATTAATATATCAATTTTTTTATTGAAAGAAACCACACTTCACTACCAATACTAAGCCCTTAAGCCCCCCAACAAATTCCAGAATTCTTTTGCAACTCTTCTCCCCTCCCGAACCAAAGAAACTGGATAGGTCGCTACTGAAATAACCACATTTCTAACAAACTAAACGATAATGGATGCATCATTGGGTGAATGCCAGCATGAACAACATGAATTACAGTTTTCATTGGAAGTAACAACACGGGCAACAACATCAGGAATATCAGCTAACACCAACATTGACAACAACAAAAACAGCAGCAGCAACTTCAGAAATGACAATATCAGGGGCCGATGGGGGGGGGGGGGGGTCAAACCCCTTCAGTGTTTTTTGTTTTTTCTTTGCCTGAATGCTTGACAGTCTCAGACCTAACTCTTGTGTTTTTCCCCTTTTTCTGGGTTAAAATACAAATACATTCCTACCCTCCCACTCCTCCCCCCCCCCCCCCCAATTTTGTTTTTAAATTGAAAGCCACTTCACAAGTGGTACTAACCCTCTCCCTTCATTTTGTAAAAAAGAAAGAAATCTCCATGCAAACCAAATTGGGTATTCCGGAGGCCGCAGGTTCAAATCCGGCTCCTGATAGTTTTCTTTGTTCACTTTGAACAAACTTATCAGAACTTGTGATTTTCCTGGATTCGCGCCTGAACGAACAACATTTATTACAAAATGATCAACTGGAAAAAGTGAAATAAATTCTGCACAGAGTGAGGCTATAAACCCCCCCCCCCCCCCCTACACAGAGCCGAGGGCACTTAGTAGGAAAGAGATATTAATAAAAAAAAAACGTACTGACAGCAGATTTGAAAGTCAATGAGTTTTTGGCCCCGAAACAGGATTTCCCGCTGAACTTTTGATGCCTGGAAGGCGACTCAGGGTTTTACGTTTCTCGTGACTCCAAATGTCTTGGTAATCAATGCATTCATCCTCAATCTCCCAGCTAAATGACTTTTCAGACATTTAATAGCACTGTCTTATAACGAGTCCACCTTTTCCGGATTCGTTTCAGGTGGTTTTGTTTCAATGAATAATTGCAGTATTAATGAGACGTTCAGCCTGGATTTTCACAGGGAAATCGGACTCGTTTCTGAAAGGGATATCTACGTTTGTTGTTTTCAGTGAAATTTGCTGAGTGAAGTGCCGAGGTACTGTTATTTAGGTTGAAAAGTATTACTCTTTAGTCGGTGCTGTCTTCATGTTTTGGGGTAGGGGAGTATCCATTTGGTTTATTTCTAATATGTAATTGGAATTTATGGTTATTTGTCTTTTTTGCAATTGACATTTTTTGCATTCTTGCAATGTATAATTGTAATCCAATTATTAGAAATTTTCGAAATTTTGTATTGGAGTCTTTTTAACCCCTTACGTACGGATGACGGAATTTGGCGCAAAAAAAAACAGTGCCACCAGGCCGGATGATGCAATTGGCCGCTGTTTGTGCAGTTTCAATCCATTGTTGGATTAAACAGTGCCACTAGGCCGGATGACGCCATTGGCCGCTGTTTGTGCAGTTTCAATCCATTGTTGGATTATTGTGTATAGGTTACGTTTGACTGCACAAACACATTGTAGCGGTTCGCCTGGCTGCCAGAGCCGCCGCAGCACCCCGACGTCTCCCGTAAAATACCGTATTCAAGGGGTTGAACCCCGATCAATAAAAACAAATTATAAAAAATGAATGAATAAATAAAATAAATAAATAAACAAACAAACAAATAAATACCCACGGAGGCATGGATCCAAAGTTACAGAAGGGGGTATGATATTGAGGAGGGGGAAGGGTGACCAGTGAGCCGTAAACTTGTTAATGGATTGCTATTTTTGACATTTTTGAGCCTGACAATAACAAGTCGACTCTCGATGCAGTGCCACATTCATTTTGGGAAAATCAGCTTGGGTGTGCCACAAATTAGTTTGAACTAATGGTTGTACTTTAGTGGCCGTTTTATAGGTTTTATACAAAAACAGTATTATTAGTTTATCATCTGAAAGTTTGGATGTGGGCTATATTTCTCATTTATAGGCCTATACATTAGATTGCCACAGGTGAAATAAATATCAGGTCAGTGCTTGGCAATGCTGCACCCAAATTACTGGCCTTGCACCAAAAGGTTAAGCTTTATCACATAAGTTTGCAAGTGAAA
Organism: Hippasteria phrygiana; assembly: GCA_037893225.1. Lineage (NCBI taxonomy): Eukaryota > Metazoa > Echinodermata > Asteroidea > Valvatida > Goniasteridae > Hippasteria > Hippasteria phrygiana. Next base: position 388,936 of record JAZGUH010000192.1, read on the forward strand.
CTTTTAAGTGTTTCACCGTTGCACTTAATTTTAATATGATTTTGCATGCACCCTTGGGGGTTAGGGTTAATGGGAGACATTTGAGATGCAGATGGCAGCAGACATTTTGGTCCTTTTTGCTTGTTCTAATCTTGTGCGCATGAGCATGACTGCTGAGAACAGTGGAAGAGGACTGGTATGTCTTCTACCACCATCATCTGAAAGATCTCCCATCGAAAGTGTCACTTTTTGGGGAAAACCTTCGCCTCCCATGCCCCAAAAATACAAATTGTGTTCTGAATCCACCCATGCTTGTATCAAAGGTTTTAAACCTTTCTGTTACCTGCATGCCAGTCGGTTTCTTTCCTACTACCCTTGCCGTGCTTCCCTCTTCCCGTCTCTCTCAGACATCTTCTGCTCTTCACACGCTCTCTTGTCCCAAGGGATGTACCCCGTCTTTTTACCCCTAACCCTGCGACAAGATCTTACCTTGAACCCACCACCCTGAGTTGAGAAAGCTTCGTTGCGCTTTTTACCCTTTTCAAGTCATACCACTTGCCAGAATTATTTTGAGAGCGGCCCCCATCTAACTGCTGTATTCCACAGAGACCTTTTACAGGGATGTGTCTGGGGTCATAGGTCATAGATGTTGATAACCGGCACATCTGCTTTTGGTAAAAAGTGATAGATGAGAAATTGCCCGAGGCACCTAAGTGAAAAAAAGAGTGTAGTAACAGGTTTCATATCAAAGATGTTTGTGGTGAAAAGTGAGCTTGACAATTTAAAGATGTTTGTGATTTCCTTTTTTTTTTTTTTTTTTTTTTTTTTTTTAAAGGGGGGGGGGGGAGCATTCATTACATTTAAACTTAGTTGTTTGTTTTTTGTTTAACAATTGGGGGGGGGATGCTGAACTGAATGTTTATCCAGGATTTATTTTATTTGTGTCAGAATGATGTGAGATTAAAACAAACAAAAAATACTGATTTGTTCTTAATGCATCAAGTTATGATTCGCAGTTTCTTCAGGGAAGCCTTTTGGGATGTATCAGTCAAACATAATTTGTTTTTTATTTTGAGGTTTGGGCGTGGCACTTGACCCCAAATTCATGAACCGCTTCTTGGAAATGAGTCACATGTCATAAAGTGTACCTTCAATTTGTTGATGTGAAGATGGAATGTTGCACTAGGAAGGGCAAGAATCTCTTCTAGTTCAAGTTGTACCAAAGTGATTAAAGCAATAATAGAACTTTTGTTATGGAAGTCGCTCAATACAAGCCACTCTGGGTAAAGGGGCTACAACAGAGATGGTGGGGTTGGCCACATTTTAGGTTGTCAGCCCTGACACCACTCGGTTTTCCTAGGTCTAGATTTAAATCTTCAGTAGATACCAAAGAAATAATCCCAATTTTCAGACCTATAGACCCAGGCAGGGTAACTTCCACTGCCGGTAAGACCAACTCACCCTCCCCCCTTTGGGCCCTTTACTGGACCAAAATTGTTTATTTCCAAGAGTTTATTTCCAGAATGCAATAAATGTTAAATGACTCATGCAATATGATTTTTATGACTTGAATACAAGTAGGGAAGCTTTCTTGCCATGTTACTATGACTTTTCACCACCTTTGTAACAATTCTAGGGAGAGAATTTCAATATTTTTGGTTTTCATGCTAATAAAAATTTCCATATTCACGACAGAAGTGTGATGTCATCAAAGGTAGAACAGCAGTGTCTCTATAGAGTACCAAAGTCTGACGTCAGTTGCCGCGGCAATGGTTCCAAACACATGCAGTTTAGAATGTATTCTGGTTCCAAACATTGCATTGATTGACGTCATCACTTCGGTACTCTATAGCTTTTTGTACAAATATATGTCAAACTTTTCTACATTTCTTGGAGTAGGCTCCATTTTGGTCTTGATTTTCATGTTGAACAACTTGTTTGGCAAATATTTTATCAGAATTTGTTGGTGGGTTATTTTAAAGGCAGTGTACATGATTGGTCATTGTTGCAATTTTCAGAAATAGGCGGATTTGGGGGTTAGTATTTTATAGGAAATATCGTTCCACTGACCTGTTTAAAGTTTTGCATTATTGGTTGCCGAAAAAGAACGAGAGAAAAACGGCGCTCGTTTCCAACCGTCGGGCGGATGATAGCCTTTAGTCAAGGCGCGCGTGGCTATTTTGGCGCATGACGCTCCCCGAATGCCAGCATGTCCGGGGCGCGCCACTTGTGGGTAGCTACGCGCGCCTTGACTAAAGGCTACAGGGCAGTTTTCCAACGATTTCCAGCTGGAAATCGTTGGAAAACGATATATATTTCCACTTTTCTTGACAACAACAGCACACCTGGTGCAATAATTTCACAGGATGATTGAGACTAGTACTACTATTAGCTTACAGTCTAATAAAGTATTTCGTAATAATTCAGTAAAAACAAATTTGAGGATTACCAATCGTGTACATTACTTTTAAAGGACTGATTTGTGTATGGTTCTCATGCTCTTTTGACAAGAAACTCCTTGTAGTACCAAACAAAAAATAGCGCCCTCTTGCATCAACTGTTGGAAGGATTTTCTGTGAATTAAAAAGTCAACATCATCTCTTCACTTCCAATAAAAATGAGCATTTAGATCTTGTTGAATTTTTATAAGACATGGTATGTGTGAAAACGAGTTGAAGTGGGTATCCATTGCATGTTTCGTAACATAACTTGTATATTATGTTCAGGAAAAACTAGCACCTTCGGTGAAGAATTCACACATCAATTTGAATATATTCAGTGAGCATTTTCCCAAAAGAAAGTGCACCTACCTTTTATCCCCCCCCCCCCTCCCATTCAATAAATGGCACTGTTTTGACAGAATTGTACTTGTCCAAACACTGTCGTAATCCATCCTGTCCCCCTTATTGCAACAGTTTTACTTACAATAATTGTAATAACAATTGCGGCTCACGGGCCACCCCCCAATCAAAGCTGCTGTTATTGTTGCGATTTGTGTGCATTAGTGGAGCGGCATGGGGTTTCTCTGTGTGGGATGCGATTGCCGCCTACATGCACCTGCAGGAAAAGGAAATGTGTATCCCTTAATGGTGATGGTTTGATGTACTTTTCAGACAAGCTCCTCTGTATTTTTGAGTCTACAGTAACTTGCTGTTTTATTGATATGTATGTGTTAGAGGTTTTTGGAGCTTTTTAAAGCTTTACTTTAGGAGGATTTAGAGTGGGGGGAAAAGGTTGTGTTTTACTATACTACTGAGGACAAGGCTTTGTTTTCTCTATTGTCCTTTTACTTTAGCATTCTCCCATAGACTATAAGTACACATATACATCCGAGGAACGTTTTCAACAAACGTCCTCCATCAGAGGACAATGATGTCATTGTTTCTTTATCCTCATGTCCTCAGTAGTATGTACACATATGTGTGTAAGTGCCTTCAATCGTGGACCTCCTATTGTCCTATCGTCCTATTGTGTATACTTTATAACTTTTCGGATAGGACCCTCATTGGTTTTGTATGCTGTTTCCAACCGTGGATGCTATTTTTCTCTTGTTAACCAGTTCACGTCCGGATTATTTTGACATTCACCGGACCCAGGCGCGGGATTATTTTTTCACGAACCTCGATGCCAGCCGGGTTCAGGTGGAATCAGGCCGTAATCTGCGGGTAGCACACCCTGATATTTCCGGCCTCGCTCGCTGCGAGCGGGTCGCTGACAGATATTTCCAGGTCTCGATCGAGTGCGTGTTTATCAGTCATCCGTTCTGAATACCGCAAAACCTTTGCATGTATACACGCCATCCGACGTGAACTGGGTAATTAAAGTTCCATGGTTATACATAAAATGCACACACATCATGATAGTCATATTCCACAGTGCCAGAAACTTTTGCGTAATTGGATATTTAGGCCTAATCAGGTTAGTTTAAGACTCTCAGCAAGCAGCAGTGAATGGTGCCACCCATGATGGATGGCTAGCCCCCACCCCCCCCCCCCCCCCCCTCCCAGTCAATACATTTTAAGGGTTATTTGATTTCTTTTGGGGGTGTGTGGGAATTCTGGCTGGGTCTGTGTTTTTTGCCCCCCCCCCCCCCCCTCAAAAAAAAGTTGCTGTGAATCTGCCGTGGATGGGTGTGGGGGGGGGGGGGAACAATGTAATTTTCCCAATGTAACTTGACAAAGTACAGTACTTCACAATGACCACCTATAACCCCATCATATTTTTCATCATGCAGGCCTATAGGCCTACTACATGGAGTTGTGTACAGTCATCTAGTTATCTCATGGTTCAATTTCTGTCGGACCTTATCTCTTATTTTCGAAAGCTATTTCACATAATTTCCATTCTGCCGTGTCATTTTTCCATCGGAAGTTTGAAATATTACAGGCTGACCCCTGCTCAATCTTTGTATCGATTTTAATTAAGTCTGTGAGCGGCATTCCCCCACTGCAAGATCCATCATTTCCTGAAATTGTCAGAATCTGGGACAAAAGTTTTAAACTTTGTGGGGCACAAACCTTGTTTTTCCCATCTCGTAATAAAAGCCTGTCTCTAGACAACATAAGCATTTCATCAGTCAACTTCATTCATATGGTTAATCATTTCACTTTTTAATAGTGTTGAATATTTTTTTTGTTTTTTTATACCCTAATGATTACACTCCTTTTTATTGTATTGTTTTAGATAACTAATAACTTACTGTGTAGCTGTGTGCTTACTTGGAGTTTTCCCTAAATTTTCTAAGGCCTTCCTAATTATGTAAGGTTGTAGCTTAATGTTTAATAATATTGTATTGCTCCTCAGGTTGGTGGGTTTTTGGGGGTGTAGGCATTGACCGCGTAGTAGGGGCATTTAAAAAAAAAAATATTAGCCAAATTAGAACCGAGTTATGGGGAAATTTATCTGTCCCCATAATGTTTTTGGCCCCCACAATGTCTACCGCACGACCAGTATATGTGCCCACAATTATGGTGCGTGACTTTGTGGTGTTTTTTGTGTTTGTTTTGTGTTTTTATTTTTTTGGTCACACAAATTAGTGATGGCATGTATGTGGCATATTTCCAAGTAATATAATACATATGTAAGTGGTGCCACCAATGCCAGGGAAGTCCTTTTGGAAACAATTTGGTGAGCCCCCCCCCCCCCCCCCCCCCCCACCCTTAACCCCACTTGTCAAATATTTGGCGAGCGACTCACTGGCACCAATTCGGTAGACCACTAGTCAAAGCAAGAAATAATTATACACATAGCAATGATGAAAGAACGGATATAAACTACATTAGAACTAAAGGCCAATCTCATAGGCTTCAAAACACACATTGTTTTGCACAGAAAAATGTTACTTTAGGTCAACACTGAAAGTCGCAAGTGATGTACATGTGCATTGCTTGTGACTGATTTTCTGCCATTTTCTTCAAATAAATGTTGCTATTAAAGCAATATTTTGATTATGGGCTCCGCTCCGCAAAGAATATTTCTCAGAAAGTTAATTTGCTGAGAGAAATTTGGATGAGAACTATATCACAAAGCATTGTTAGGCTTAATAGCAAATGTGTACATATTGAACTAATGATGAAATTTATTCTTTAAAGATGATGTTGATTGCTGAGAGAAGTCTGCGTCATTTTGTAGTTTTAAGTAGATTGCGTATTGTATGAAATTATAACGGCCAATTATTTCTGCCTTGAAATAACAAAAAAGTGACGTTTGAGAGCTATTTTTTATCAAGTCCCCTCTAGCCCGCTGGTACCATTTGTCTAAAAGTCGTTGCTGCAGGCAGCAAACAAACCTGACGTCATAACAAACTCCCCTTTTGTGTCCAGTGCTGGACACTAGACACGAAAGGGGAGTTCGTGTTATGACGTCAGATTTGTTTGTTGCCTGCAGCAACGATTTTTAGACAAATGGTACCAGCGGGCTAGAGGGGACTTGATAAAAATAGCTTTCAAAAGTCACTTTTTTGTTATTTCATGGCAGAAATAATTGGCTGTTTTATTTTACAATACGCAATCTACTTAAAACTACAAAATGATGCAGACTTCTCTCAGCAATCAACATCATCTTTAAAGTGCTTTAAAGTCCAAGATGCAGCATGCACTCAGCCCCATACTGGAGGGCAATGCTCAGCACTGTGGAAGTTGTATAGCGCCCTCTGTTGATTTATATCAGCACAGTGTATCTTCTTTCATGGGTGGAGGAGGGAATATACATCTCAATTACTGGCCCAAGGATTTTTGGTCCCCTGATTGCCTTGATGATAAGCTTGAGCTGAATTACATGTGTCTTGATCAGCGGATAGGCAAGGTGTTTTTTTCTTTTCTTTTTTTTTAGTTGGCTGATGGTATTAAAGAAACACTGTTTGGGGTTTTATTCCAGTTTGACCCTGAAAAATAATTTGTTTTTATTAAAATTGCTAAATTGTATTTCTTTAATTGAGACGTCAAACAAAAACCTACCCACATTTCATTATTGAATAATTACTTTATATGTATCAAATTTTTTGTGGCTGACAATAATTTGATAGATACAATGTATATAAATTAAAAACCTCTTTATTTGCATTAGATGCACGAGGGTTTGCAGATGCCCCAATATAGAATAAGGTTGGTTTTTGTTAACATGAAAGAAAATATTTATTTAGTTATCTATAAAATTGTGTTTCGGTCTTTTTTGTATGTGCTTCTATACATGTTCACAATTCCTTCCTGCATAAATGAATTAATTCAATATGTATTTAATGCTGTTGTGTCTTATGCTTCACCTTGTCGATATTATTCCGAGTGGATTCTCTGAATTTCTGATTGCTCAAGTACGACAATAAATGGAATAGATTCATGGAATCAAATTGATAATAATTTGAAATATCTTGACTCTTGTATAAATGAATATTTTGCCTTTTTATGCCATGCCTGTCTTACAGCAATGACCTGACCGATCATTCAAGGGAATGTTTTTACTCAGTTTAAGAAGAAATATGGGTTATTGAGAGATTTTGGTCTAAGTAAATGATGAGGTCAAGTAGGGTTGTTTCCTGCCTGTATGTCATGATTACAATTTGACATTACTGGTGTAACTAACCACAATGTAGGCTAAAGGGGTACTGTGGGCTATAAACAGTGTGACATAAATATTAAACTTAGTCATTTACCTTATAAAGCTGCTATGTCTATGGTGTGGCTGAAAATTTCAATTCAATGGATATCCCTACTAACAAATTATAAAAAAGGAAAACTGTATTTTTAATGGAAAAAAAAGCACATATTACACTTTACAGTGAAGTGCAGTCGATCGATATGGACTTCACAGAATATATTGTTTTATTATGTGCTATGCATGACAATTGTCCTAATAAGAAATTAGTATCCCCACTCCTAATTCTAAAGGCAATTGTGGAGTTTAGGACCCCGTTCCTATAAGAGAATGAAAATCGACTTAACTTTTTTGGACTCATCTCAGTAGGCGATGACACCAAGTTGAATATCTACTGGAAAGTGGGCAGGGTCTTGATTCAGGGAAATTGTGGGGTAAAACGACAACGGTGAAAAACACGCACAAACTGAAATCCAACATGGCGACAGTGCCCGAGCTGGTTTGGTAGACCATCGCAGATTTGTTGATGAAAGTTTGATTTAGAAGCCACTCTCTGATCGGTCCAGAATCATGCGGCAGTGAGAGTGTCGATTCGCATGCTTGCCACTGGAAAACCAGATAAGAAAATCCCAAAATACTCTTCAAAATTTGGAAAAAATAGGGTCAGTATAAGTAAAAGAACATTGTCTGAGGTTCCAAACTTTGGAGCAACAACAAATTTTTTAAACACAAAAACGGGGTGTCCTGAACTCCACAATCGCCATTCTAAATTTGAAACTTATAAGAGAGGCTGGTTGTTGGGCCTATATGGAATCTCTCATTGGAAAGCTCACAACGTGTATATCTAATGCTAATGGCAATTCAATTTGAACATTTATTTTTCAGTGTGCCATCCAAAAAACACAGACGCAGCATCTTTAATTTTCTTGTTTCTCAAGGAGGAAGGTAGAATAACAGCGTTGAGTTCATTGCAAGGCAACGAGGACTGTTTGGTTGTAATGGAGATCTGGAAGGCTTACAGTGCCCCACTACAGAAACCCCCATAAATATACAAACAAACAGCCCAATAAAATAACAATTGTCTAGCCCCTACCAACAGATTGTGTCTTTTTTTCTCACAAACATTATCTGAGAATTTAAAAATGATTTATAAATTTATAAATTGATTTTCTTTAAATAATTGTATTCCCAAAAAATGTCACTTTGCCCGGAAGTGATGTTTTTGTGTTCAGTAGGGCTGTTCATTTTTTAATAATTTAGTATTCGATTATTCGAGACTGGGCTTGACCGAATATTTGAATATTCGATACTCGCCGATCAAGTCAGGCGTCTGCTGCATGCAAAGCACGCCGGTGTTTTACATGTGGCTATCGATATTATAGACCACCCGATGGAAAATGTTTTGCATTGTATCAAGATCATTACGAGTACGTATAACGTTCTGATAACAAGAAACCAAACTCCAGCCCAAGTTTTGGCAATAATTATTTTAGAAGTGTCAAGGATTTTACGGTCGGGAACCATAAACCTCTGTCAACAAAAAATATGACACTGCGAAGTGCCGTAACTTTTCTATTGAAATAGCATCATAGTCGTACATGTATCTGTACGTGCATATATTTTTTTCTTCAAATATTCGAATCGGCAAAAAGCTATTCGAATATTCGGTTGATGATCGAATATTTGAATATTCGGGACAGCCCTAGTGTTCAGTTCAGCTACCTATTACTTGTGCATGTGTTCTTTTTGCAATTTATTAGTTGTACCTAGATACGATTTGAAGCTTTGCATGGTGGGTGCGATATGAGAGAGACTGAGATTGCGGGTAACACCATGTGAAATAAATCTCTTCTAGGAAGAAGTGTGGTTCTGAAAAGAACCGGATTGAGTGTGTAACTCAACGTTTCTCGACGTAACTTACACTCCTGAGGACGGACAGAGCACACTGTCCGAAACGTCGAGTTGCACACTAACCCCGGTTCTTTTCAGAACCACACTTCTTCCTAGAAGAGATCCATCGTGTTACCCGCAATCTCAGTCTCTCTCATAGTTGTACCTATGCCTTTTTTCCCATTCCAGAAGATGACAACAGAACCCACATTGCTGAGTGACATTGGCTTTTTAGTGGGGGATGGGGTCAAGAGGGGTCACCCTGGGTGTCACCAGGGTGTCATGACCCCAATCCGGCTCAAACAAAAATCGGACAATTCACCAATAGAGAAACCGCAGCTTGGTATCAATCTGCAGTGGTACCACCAAACCACTGAATCTGGCCAGCAAAAAAAACTCCTGAAACACAGAAGACAGATTTATGTCATCCCCAAAATTCCTTGAGGTTAACCCTTGGGACCCCCTTACAGCTACTATTTGTGGGTACATAATGTATAACAAGGAATTGATATGTTTGTTTGTCAACTTGAAGTGATCTATTTATGAGGTTAGGACCAACTAAAAAGCTTATACAATGGAACCCTTACCCATCTCTCTTCCCTCCATAAAAAGGAGATATTTCTAAAGTAACTCTAGGCCTATATAGTTTTCAATACTGAAGAGTATGTTTAAACACTGGCGAATCCAGAGGAAGCAATTTATTTAGTCATTTATTTTGTTTTTGGAGGGAGGGAAGCATAGGACAGACGCAGCAGCCCCCTAAAAGTTACAACAAATCACAATGTTCTCAAAAGAGTTACCTCAATATATAGGGGGAGCAATAGCACTCTTTCTAACAAGGGCTCTTTCTAACATTAAAGACACCAAGCCACTATCAGCGATCGTACAGTGCTGAAAAGACTATGTTGGAAAGGGCAAACATTTCTAAACAGTGTCTGCCCGATAGTCCGAAGGGCCGACAATCCGAAGGTTCATTTATCCGAAGGTTCGGTAGTCCGAATTAATTTAGAATAAGGTTAATAAGTCCGAAGGTTAAAAAGTCCGAAACGAAAGAAAGGTTCAATAGTCCGAAGGTTCATTATTCTGAAAGCACACAAGGTTCGATAGTCCGAATTGAAAATAAGGTCCGATAGTCCGACCATCGAACCCTATCGTCTATTCGGAATATCGAACCTTATCGTCCATTCCGACTATCGAACCTAATTGTCAATTTGGACTTTGGCACCCTATCGTCTATTCGGACTATCGAACCTTCGGATTATTTAACCTTATTCTCTTTTCAGACTAATGGGCCCTTCGGACTATCGAACCTTCGGACTGTCGAACCTTTGGACTATTGAACCTTCGGACTATTGAACCTTCGGACTATTGAACCTTCGGACTATTGAACCTTCGGACTATTGAACCTTCGGACTATTGAACCTTCGGACTATTGAACCTTCGGACTAACGAACCTTCGGACTAATAACCCTTCGGACTAATAACCCTTCGGACTAAAGAACCTTCGGACTATCGAACCTTCGGACGATCTGGCTGTCACCTTCTAAACATATCCTTTGGGAATAACCCAGTTCGGTATCTCAAAGGTCAAAGGTTATTCGGGATAAAATTGCTGACGTAATGTCACGCCATGTTACTCGAAGGCCAATTTGTATTGCATTTAACGTGCGCATTGTGCGTCCACCTTTTGCGTTCACGCGCGCGTTAGGTCACGCGGGTCATTCGGGATAAAATGTCATTGTGCACATGCGCAGGTGAAATATCAAACTGGCTTATTAACTTTAATATTAAGTAAACTTTTGATGGAATTTGTTTTTGTTTTGGAGAGGGGGGGGGGGGGGGAGAGTTTCAGCCCCCATCACCATATTGCCTTTAAAATGCATGAAACATTGAGGGGGTAGGACTCTTTCTAACATTGATGGTGCCATATCACTATCACTGACTTATGCATACACTGTATAGAATACAATGCTGAATTTCTATACCAAGCCTTTGTGGTTTGTTGACTCAAATTTGGAAAATAATTGAATAAATGTTGCCTAGGACTAGGAATAAAAAGTTCTGTAGGGTAAAATAACTTATTTTGACCATGAAGGAATGGAGCAAACTCCCACAGAAGAGTGTTTGATTACAAATAAAAGGCAGTCCATCAAACACCTTCAAATAGCCTGGGGACCATCAGCCTTGGATGTCTAGTAAACTGTAGACATAATTTGTCCATCATTGAGTGCTGGCTAAGACCTCACTAATGGCTTTATCTTCAGCTTTTGACCAGCTTAATTGCTATATAAACACCACTGTGATTGAGCTGACATTGAATGACAGCTTGTGAAGCAAATTGCTATTGTAAGGGCCACAATCAACTTTCTCTTAAAGCTACCAGAGAACAGTTAAATTAATGGGGGTGTGGTTTAAAGCAAGACCCCCCCCTATTTGATTCCCACATTTTGTTAGTCAATTAACAAATGAAGTGTTTGTTTCCAAAACACAATAAATGCCATTTCCACACTTTTTTGGAATACTGCCCTTTTTTTGTGTCTCAAAATCGATTCTAAGTTTGGCAACATCATTCAATGTTCAATGTATGCATCCTGGATATTAAAAAAAAATTTGTTTGTGTCTGTTTATTTACATATCATAAAAGTGCAATTTCCTCCAATCCAAAGGGGCTGTATTGCGTTTTAGAAACAAACTCTTCCAATCAACTTAGTCTAGAATGAGTACCCCTGTATGAGAAAGATAATTGCTTGAGGCTCAAACTGCAAACAGAACTTTTCAAATTAACGTCAAACAAACCGCTAGTGAAACCGACATGGTAATTTGGTACAGTGTTCCGGAGGTCGCAGGTTCAAATCCCACTCCTGTCAGTTTTCTTTGCTCGCTTTGTAAATTCTTTTCAAATGAAGAAAGATTCACAAGAAAGCGTTATTTTATCTCAGAAATGGGATGAAAATAGAAAGCACCTGTGTGCTTTAATTTGTTTAGTAATACTTTAATTACATTAAACCATGAAACCTGTTTGTTTTGTTGGAGCTGGGTGGGATGGAGTTGTTAACCCCTTGTGTACGGTTGACACAAATACGTGCAGATTGAAAATTGTCACCAGGCCGGTTGACTTCTATTTGTCAATCTCTGCACTTTCAATCCATTATTGGGGTTTTTTGTATGTTATGCTTGGCTGCACAAGCCTCTTGTTTCCATTTTGCTTGGCTGCATAACCCGACCTGGTGCCCCAGCGCCTCCCATCTAAAACCTGGGGTCAAGGGGTTAAAGATCCTCTTTTGAATTAAATAACAAACTCACACACACACCAAACTCCCCCCCCCCCCCCCCTGCCAAAAAAACCCAACAACAACAACAATAAATGTGGTAATGAATATGGCTGGAATGTTTTTTTTTGGGGGGGGGGGGAGGGGTGATGATTGGTTAGAATTGATGAAGTTTCAGACAATCCTTGCATTTGATGAAGTAAGTTGTCTTGCACATTTTTGCTTTAAAAAAGCTGACACTGTGAACAAGTAACAATGGATTTAGTGCCAAGTAACAATGGATGTTCATTGTTAGTGCACCGTTTTTCTTTTGTTAGATGTTCATAGTGTGAATGTCCGTGCTAATGGAGGAAAACTAATTAAAAAGAAAAAAACCACTCACTACACTGCAATCTATTTGGTTTTAACTTTTTGAGCGATGATTACCTTATACATTGTACATTAACCCTAACGTCACCGAATACTACAAAATACTACTTGAGTAAACTGTAGTATGCAGTACTATTACTTGTAAGGAGCATCCCTCTCCTATTGCAAAAATTGAAACTAATTCACTTTGTTACATACCGGTATCTGCAATCAGTTTGTTTGTGGACTGTCTCACTTGAAGGCTCATTACTTGTCTAATGCTAACGAATTTGCAATTAATTTAAAATTAACTTTTTGGGGGTGCCATGCCCAAAAAGCACAGAAACAGCATCTTAGTCATTAACAGTGCAACACATGTCTATTGTATAGATAAATCTCATAAATTTAGCTTCAAAAGCTTTTCTTCCGCAAAGTCATGGGCCCTCGGAGCTGATGTGCCCTCTCTGTTTTGAAAAGATTGACAACTTGTCTAGCATAGTCCTTTGTGGTGATAGCCACATTCTTGGTCAGTTGTTAACCAAACACCGAAACGAAAACGCAGACCAGACCCAAACCCAAACTTTCCTGTTTCTGACAGCTAGCCACTGGGGCACAGCTTCATCAGGCTGTCATCATCAGATGAAAGGGGCTTTAGCCAAATTTGTTTGTCCAGTCTTGTTTTTGCCCCCCCAAGAAGTTGTCAGTGTAAACAGGGGCTAATCCAAACACAACCTTTTATGGCCAGTTTTCGGTCAAAATATGGCCACATATTTCGCTCTGGGCTGTGGCTAGACAGCTTTTGTGCCATTCCGGTTTTTCTGGCATCCAACTTTTTCTTTTCTTTTCTTTATGCTTTGTACAAATTTTTGTTTATCTCTGCAAAAAAAAGATCTCCAGAAGAGACTTAAAAGTGATGAAAACACATTCCTGGGATTTTTTCCATTCAAATCTGGCCAGACAGGTTGGGGAGGTGAGGTATGACCACACAATGTAATCCGACAGGGTTTGTCATACAGGGATTTGTTTTGTCCGGTTTTGTTAATACCAGATAGAGTTATCCACACAAACACAGCTTATCCACAAAACACTCCCTGTCCGGCTATATTGTGTGGTAAATTCCATTCTTCTCCATCCAACCCCTGCAGAAACCAATGTCTGTGGTGGCAAACTAAAATTGTATAGCGCCCTCTATTGAGCAGCAATTCACAATTTCTCCACAATGACTTGACTGTACACTAGAACAAAGATGATTTATCTTTCGCCTCCCCCCCCCCCCCCCCCCCATTTTGGGATTAATGTGGTGACTCTCTTTTATGGTATTCCCATCCCCAGATGAGATGATAACTTCTAAAACTGGTGTTTAACCCCAAACAGAAAAACCACATTTTGTTTATCAAACTTATCCCTCTTTGCTAGGACTAGTTCATACAATACTGAGCAAAAATGTCAGTCCAGGAAAGTTATTTCGTCTCTATTCAATTCACGTCTATTTTCTGCCATTCTTCGGTTGTATGGCTTTCATGCTGTCTTTAAAAAGATAAATCATTTGAGAGCATGAGAAATTATCAAGTTGGTGCACGTGCAAGCTTATTTAGATATTAGTGCTTGGTGTAAAGCTCTGAAAATTATAATTTTTTTTCAATCTGTTGGAAGAATTATCCTCAATTTAGATCTAGGTCTAGGGAAACCCTAAAGGTGGTAGGGTTGGCATTTAAAAAAAAATCACCAACCCTACCACCTCTGATTGTAACCCTTTACCTAGAATGGCTTTTAGACAGTGATTTCAATAAATAAAAAATCAATAAATTAAAAAGTGCACCTGTAAGGGTTTAGGGAAAGTGTTAGGGTGCATACCTATGATCTGGTGGGTGATTCCACAGAATGCAGATTCAAAACCAGCTATGGGGATCATGGTCTGTGTGTCCCTGAACAAGACACTTATTGCTTCTCTCCACCCAAGATTAAATGGGAACCTGGGAGGGCCGGATTGGTTGTTGTGTTTGAAAACTCTGAATTGGCCCTTTGTACTGAATGTAGTACTGTAGCATTCGGGTTTTCGCCTAGGCTCCCTGTGGAGCTGAGATGGGAATGTTTAAGAGCCTGATGAGCAGGGGTAATAATATTGTAGTGCCTTGAGTATCTTGTTTTATGTCGAGGGCTTCAAACTACAAACTGGTTGTGTCCAAAATCAGCATTTTGAGAAAAGTGATTTTAAAAGTTTCGAATCTTTCTGAAAAAAGATCAGAAACTTCCCCCAAAACAGTCATCTTCCAAATTTCCCGGCGGAGCCGATATTATGTAGAAGTTTATCATTGGGACTTCATACAGTGTAACTTCACTATCACGAACATTATGGGATACACTAAAAATGTTTGGTGTAATGGTTGTTGAAGTATTGAATAGAAACAATGCCCTGGGTATTTAAAGCTAAATGGTAGATGTAACACATTTCAGCCACTAGTTGACATACCCAGTTCTGGATTTCAACCCCTTGATATGTATCATGATGTATTTATCCCATTCTGTCCGGCTATTTTTTTAGTTTTTTTTTATGCAAAGCGCCCATCACAAGCCCTAGGGCACTCGAGGTGTGGGCTAACTTAGGAATATGTGGAAGAACCAGCCCCTCACGCTGAAACAAGATAATCTAATCTCTTCACAGCATGAATAGGGTCGGGATGGGTAACCAGTCCACTGCAAGGCATTAATAATGCCTCTACCCATATTAAGCGTAGAAGTGCTATAGCCCAGGACTGGGCTCGAACCCACAACCTGCAGAATTACCCACAGACCTTGAATTCAATGTGTCAAACCACTAGGCCACGGCACTTCCACAAAGTTACTACCGCAGGGCTGTAGTCGAGTCCATCACAAGTCCCTGCAAGTCCATCACAAACCCTCCAGTCCTAATCCCAATCACAAGCTATTCAAATGAGCTTTGACAAAGGCATTCCTTTGTCATTGTTCATCCAGTTACTTGTGACTGGCTTTATGACTGGACTTGTGACTGGACTTGCGAAAGGACTTGTGAAAGGACTTGCAGGGACTCGACTACAGCCCTGGTTACTGGTATACCATATGGGCTTGTGCAGCCAAGCATAACGTACACAATAGGTAAGTAATGGATTGAATACGTGGAATAATGCACATATAGGTGACAATTGGCCATGTGTTGTTTTTTTCAAGCTGGGGCTATGGCCATCGTCCATATTCATTGTGTTCAATTTATATTGTTATTATTTTAATTTTGGAAAATTGTAAACATTTTTGAGAAGGTGACTTCGAATTGTGTTACCCCTCCAAAAATAAAGAAGTTATTTCACTGACTGAAATAAGTTTGAAAAAGCAACCAGTCTGGGAATTCTTTCAGAGATTTGAAAGATTTGTTTCATCCAAGTCGACACAGAAAAAAAAGTTTTGAGGCCAAAATCTACGGCATCACACATACTTTAACTCTTAAAACTGTGCCGGGTCACGGGTGGGGGGGGGGGGGGGGTAATTTGTCAAGGGACACCATTATTAAAGTTAACGAGGGTTACATTCCCACTCCTACCTTGTCACCATTAAAACAAATAATTGCGAACAATAGTTCCAATCCATGCCTGTTGTCATATTATCGTGTCATGCTAATCTAATCAGTAACCTAGACATTATTTATTGACGAAAGTGAAAGTTGAGAACATGCTTGAGAATTTGTGTTTATTGAAGTCGGCACATGTAGTGCCCAAAATGACACCCTGGTCAACAACAGTACAGTTTATCGTGTCTAAATGGAATGAGATAAATCAGATTTGTACAACTCGATGATCGATGAATCTAAACATTGTGGAAATAGTGACCAATTGGTAGAGTTTTGAGAGAAATTCAATCTCAAAGACAAAACACAGCTTGACCAAAAAACTATCAAATCGAGATTCCTGCCGCCAAAAATTGGAGTCTGGTTTGGGATGGCGCCAGACAGTGTTTCCTAAAAGGGGAAATTTCCAATTAGCATTGGATGGGGTTGACCCACTTTGAAGTGTGTCTGTGGGCTGACTTAAATGTCATGGAATTATGGAGACATGACACACCTGTGCCATACAGTTGTACTTTCCCAATACGTGCGAGGACAATGCTTTGTGTTTCCTATTGTTCCTTTCATATAACCAAACCCCATAGACTAAGCACGTACTTCTACGTGCGAGGGACGATTTCAACAAAAGACTTGATGTGCAAGGACTGAAAGGTTTCTTTCTATTTCCGTTCTCCTCTTGTCCTCGGAGATATATACAGAACCTGTACATGTGCATGTTCCTGTGTACAGGTTCTGGTTATACTTCCGAGGACAAGAGGAGAAAGGAAATACAAAGAAACCTTTCAGTCCTCGCAAGTCAAGTCTTTTGTTGAAATCGGTCCTTGCAAGTAGAAGTACGTGCTTAGTCTATGGGGTTGGGTTATATTAACCCCTTGAGCACGGTGTTTTACGGGAGACGTCGGGGTGTTGCAGCGGTTCTGGCAGCCAAATCGAACCGCTACAATGTGTTTGTGCAGTCAAGCATGACATACACAATAATCCAACAATGGATTGAAACTGCACAAACAGCGGCCAATGGCGTCATCCGGCCTGGTGGCACTGTTTTTTTTTGCACCATATGGCATCATCCGTACGCAAGTGGTTAAAGGAACAATAGGAAACACAAAGCATTGTCCTCGGAAGTATTGGGAAAGTACGACTAGATGGGGTATATGTCACCTGGCAGCACAAAATGAGCTTTAACCCTAACCCTCCTCAATCCTCCAAAATCTTCATGGTGGTTTTGGAGGATTTTGGAGGATTGAGGAGGAATGGTGATTGAATGGTGATCGAAACAAAGGATTTTGGAGGATTGAGGATGAATGGTGATTGAAGCACAGGAGGATTTTTGAGGATTGAGGAGGATTGAGGATGGTTCCCAGCAATAAGGGCCTAGGGGGTTAGGGTTAAGTCACATTGTGGTTTTCCGAGTTAGAAGCAGAAACAAAATGTTCCACTGAAAAGTCAATTTGTGTATTTTAACAACTGTATATTTTTAGAATTTAGTATCATGCCCTTCACCAACATATTTTAAAAACACTGGAAAAAATCATTCTGGTGGGACTCGAACCCATGACCTCCTGCTTTCTAGTGAAGATGTCTTACCACTCGATCACCAAGCTTGTCGGAGTCGGCTGGTTGGTTGGTTCAAATATGTTAGCAGTGGGTACTGCAACCAAACTATTCATATAGAACTGAATGTTTGAAAAACTCTATTTTATCATATCCCAAAGTTTTTAAACTGAATCCAATCTCAAAATATTTTTGGTGGATGATTTTTTTTTAACTCACTGGTTAAAGTGTGCACAGATCATTTGAGCTTCATTTTTCTCAAAACAACTCCAAAAGGTTGTATCAGGGCTAGGAATGAGGTACGGTACTACAACACAAAATATATCAAATTAAATCTTATAGCTGTAGTTTTAGGAAATACAAAAATCTTAAATTTCAAATGTTGCTATTTTTTACCCATTTCATGCGAACAGGGCCCAATTTCATGGCTCTGCTAATGACAGCTTTCCGCGCTTACGGTCACCATTTTGCGCTAACAGCACCAGTGAAAAAAATTGCCGCTAACCCTGTAAGCACAGAATCCTTAGATATGGGATGTACGCATGCTCAGGAGCCGAAATTCCCCGCTAACGCGTGAGCTTGCCGTAAGTACAGAATTTTCTGCTACAGTAAGCGGAGATTTCTCGCTAACACATATCATGGAGGAATGAGAACTATGTTGATTCCATTGTGATTTTCCCATCGTAATGTTTTTAAAATTAAATCTCTGAATTATAGAATGCTGGATTCAGTGCGAGAGGGGACATACCCCTTCCCTTGAGATGCACATAAAAGTTAGGTCATTTTATTTTTCCATTGAAGTCCCCCTTTGGTACATCACCAGCTGCCTCTCCTCCTTGCAAATTGGACCCTAGTTATGTCACTGTCATCAGGATGTGGATTGAATCTCTTCCTGTTAAGATTTTGGGGTGGTCAATCTTTAAAAATATCTTTAAATTGTTTATTAAAATATAAACAGATTTTTCCAACCAAGACCAAGCTGAATCATTAAAGTTCCAGAATGCCCACTTCATGGCAGTTCATGCCCACTTTATATATAGAGACATTATTCTCTTTTTGTACTAGCAAAACATAGCAACAAACTGCAGCAGCTGAAGTCGGTCTAAAACTGCACCAGCAGCACCTTCAAATAGGTCTGTAGTGACAGCAGCTGCTGCAGCAGTAACAAAAGCAACAGTTGAAAACATATCTGCAGCATTATAGCAGGGTACGCAGCAATTTAATACAGCAGTACATGTACCTAGAAATGCACGTCATCTGCTGAAAATGCAAAACAGCAGATTACAGATACAGCAACATTTTGACTAAATAAGATGTCAGCAGCTGCATCGGTATAGCAGCAATTAGTAGCAATAAACTTGAACCTGCTGGGCCTTGCCTTTGAGAAAACCCCACTGAAATACACCGCTAGCTTGTGGTTTTTGTGCCTTAGAAAAAAGCTGTGATGATTTGAACTGCAGCTTGTTTATAACTCAATTATAAACTAACACCAGAGAAAAAGGTAAACTAATGCCCAACAAGGAACCAACTCCTTTCAAAAAATTGTTTCATAATGAAAGCAGATCCATATGCAACACCATCAGAACTGAAAATATTAAGTCTGCGACGGAAATACCAGCACAAATGAGCTGAAAAGTCTAGCACCTTTACAAAAGGATTTCAAACTGGGTGACAGTAATATCAATACCCCGAGTGGACTAATTACTATTCCTGCAACCTTCAAGTTCTTGGGAAAAGAGAGCACGTCGATCTCTCTTGCCATTCACATGGCAGTATTTCAAGCGTTGTTTTACTTTCAGTCATCATACAAGGGTTCAAAACCGAAATTCATCAACAGAAAACGTGCCAAACTTGAATCATTGAACCGCATCACTTAGTCAATATATTTATTTTTGTCACTAAGCTTGTATAGAAAATCCTTGTTGCCGAGAATCATAAAAATAAATGAAAAAAATTTAAAGAAAAACCAGGATTGGCGCCGGTTTTTTCTTTGAAGTGATTGTTCTCAGGTGGATCCTGAATGAAAACACTCATCCATTTTGTTAGTATTGTTTGCCGTATTGAAACAGCTGTTGGGTAGATGTAGCTTTTAGTTGGACAGTTTTTCAGACAAGTTTACAGACCGTGAAGTGGGTTGGAACCAGAAATAAGTTGATTAATCATGTCATCACTGTTTGTATTCCTTTCAGTTCAAGGTCTAGCCAGTAAATCATACCATGTCTAATTTTGGTTCTGTGCGCCACGCTGTTCAGGGGCGGACCCGGGTTTTTTTGCAGGGGGTTTGGAAACGTTTGTTTGTACATTTTGCCCAAAAAGTAGATTTTTAATTTTTGTTTACAAAAGTTGGGGGAAGTTAATTTTCGTTGATGTTGGTGGCACCATTTAACCTCCCAGTTTTGTTGTTTATACCCGTACATGCAAAATAAGACCCACAAAGGCTTTTGTGATGTGCAACTGTAGGAATACAAAATTGCAATGAGCCGGGGGTGGTTTTTTGTTTACCCGTAAACCCTCCCCCACCCTTTCTCGATCTACCCCCTTTTTAAAAAGGTAATCACATCTTAACTCAAGTCTAAGCCCCTACGGTGCATGCAGAATCATATTAAAATTGGAGGATTTGGGACTGTTAGCATTAACCCTCCTGTTCTCAGGGCCAAAATCGACCCAGCTGCTGTACAGATCAAAACCTATCAAATGTCAGATTGAAACACACACAAACTGTGAGAGTTGGTGTTAAGAGTTTTTGATAGGCTGTGATAGTTATAAGTATAGAAGGGTTTTAAAGATGCATTCACTTTCTGTAACGACTGCCATTATGACATGGGTCAAGGGGACAAGGAGGGAACCCCCCCCCCCCCCCCCAATAATTTTAGTGAATGGATGCCTGTGTATGTGGCAATATCCTCCTCCCCTTGGAGGTAGCCTTATTGGGCTACTAAAAGCAATGCCCTAGAAATGCTATGGTTGGAAAGATCGTTCAAAAGTGGAATGTAATGATGTACATGGCTGTTCCTTGAAAATGCGCCATTTCTTTGAAAATCATTGAAGAATATAATTTCGGGGACAAAGTCCCACCGTTGGAATTTGGAGTGGTGCTCCTGCCATTTTGGTTGCATACAGTCTGCACTAAGTGTGATGCCAATATGAATGTCTAGATGCAGAGTTGGAGTAGAGTCCCTTCAAGTACTTTCACAAGTACTTTCGCAAGCCCAGTCAAAAGTCCTTTCATAAAGCCGGTCACAAGTAACTGGATGAACAATGACAAAGGAATGCCTTTGTCAAAGCTCATTTGAATAGCTTGTGATTGGGATTAGGACTGGAGGGCTTGTGATGGACTTGCAGGGACTTGCAGGGACTTGCAGGGACTTGTGACGGACTCAACTACATCTCTGTCTAGATGTTGATGCTTTGGTATTTTCCTTGTTTCTTCATAAATATTACACATTGTAGCAGACCCTACACTCAGACACTCAGAAATAAGTTAGGTAACTAAACAGACACATTAGATTTTGTGGGATTTCAGGGCAATGCGTGCCTTTAATACTTCAGATATTTGCTAACCAATCTTCTATCTTCATGCCTAGCTTTGCTTGGCAAAAGTTACCGTAGTCATGATATGTAATGCATCTTTCCAGCCCAGGTGTCTCCCTTGCATCTGCAACAAATTTGTAACTGGGTCATTCTATAAATTAGGGTTTTACAAAAGTGTGACATGTTTTGGTGTTCCTGTTACACCTGACCTGTGTAATTTCATTAAAGTATCATTAAAATTGACTTCACACTATTTTTTACATTTTTGGCAGGTACTTTGCTTTACACAATCACCCTTGGAGATGGAAGGCATAAAAGAATGTGTCCTGAATTTCAAAATCCTGTACATGTCAGATGTAACAAGGACACCAAAATTGGACCCCTAATTTATAGAATGACCCAACTGAAAGTGGCTACATTTGAGAAAATGATTGAAAGCTATCACTTCAAAAAACGAGAAAAAAGACTCCTCAAAGGGATGTACATGCGCACCTTTTGGCTATCAGTAATAGTTAGCATTTCCGGAGGTTTAAAGTTAGGGTTTAAAGTTATTTCCCTTTCTGTAAGTAATTATGATTCACTTGCTCAACAAGCTAGTCTTCATGAAAATGTTTCAGTTAGAAAATGTTAATTATTTTCTATTCTCTTTCTTTCGTTTGTCTTAGTATCTCCAGTGCCGTCTGAAAAGTTCCAGAGAGAAAGCAGGTGGGTAGAATATAACATTTCTGATATCTGCTACATGCATTTGTTTGGGGGCTGCGAGCAACAAATGTGATTTCAACTCCAGTATTTACATTTGTTTGGGGAATTTTTGTTCTGTTATGCTCTGTGCAATTGTATATTATGCAAACTGAATAACATGGACCACTGGCTGATCAAAAATGTCTTTTATGTGAAGGGGAGGAGGCTGGGGGCTTGGCTGGTAACAATTAGTTGGGGGGGGGGGGACATACGAGCCACCATGTGTACCTTGCTATTAATTTGTTGGGGGGGGGGGGGTGCACTGGGGGAAATGCCCCTCTTCTTGGACCCTTCAGTTGTTCAAGAGGATCAAGTCCCTGAACAAGAGTCTGATTTGTTGAATGATTCAAGTACTTTAACTTTATCAAAAATTTGGTACCGTACAGTAGAGCACCACTATAACGAACATCATGCATGGGATCCACAAAGAGCTGTTCACTATAGTGGTCGTTCATTAAAGTGAATAATGGTAGGCCTATGTATTGAATATTATTTGGGAGCCGAAGAGGATGTTCGTTATAGCCAAATGTTCAGTATAGCAGTGCTTTTTTTATAGCAAGGTTCTGCTGTTGTAGCAAGATACCCTATTACTTGTAACCTTCAGTGAATTTTATTTCAAATTTTGTTCAGTGTACTTTTTTCAGTGTATTTTTTTTCAGTGCAAATGTGTTTCTTAATGTCAATTTGTAAAATGGACAATGTTACTCGTATATGCATTGACCTACTCTGTGTTTTAAGAGTTGCGTGAGCCGATAAAAGAGATGGCATGTGCTAAATCTTCTTCATCCCTATGTGTTGCAAAATTATGCAACCATTTAATAAAATGCTACATGTGTTCAGAGAGAAGTTAATCTGATATTATTCCAGCAACAGTCAGTCTTTAGTTTAAAACTCCACATCGGCTCTTGTGGGTGACTTTTGACCTAAAGCAGTCCATGTCCTGATATTGGGCAAATATTACAAAGCTTGTCTTTGCCGAGTATTGAGCAAGATCTGATTTCCCTTGCCAATTGCCATTTGTATTCTCATAAAAGTAAGGACTAGTTAAATAAAAAGAGGCAGCTTCTTGAGAGACTTTTCACTCGAAGCTTATGGCTTTTTCTCAAGCTAGAGGAAGCTTACAGCTTGCTCTCTGTGTGAAAAGACATCAATGTAGAAAACTCGCAGGCATCCAGTGTGATTTCTTCTCAACAATAATATTATGCGAGATATTAGCTACAAAAATATTCTATTCCAGATCACAAGGGAATAAGGGATATGCGCCACACATCTGGGTGGTTTGTAATTTTATTACAGTTTGAAAATGATGCCTGGGATGAAATGTTATCCTGCGGTGTGGGCTTTGGAAGCTCGGACCATCTGGTGTCATCAGCCCTGGATGCCATGGCCTGTCGTGTTATTCAGCTGGGAAAGCTGATAAATTAATCATGTGAGACTGAGAGTTGTCTGTCATAAATGCACAAATTGATAACCAGGAATTCGGAGGGTTGGAGCCAGACTGGCGGTGATGTTGAGTGGTCTCTGGTGACGAACCAAGTGAGCTGCGCACACCAGAAATATTTTATAATTGGAGGGGGTCGGGTTATTAAAAAGTTGATTTGATTTTAGTTTTTGAAGCTTCGCAGATCTTGCTTTGATGTGGTTGAGCTTGGCAGTTCGTGGGAACAAGGTTGCATGGGCGGAAATGCGAATGATCAAATGGAGAAAATTGAATTCTGATTCTCAGAAAGTGATGTTTACAGCTGTCAGTATTCTATCAAGTTTGGTGTGAGAGGGAGAGACAAATAAACAGATGATCAGTCTAAACGTATGCACTTGATCTCCTGAGCTTTGGAAAGGTTTGGCAAAAGCTGTCTATTTTCTCAGAAAAGTGGCAGATGGAAAGTCGGAAAAACTGAAAATGTTAAAATTCAATTTGAATTCTGATTCTTGGCTTCATAAAATCTTGTACCTTGTCCCCTTGGAGCTGGAGGGGTGTGAAAGCTATTTTTTTTTTTTATGTTGGCTAATTCGAAGGAATTCAATATGCTCCGTTCATCATGTATACAATTTAGTAAAACTTTCCCAACCTTGCCCCAACATCTTCTACATATCAGATCCAAACTTAAGTACATATTAAAAAAAAAAACTTACTTTTGTTTAGTTGGCTGGTATGTAAGGAAAAAGACCTGACCATTTGCTTGGAACAAATTTGTGTAATGTCATGGCTAAACAATCCAGACCCAGGTTCTGGTCGCCAAGTCAAATCAGAGCTAGAAAGTGGGTTAGAATCCTGGCATGGCCGGTCATGGCACTTGTGTCCTTGAGCAAGACACTTTATCATTATTGCTTCTCTCTACGAAGGAGTAGAAATGTGTATACCAGCGAGAGTTTGGAAGTAACCTGCGATGGAATAGAAATACTCTGTCATTTATGCCAAAGAAAATGGATGTTAACAATCGACCAGATGAACCATATTGGCTCAGGACAGAATTTTAAAAAAATGAAACAAAACTTGGAATCTTAAAAATGGCACAGCTTTACAGAAGGCATGGGGCTTTTTCTCATGAACCCCTACTGGGGGCCCTACTACAGTTTTGTCCCAAATTCAAAGAACCTTTTTTGTTTGGGTTACAAAACCAGTTGTGTTGCAGTGGTTGTGTTTCTCTTTGGCAAAATTTTTTGGGAATGCTATATTGTTCATGTTTTGTATTGTGCTTGAACAAAGGTTTTTCGTTTCCTCCAAATTCTGCTGGGAGGATGCGGGGGCATTTTGTGATTTTCGTTTTCTGTCATATTGAAAGCGCATTCAAAACCACCAGACCATCCACTTTACTGCACTTCTCTTTTTTAATTAACTTGCAAGGCCTCCAACTTGTTCCCCCATGAATTTGTAAGATATTTCATGCAGCAGTGGTTTTCAAAGAAGTCGGGAGGATTGTTCAGTTTTTGTGTTGATGGGATCGGTGTAGGGCATCATCAGAGTGCATGTCCGGTTCTTCATGGATGTGCTAGCTGGCTAAGGTTAACTTGTTGGGAAGAGTTCTAGCATGAAGGTGAAGGCCAGATAAAATTATATTGAAGGGGTGAATCTGTCTGGGACTAGTCCTTGCATGGATGCCTCTATAAACCCAGCTTCCAGTATATGTGAGAAGTCTGTGAATTGGGCCCTAATAGTTCAGGCTCAGTTAATTTCATGGAGTTAATTTTTATTGCTTCACATGAAAAGTCTTGCTTATTAAAGGGAGTGTACACGATTGGTAATTCTAAAAAAAAATCATCCTGTGAAATTATGGCACCAGGTGTGCTGTCTTTGTCAAGAAAAGTGGAAATTTATATCGTCTTCCAACGATTTCCAGCTGGAAATCGTTGGGAAAACTGCCCTGTAGCCTTTAGTCAAGGCACGGACGAGTGGCGCGCTGGACATGCTGGCATTCAGGGCGCGTCACGTGTCCAGCAGGTAGCCACGCGCACCTTGACTAAAGGCTATCATCCGCCCGACGGTTGGAAACAAGCGCCGTTTTTCTCTCGTATTTTTCGCCATCCAACAATGCAAAGCTTTGAACAGGTCAGTGGAACGATATTTCCTATAACATACTAACCCCCAAATCCGCCCATTTTTGAAAATTGCAACAATGACCAATCATGTACACGGCCTTTAAATACAGGTTACCAGCCAAACCTTCGTGTTACTTTCATGCTAAGCAAACACCAGCTGAATACCAGTCACAAGCAAGATACATCACCTGAACATTTGTCAATCCTGGTTTTTACCAAGGAAATTTCGGTGCTTATAGCATTAGCAGCTCCAGTTCGCCCCAGGCCTGTATTTGGATGGGGGAGGGTCCCGCAAGGTCCACCTTTTTGGGATTTGTTTATTTTTGAGTCAATAAAAGAAGAACGTTACTTTTTTTATGGGCATCGGCCAACACAAGGCCAAAAGGCCACTCAAGGTGTGGTCTACAAAAGACAATAAAATTTGAATTGTGAAAGATTATAGGTGGAAGGGAAGCAGGTTACAGATAAAGAGTTCCAAAGAGAGGCAGTAGGAGGGGAAACACTTGAATATGGAGGTGCTGGAATACTAGGTGCAGTGAATGGTTGTTGGGGAAGTGATCTCAATAGACTTTATACATGCTTTCACACATGCATAAATATCAGAGTACATAAGAACTGATGGGACTACCATCCCTGTTGTTTTATATTTAAAGTCACTGGTCTTGCTCTATCTGCAACAGATGTTTCACATGACAACATTCATGATATGCAGCATTTTCAAAATATGCCTTTGACATGTAAGTAATGTGAC